>KK113457.1:326713-438851 GCA_000611955.2 Stegodyphus mimosarum
CTGCGAACAAATTTCTTTGCCTGTATTCCTAATATATCACTCTCTTACACTCTCGTCATTGTGACGTACCATCGGTGTCATCTGGTTACTTCCTGAAATTTGCATATGATTCTTGAAGATGTGTGTAGTGATTTTACAGGTGATATATTTATTTTAGAGTTCGATTTCCGGCTGACTCCGAATTATCCTTAATTTATGGACATGAGTGTACTTAATCCATTGCAGTGCAGAATTTGAGTAAGTAGCTGATAGTCTACTTTCATTTAAGAACAATCCTTTGGAATATATCAACAGAAAAGCGTACAGTTGCGAAGTTGTAATCAGCCAGTATTAGGTATGAAGAAATTACTGTATGACTATGTTCTGTACTGGGTGACCTAACAAATTTAGACATTGCGTTGTGTATTAATTTTATGTTTAGTTAGTGCCGACAACCCGAAGAACCTTGATACTGGTGAAACAATGTAGTATTATCATAATTTTAAGGAAAAACATAAATGAGTAATACTAAAACTATAGTTTATTATACTTTTCCTTAAACAAGTATCTCAACCAAATTACTATTATACTTTTCTTCAAACATGTATATCAACCGAATTACTATTATACTTTTCTTCAAACATGTATATCAACCAAATTACTATTATACTTTTCTTCAAACATGTATATCAACCAAATTACTATTATATTTTTCTTCAAACATGTATATCAACCAAATTACTATAATAAAAATTTATGCTAGTCCCCGGGAACTACTAAAACCATTATAAGAAAAGACAATTTTCACACATTTATATTGGTTTTCACAAATACAGTAACTTTTACGAGAACCACTTCAATTCAAAAACTATTAGTTAAGAAATGACTATTTTCTTGAGTTCAGATTTAAAATTAATAACTTCTATTAAATTTAACAGTTGTAAGGTTCTTACACCTTATTCATCCGAGTAAAAAATTCTATTAATTAAGAACAGAGTTAAATATTTATAGTATTGCACCAAAAAAAAAACAAATAAAAGAAACTACTATCATGCTCACCCAACAGAGTTACACCAAAACCCCCCTTTTTAAGTAAAATTTAGAACTTAAACAGGAGCTATTTAAGACTGCTAACTATTTTACCTTAATCTCTGGAAAAGCAGTAAATCATCAAAAGATATTAAAATTTAAATTCCTCTACATTTCAAAACCCTTTACAGCAAACGTTTAAATTAAAGAAAATATAATTTAAATTCTGATAATAATGGAATATTTACTATTTTTGGGAAATAGTTGAATCAGCAAATTTTGAATGAAATTTCCTTAAATTAAGAACTAAAAGTTCACAGAAAAAAATTCTTATCTGGCGAATGATGTAGACTGGATGAATAGCATTTTTGACTTCTGCGATGCGTAGGAAGTATGATCGATGGACAGGGATAGACTCATCTTTGGACGGCTGGATGGAAACAGGACTGCAGTAATTTAACCTGGAATACAGGAACCTGTAGCTTCAACGAGATGAGGGAAGCCAGTTGGAGATGACCGTCATCCTGACGTTAGCAGAAAAGTAGGGCCTCAACAGGAACCGTTTACCTTCAGATTCATCAGGAAAATTAGGTAGACGTAGAAAATCTTTTCCTTTACTTCATTTTTTTTCTTAAATTGATGGGGGCAGACAGTTGAAAATGAAATTTCGTCAATGAATTGTAGTTTTCTCGATTGAAGAATATTTTTCTTTTTTTTTGAAGATCCATTAATTTATGACTTAGTAGCCAATCAGTCGGACGCAGGCGAAAGGAGCCATAAGCCCCCAGCTACGAAGCAATTTCATCGAAGCTGCCCCACAGAAAACAACGTGCTCAAGGCACGCGAGAAAAAACGTCAAGTCAGCCGAGGAAAAAGAGCGAAGAGGTCCCGAAATCACACCTGCACCGCCTTTTTGTCAAGGCATGAAACCAGATATCGCCAAATCCTGTCAAAAGGGTGAAAAAATCCTGAACTCTGCACCTCGAACAAACCCCTGTTACAATCGTCCAAAAATCGAGGATTTGAACTGGAACAAAAATTCGAATCTCGCCCAGCCCGCCAAAGAAAAAACCAAGAATTTGACGCAAGAGTGAGAAAAATAACAAACCCAAAGCAACCCATCCCTGACCGGACAAATTCCTAAGCAAAGGCTTAGAATTCAACTGCAAAAGTGACCTTTTTTATTCCTTTCCCCTCTAAACCAAAAATCTCACGAAGTGCTAAAATTTCGTTAAATAATTAACTGTAACTTAAAAACTATTTAAGCTAGAAACTTGAAAGTACTCTTAAATTAAAAGGCTAATTTTTCTGCATCCAGTGATATAAGTTAAATGAGAATCAACCTAAGTTAAGTAATTTTAAATCTAATTTATTACGTAGGAAAGCACCTAATTCCATTGTCTGTTTCAACGCGTTTACGAGAACCAGTGGAAGAAACGTACAAATCTTAAAGTACCAAAACCCCAAATTAAAATTAAACTAAAGCAAATATAAATACAAGATATTAAATAAAATAACGTTGTGTAGCATAAATTCAGAATAATGAAAATTAAATCTTAAGTGAAACATTTAAATAATTAAGTGTTACGTGAAATTTGCTACACAACAACTATTAATGGGGAAGCATAGATGCAGAGTACCGAAGCACACTTAGAGGCTGTTCAGCTGGTGGGACACAGACATTTGGAGAAACGAAACACATGGGAAAAGCATATAATAAGGAAGAACGGGATGAAAGCCGAGCTGTCAGCTCGGCTTGTAGTCTGCTAGCTAGGTGAAGAGTTGTTGGGACCAGTGGATGCGAGAAACACGTCGCGGCTAGGCTTAGGATGCTTTAGGAAGATTAATAGCCGACAGGATCGCCCGTCAACCGACACGCACTCATAGCGCTAGCTGCATCATTTTTCGTTATCTAGAAATAGGCAACACTTTCAATATGAACAATTATATCTGTCTGAAACAATCGGAATCGCCTGTCTGAAGGGTATATGATATTGTGGTGTTCATTATATGTGTTGTCAATGACACCAACCCATCTTCTTGGAATGCTGTCGGTTCGACGACATTGGATCGCAATCGAATGAAACAAGGTCGCGTTCAGCAACAAATTGTGATTCAATTTGGGCAGCCATTACAATCGTGCACGTGTGTGAAGGCAATGTAACGAACGTGTCAACCCAGCCTTCGCTTTGCAACGGTACGCCCCACGCAGCAAAAATATCACAGGAATACCTCTGGCATATTACCACACTTCCCTGGACTTGCCTGATCCACAAATTTGTAGCCAATTGAGTATCTCTGGTATCGTCTGGGACGCAAAGTGGATAGCCTAGGAATGTGGTCGAATTAAAAAAGTGCTTACAAAACCTGTGGAATGAGATGAGGCAGAACACGATACGGATCCTGTATGTCTCAATATCCTCCACATCGCATCATTTATTCAAGCTAGAAGTACCCACCAGGGTGCTATAAATAATCATTTGTAGCTTTCACTGTAACAAATGATATTTTAGATTTGATTTTGCAATCATTTACTTATATGAAAGCTGCACTCACATAAGTAACATTTTGTATGAGTCTCTTTTGGTGCGCGCATTTTAGGACAGTGAGTGTACAGTGATGAGAAAAAGGTCTTAAAAAGACAATAATTCATTTTCCCATACAAGACTTTTCTTTTACTAAATAAACATGAATAGATAGGCCAACATTCAGATTCGAGCTAAATTCTCAATATAGTTAGAAATACAGTGATACCATTTACACTCAAAGAAGAAGCATAACATATAAGGAGAACATGAATAAATCTTTCATACTATTATTTCTAAAACAGTGTACCCATTTAGAGAGATTTGCAGAAAAAAATTCACTGCTGGCCACCGTAAATGCAGCACCCTGAAGAAAGCATGCAAATAACATGAAATTTACAACATGCATTAGCGGAGGTGACATATGCAAATGATTAGAATTTCAGCACAGACGCACATCACGCCCGCCTGTAGCGCCACTTCAAAGCGCTATTTAAGGCTTGGAGTTTTTGACGATTTCAAGTTCGGCAATTGTGTTTTTCTTGTGGTTTTTTTTTAAAAACCGATCAATTACGCCTCTCAGTAAACAGCGATCATCGTTTGATCAAGTATCCAAGTTCGACAGAGGAAGGATAGTGGCCTACCGAAAGTGTGGAGTAGCTTTCAGCTAAATCGGTAGTCGTGTTGGACGAAACCAAACAACTGTAATGCGGATAAGTGACCGTTGGATGCAGGAGGGTACGACGGACCGACGTGTTCATCGCATTCACCTCAGTGCACCACTTCACGTGATGACAGGAACATTGTGCGCATGGCAGTAACGGATCGCTCAGTCATATCACATTCAGTCTGTAACGCATCATCCAGTGTCTGCGCGTACCATTCGACACCGTTTACAGCAGAGTGGTCTGTCCGCAAAGACGTCCATTGCTTCGTCTACCCTTGACGCAGAACCACAGACGTCTCCGCCGCCAATGGTGCGATGAAAGAAGGATGTGGACGGCAGAATGGAATGAAATTGTCTTTACTGACGAGTCAAGCTTTTTAATGCAACACCACGATGGTCAGATTCGAGTCTCGAGACATCGTGGAGAGAGGATGCTGAACAACTGTGTTATGCACCACCACACTGGTTCTCCACCGGGTATTATGGTACGGGGCGGTATTGGATATCACTCTCGCACTCCTCCAGTACGCATTACCGGTACGTTAAGCAGCCAGCGCTACATCTCCGAGGTGTTGGAGCCAGTTGTCCTTCCTTACCTCCAGAGCTTGCCCACAGCCATATTTCAACAGGATAATGCACGATTACACGTGGCACGCATTGTCTAAGGGTTCTTCGTCAATCGCCAGATTGAATTGCTTCCCTGGCCGGCTCGCTGTCCGGATCTTTCGCCGATAGAAAACATGTGGTCCATGGTTGCTGAATGATTGAGCCAGATTACATCCCAAGCTGCCACACCAGATCACCTTTGGCAACGTCTGGAAGTTGTTTGGTCCGCTGTACCCCAAGAACACATCCAAAGTCTATTTGAATCAATGCCGAGGCGTGTGACAGCGGTGATCTCCAACAATGGCGGCTACTCTGGCTACTGATTCTGGAAGAAAGCACACTTCACAGAAGTCTATAAATTTAATCATTTCATACTTGGTCAACATGTTATCTGCTAAATAAATTTTGTTGTGATATCTCTTGTCTTTCTTTGCGTTGCAATTTCGGTGGCCAGCAGTGTATTAGTACTACAAGTCAGAGAATCCTAACGTTTTATCATCAGACTCCTTCACCCCTAATCAATGTGTAGAGACATTAGGTTTTTTCGAAGCAAGACTTATGAAAATGAGCAACTCCTTCGCCGGGACTCGAGGCACGGATCTTTCGGTTACACGTCGAGCGTGGTGGCCACTACACCACGAAGGCATGCAAAGAAGGCGGGAGAAATACCTTATAAACCTAGTACTCCAGTTACAGATAGATGCGCATCTCGAGCAAACAATTTATTATTTTACAGGTACAGAAGAACTGTGAATTGTTGCTTAATTGATTCAAAGATTTTGAATGCCAATAAAACAAGTCATTCAGCATATAAATTTTCGGATCCTTTCCAAAGGTATATGAATAAAAATTTTATAAGATACTTAACTATGAATTTAGGCAGAAGAATGGTCTTTGAAGAAAGAGATGAATAAATCGTCAGATTTGTTGAAAATTTCTTAGCGCTTTAACAATATGATGCGATTCTCAGTTTGTCTTTGTTTGTAATCATATCTCTAAGAGAATGTTTAAAGTAAAGATAAGGAAAACAGTTTTATTTAGCTAAAGTTATTCCTAAGAATTTGCAGACAAAAGACTGTATATTGGTTTTTGCTGTTGGAAGGTTTTAAAAGTTAAAACAGAGTGAGTGTTTGGTTGCAGAAGATTAAAGGAAAAATAGGCAATACTTTATTTGTAATGACAGTTTTTTCATCTCTAAAAAACGTATCTTAAAGTAAAGAAAATAGTAAAAAAGTGAAACTATTTTGCTCTAAGCAAGAAATAATTAGAAAAATAGTGCAAAAAAAATTGCTAAAAATCTATAGATTGATTACAGCGTAACATGTGCGTCAAATATCGGAGAATTAACCACCTAGAGAACTGTAGTTTGAAGCCAGTGTTGCATGTATTCGTTTACAAAATTAAAGTCATCTTTAATCATTTCAATCCTTTTCCTTGGTCGTTTTCCTTTTTTTTCCTTGGTCTCCTTTTCCTTGCTTCAAATTCCTTGCTTCAGTAAACTTAAAAAGTTTTCGTGTTAGATTTATCTACAAATGTCCTCACATGTAAGTGCTTCTGAACAGCTATTAAATGCTTCAAATAGTAACAATTTGACTGACAACTATCAGCTTAGTTTAGGGTTATTTTCGAATAAGGATTGTAATTGTTTAATCATAACTAATGGGCGCAGAGTTTCCAAAATCATGCATGTATTATTCACTAAAATGCAATTCCATAGACTTCTGTTACAATAACGTCATCATTCTATACCGTTAGTTTATTTATTTTAAATGCTTTAATAAATATTGTAATTTTATTTTAATTTTGTTTATAAAATATATTACTAAAATGCTGTTTTAAAATTTAAGGAAAAATTCATTTTAGTTAGCAAATGTTAAAATTTTAAATAAAAGGGTTTACATTTTTTAGAAAGATAAGCGATATTTGATTATTGGTTATTACTGAATTAAGAGTATTTAAGGAAAAAAAGTCGATTTTCTATATTTATGCAGTCATTCTTGAGCATAAATAAAACCTTTTGGAAAATTCGGAGAAGAAAGATCTACATAAATGAAAAAGGCCTAGAGCATTTTTATTTCAAGAAGATTCTGATATTCAAAATGCCTGAAATTCTTGAAAGTCGTCGGATCTGTTAAGAGCCATTGCAAAATTCACGAGGAAAATGGGTAAAAAATGAAATTAAAACTGTCAACTTTATGTCACTTTGAATACGGAACGTCAATTAGTTGAGTGTTAGACGGCTTCAATTTAAATAATTGTTTTCCTCATTTGTTTGTGGTATTTTCGAATTTAATTGCAGTTTGTAGCAAGTTACATTGCAACTTAATATTTAAAATAACTGTTTCGGGCATGTTTTTCACTCTAATGTAAACATTATTTTTGTTATTATTTAAATGTTTAGTATGAATAACTGTCTTGTGTTATTCCCTCTGATGGTTTGATTACCTTTGTGAATCTTTGGTTATTTATTTTAAGCTTAATGGAAGTTGCTTTGATTACTGTGTTATCTTATATACAACGCTTTTCTCGTTATCGTTTTCAAGGAAGTTTTCTTATTTTTGCCATTAATTTACCCCCATTTACTTCATATTCACATATAATCTCACATTTTTGAGTTAACATATGATAACATAATTTACATTCACAAATGATAAATGAATAAATGATTCAGAAATATCATTAAAACTTCATTTTCATAATTAAAAATATAATAATAGTAGCATATTTCAGATTCATAAATAATAAATAAATAAATAGATAGCTCAAAGTTAATATAATAATTCCACATTAATGAATAAGAAGACATTTCATTTCTTCACATTAATGAATTTTTGGAGTCTCACTCTTTTTGGTAACACACACTTGTAATGTTCCTCGCTACTTTGTCTACGATAAATTGCCGAGGAACATAGTGAGCTAAGTAGCGACTTATCGCTGAGTTCAAGTACTTACAACGTAGATTCGAGAGGGGTTAAAATACCCTTTTATTCACTCAAAGAAATAATAACAATTGGCCCCTTCTCGGGCTTACAGGAAAGCCTATACTCGGGCTTTTAAATCAGGATAAGGAAATGAGAAACTAATCTAATACTTACTAAAATGGACTTAGCCGAAGCTAGACGGAAAGATCTAACGTAGTTTGCCCTTAATTTAAACTAGTCGGCGATTATCAGCAGGTATGTACAATACGGCCGAGCGTAATAGATTCAAGAACGAAGTAGCCAGAAGGCAAACATGCGCCACTAAGTACTCCTAAGCACTCTATTTCGAAGTAAGTTGAACTTTCTTTAAATACTACTTCTAAATCATTTGCATTCAACACGATTCTACAAGCGTATTCTGGTAGGGAGTTGTAAGTGGGAAACAAGAATTGAAAGGGTTCCAAAATTAAAAAAAAAAACTGTTATAAAATTAACACACACCTTACACACTAAGTCAAGACTTTAAAAATAGAACTAAACGATTTATCGTTGTGTCTAGGTAAGCAAACAGAAACGTAAGAAGGTTTTAAAAGGCCATTTTATTAAAAACTCAATTAAGTTGAAAAGAAGGCACTTCTGGTGCTTACAAAACCAGCCAGCAGTTACGGTATAAACTCAAGAAGTAGAATTTTAAATTAAAACTTAGTCTAAGTTTTAAGCAAAGGCTACATCGAAATATTGAACGCGTAAGTTCGCTCTAACCTATACCAACTTGACAGCACTATTTGTAAGATTAATGCAACGTCGTAGACAGGAATGCTGCCGTAGAATATCAACTAGTAACGTGGCCTTCAGCAGGCGGAACACGATCTGACTAAAGAAATCTCAAACCCTGACCTTAAATATGTGCGAGTTAAAATTTGCAATTCTGGCAGGAAAATGGAAAGGGATAAGTGACAGTAAAGTTTCGGAACATAAAATAACTTATTAATTAAATAAATATTTTACAAATTACTTTCCTATTATAAGCGAAAATGGTTGAAGTCATAACTCAGTTGTTTTAACTGAATTTTTATTTCTATCATATTACGCTTTTTTTCAAACTTGTGAGATTAAATAAATTCTTAACCAGTGTCCAATCTATAGTCTTTAGAATGGAACAGAACATAGTCATTCGAATTAAAGTGTGAAAAATATAAACCCAAGCGATGTATTTTGTCTATTAAATGCGATCAAATTTACGATCGTTTTCGGATAAATAAGGCACGTAATTACAGGGGAAGTATTTGTGAATTAATGAGTACCAAAGGTCGAATGTGTGAGGCCAATGAGCCGCCCCGGATAGTATGTAATTTCGCGGAGGTCGACTAAATACGCAGAGAAATCGGGCGGATTTTCGAATTTTTAAAGTTTGTGACTGTAGTTCTTTGCGGAATGGAGGCTCAAGGTGTATATGAGACTGGTGGTAGGTGAAATTAAAGTAGGAGACTCTCGGATTCAGTTTTATGGATTTTTCTTAGAGGACATTGGAATGAAATTTAACCCTAACGTGGTTTACATAACTTGGAGTCCATTCAAATAAAATAATTGAGCTACGGCTCTCCCTGTATTCAGTTTGCGGTGATGAAATGGATTTTTTGCGTATTTGTTCTCATAATTTTTTCAGTTGTAACAGAAGCCATTTTCCAGACATTTAACCGTAATAAACTGCCTTCTTACCTCTTAATTAATTGTTTTAAGAAGAAATCCTCTATGTCATGTGTAGAGTGTCTTATGTTAATTACTCATTATCTTTTTATTTGAATTGTACGGACACTTCTGCTTTCCATTAACTATCATCAGGATGTAAATGAGATACAGGTAATTAAAACCAAAGTTATTGGGAATTAGAGAGATTCTGAGGTAAAAGCAGGGCCGGGTATAAGAAATTTCGGGACCCCGCAAGATGGGAGATGGAGGCTCCTACCGGTGTCACTTTTAAAATTATATTTTCTATAGCATAGTCAGATTGTTACATAATTAACGACACCTTTATGTATTAGATTTGAAGGTGTTTGGGTTGTAACCTTACAGCTAAAGCTCTGTGGATTTTAATTATTAGGTTGTAGGGTTTTATTTTATTTTTTTGATAGTTATTTTTACTTTGGAAGAAGCCTTTCCTTTACCTTCTAATTTTCTACCTCTCCCAATATGAGTATTCAGTATTACGCTTTATGCAAATAAGGCAGAAACGAGAATTTAAACAGAGGTCTGAGTTACTTCAGTAGGACAGCGTGTTCTGGCTTTCGCCCACATTGTTGCTACTAATTAGATCGTGCTACTCTACGGCCGTATAATACGTGCTTGTTAGTATACGCCGCTAATTCTTAATTAAAGGCCAACTTTACGAGTTTGATTCTGTGTAGCTTCGGCTGATTAAATTCATCTAACATTAGTTTAGTTTATGTTTAGTTTAACGTTTTCTATTTTGAGTTAAAGCCGAAGTGGAGGCTTCTTGTACACCCAAGAGGGGCCATCTGTAAATATATTTTGAGTTTGAATAAAAGGGTAATTTAACCCTTCTCTGGAGTTGTTACTTGCGCACAAGAACTCAGCGAATAGTCGCTACATGGGTTTTTCAGTATTCTAACATTCAAAGAACTCTGTTTTAACTAGGATATTACAAGGTGACACTAAATTCCACACATTAGGTATTGTGATGGGAGTGAAATGTCACAGTTCATTCATATAAGAGCACTTAATGAAATTCATTTAAAATTTTAATAAGACTACAGTTGAGCACTTAACATAAAAGTTTAGTACAAATAACAATTTACTTGACTCTGCATTATTTTCAGAATAAAATTTAAATATCGAACAAAAGTTCGCAGTGCAAATTACTCTAAGAGAAACTAAATCCTTTATCAACTCTTAACGTGTTAAACTTTCAACTGCAGCTTGCTATTTTGAAAAGGGCTTCTAAGGATTCTTCTCCACCAGCTTGGATAAACAGCAGTATTCACCTACAGCTAACTCCCCGAGGCTCTGTCTTTCTCACTTGCTAAGGAATACCTTGATAGCGACGCTTAGACAGCTTCTATAGTTGCGATCAACCTATTTATATTCCTACTCTCGTCTCATAAAAATCTACTCATTTTCCTGGAAGGAACAAGCTGAGTGACTAATGAAGAAGTGATAGTAAAGATATAAATAAAAAAAACCAACTTGTTAATTAAAATAAACTAAATTGTCACAAATTTGTTATCACTAACCATTTTAGTTTGAAGTTAATAAGCATTTATGTAACATTTTTTGTTTGTGAATGTCTTTCAAAATAATGCAGTTTTCAATAGTCAAATAGAATATAAATGCATTGAAAACTGCAATAATACTAGGCAAAGTGCATATTATTTTCAGTAGAATAAAATGAAAACGTGTAGCATATTTTAACTAATTTCAAAACTATGAAGCACTTAGCAGTATCTACGTATAAAGTTTTAAAATATTTAAAAAATAAGTTTGACCCAATATATTATATCACATTTATTCTGATCCATTTTTGGTTTATTACAAATACTAATATACTTCAGTATTTTGTCTGATTTATTTCTCAACTAAACTTTTGTCGCTTTTCATATAATTTGAATTTTAACCTCATCAATTTGTAACATTAAATCTCATAATATATATATATATATATATATGATTTTCCTTTTTTGGCTTCTTTCCTTTTTAGAAAACTTTTCCTACATTTCTTAAAATTTTACATTACGTGTTTTTTCAACAGCAAACATTTTAATTAACATCTCAGTATCCAATGAGCGTGCAATCTCCCTTTCTGCTATTATTATATAAAGACCTCTTAATCGTTCTTTATTCACTGAAGATCGTAGATAATTTTTTATCAGCTTTAGCCTTAAAAGCTTCCTACCTCTGATGCTACTGTTATTGGTATGCACAAACAAAGTCTCAGTGCAGCTGATACATTTGGGAAAATGTCTTCGAAATTCATTTCGCAAATGTGCCGAAATGCTGTCAAATAACTGTTGTTTGTGGCAATTTGTGATAACACGAATGATATCCCTTCTAATTCAGGAACAAAATCTAAAGCTTTATATCTTATGAATATTACTTCAGATCACTTAGAGCATCTTCAAGCTTCTCACAACTGCTGTTTAGATCTTCCTCATTTTCTGGCAAGTTCTTAATCTCACAAATAACACTAAGCACATCAAAGTAAAGACTTAACCAGAACAAATCTTTCTAACAACGATATGAGAGCTATGTCTATTGCAAAGTTAAAAAAGTTTACAACACGTAATTGATCATAATGGGTTCAATTCTGTTTTCGTAAAAAACTGCTTTTTTATAGATCTACGTCTGGTATCACTGAACTGGATCTCTCGAATACGCGCCGAATATGCTACCGTTACACCAAGAAGGCATGCGGAAAAGGAGAGAGAAAATACCTTCTATTATGAACTCTTCAATAATTGCTTTGTTAACTTCGATGAAATGAACTAGAAAATTATGACACGTAAGACATGCATTTTTCTTGGAATAAGTAAACAAGTAAACAAACAAAAACAAAAACCAAAGAATGCCAAATTAAAGAAACATTTTGCAAATGGATCATGCGAACCCTCACGAGCTCCCTAGTACTTACTTCTCCCGCCTTCTTCTCATGCTTTCGTGGTGTAGTGGTCAGCACACTCGACGCGTAACCGAGGGGTCCGTGGTTCGAGTCCCGGCGAGGGCACTGCTCATTTTTCATCTCTCCTGCTTCTAAATAACCTAATGACTCTACAGGTGGCTCCCGAACTAAAAGGTGGTGGATGATGATTCTTCACCACCACAATTTGGCGATTGGGACCCCCAGTCGCTCTTTAAAAGGGGGAATATATAAGACATTTCTCCCTCCTTCTTCGCATGCCTTCGTGGTGGAGTGGTCAACCCACTCGACGCGTAACCGAGAAGTCCGTGGTTCGATTCCCGGCGAATGCGTTGTTCAGTTTTCATTCTGCTTCCAAAAAAAAATCCTAATGACTCTACATATTTCTTCCAAGAATACTTTTCAAATTTTTAACGTGTACCTAGCACTAAGAGGTAATAACGTCCAGATTTTACTGCAAAGTATATTTTCCTCCCCTCTTTCAAAGTGACAGGTAACAATCAGCGTGGCAAAGCAAGCTTGAAAATTATTTCATGACACGTGGAGGTCGTTTTCTTTTGTTCGAGTTGATAATCAATGTTTTATGAAGGCACACAATGTTTTCAAAAAGCTAGGACAGGGATCTTTAGAGCTGCGTCGCAAAATTCAGGAATACTCAAAGCCTCAAATATAATTTAACTCTTTTTAGTGGTAGCAAAATAGGTTTTGTATAGGACGAAACAGAACCTATTACTAACGAAAGGTTAAATATAACCGGAATGCTAATTCAAATGGATTCTGAACAGATTTTAACAAAGCACTGTATTTTAAAAATTGCTTGACCCTCGTATGCCGCTATTTAATTATTGAAAAAAGTAAAAAAAATTATGCTTCGCTGCAAAATTGATTCGAAGATCAAGTATTAAGATTTGTTTTAGAGATGTTTTGGTTTCACTATGTTTATGGAACTATTTTTAATGTGGAGAAATATTTTATTTGCCCTTGCTTTGTTTATACCTTATTCTAAATTTTAATGCATGTGAAAAATTTTACAAATTTACGTAATTTTAAATTTGTTTCTAAGTTATATGTATCTTGATACTATTGGTTACATGTCAAGGATTTTTCTTTTTTCATTACGTAATTACAAATTGGGAACTCTTTATTTTATGGACATTTTTAACGATTATTCATTTCCAATGGACAACAAAAGAAACTTGAATTTTTGCTAGTGCAATTATAGTAACATGCTACTAATTAATCCATTGGGATATGTTCATATATATATGCGCATGATATCGGCATTAATTAATGTAGAAAGTAAGTAAGTTTTATGCAAGAATTATGATTTGAAGAAAATCAAACTCTGAATCTTCCATACAGGAAATGATTTGATAGAAACGAAAATATTAATAATGAATTTGCAATATGAAAACTTTAGATTACAGTTTGTAACACTGTAGAGACATTAGATTCTTTTGAAAGCAGAAGAGATGAGAAATGTACAATGCCCTCGCCGGGACTCGAACCACGGACCTCTCGAATACGCGCCAAGTGCGCTTGACCATTACACTACGAAGACATCCTAAGAAGGCGGGAGAAATGCCTTATATACTCCCCCTTTTAAAGGGCGATTGGGGACTAAAGTACCCAAACGCCAAATCCTGGTGGCGAAGAATCACCATCCACTACCTTTCAGTTCGGGCGCCACTATAGAGACATTAGGTATTTTTTAGAAGCAGGGCACATGAAAAATGAGCAATGCTCTCGCCGGGACTCGAACCTCTCGAATACGCGACGAGTGTGTTTGACCATTTCACCACGAAGGCATGCTAAGAAGGCGGGAGAAATACCCTATAACACTTTAAAAATTATTTTAGTGTTTGAAGTTCTAAAAATATAAAATACCTTAAAAAATCATAGAAATATTTTACATATGATATTAATTTTTGAGGGTTACTTTCATACTTTCTTATTTGCATAATTTTACTTTCAATAACGGCAGAAAATAAGTAAGTACATATATAAATTATATTCTTTTCTTCAATAAAATTAATGTCTTTTACCGCCAATTAAAATTAAAAAAAATCTCTGATTTCGGATAAAATAAAAACTCAGTTAAAAGGAATTTTTAAAACCTACATTGTTTATGTTTGCCTTTCCTTTTTGAACGGAAATTAATGTGAATGGAAAGAGAAAATGTTTATGCCTAAAAGTGGGAAACTGTGAAAACGTCACATGCGTATGCAAACTGAAAAAATCAGATATTTACAATTTTCTAATGCGTATGGATAACTTGTTCGACTTTTTGATTCTGATTCTGAAATAAGAACATCCATCTAACTTTTGGGGATCTTCTATTTCAGCAGTGGCAGCTGAAAGTCGTTATTTGAAACACCGCTGCGGAACCATTGCGTCTGAAGCAAGGAACGTGAGTGTGAGTTTCAGTTTCTTTGGCCTGAAGGTATTTGTGCAACGTCGATTTGATGGTAAAATTGCATTCTGACAAAAGAATCACAATTGCGGTCTTCGCGGTTCTGCTTTCTGACTGAACTGAAATTACAGTGCATGCAAGATTTCAAAAACTTAAAGCCCAAATATATTGTTTCAGTGAGAGGTTCAGCCTAGTTTCGTTAATATTTACGCATGAAGCAAGCCCCTCTTAAGTTTGGGGCACCTACAACTGCAGCGGTTGCAGGTCCCCTAAATCTGCTTTTTGTACAGGTACAGATGGAAGCTAGGTCAGCACCTCTGTAGTACCACGGGTGTTTGACGTATTGCTGAACCTAGTACCACAGGTGATTGAGGTATTGCTGAATCTAGCTAACTGTTAAGCTTCCGTTCCAGTTTTGAGGGAGAACACCTCAGGGAGCAGTCAGAGGGTCTCCCATCCTTCTTTCTTTACCACTGCCTCTTGAGATGTGTAAGATGCCCTCTTACTGCACAGACAGTATACACTTACTTGTTCTTCGGTATTCGAAGCCAAGCCCAGTCAGCGTCGCTGACCGGTATACCAGCTGGGCGACTCGAGAACGTTTGGTAGTGACACTAACTGTTATATTATTTACCTTGCTGAGCTCTGGCATTAGCTTTGTTCTTACGTTTGTCTTACGTTATCTGGCATTAGCTTTGTTCCTAGCCGAACATTGGAGCACTTAGAAATTGAGCTAGTGCTTGTTAGGCTGTTGCACTGTACATTTTCAGCATCAAATATACTTTGAGTTTAAAGTTTATATTTTCTATTATTTAAATACCGCAAGTTGCGGAGATTTGAATTGTAAGGACAAGCTGTACATCTGTTCAGTTTATGCTTTTAAATAAAAATGCTTAAACTCACTTGTTGTTTCCATAGGCGGGACGATAAAATGCCTGGCAATTACAATAGGGTTTAAGAAGTTAATTAAGGAGTAAAACCTTATACGTGCAACCAGTGCTGCTGAGTTTCATTTCTCATATTAAGCGCGATTTCCGAAAACAGATTTTAAGCTCGGATATAAGAAGCATATCATTGTTTATATAATTTCATAAATAATTACGGTTTAATTTCTAATTTATTTCTTACCATTTCTTGTGTCCTTTAACGGTTTCAATACTGGCGAAAGAATATGCAACAGAACTCAGTGAAGAAATTCATAATGAAAACATTTTCACATTTTAAATGTTTATCTTTACTCTTTCCTTTTAATAACCTTATAAAGTGACGTTTCTTCTGCTAAAGAGCTTTTTCTAAACACTCCCTTGGAAAGTACCTTTTGCAAGCATGAGTGTACGTGATTGTTTTGGGAGCTGATATAATGTGATTGTTAGTTGAAATACGTCTGGGCTATTATTTGACTCAAAGAATTGTACTTAAATGAGTTCTCGTTTGAGTGAGTGAACTAGTTTAATATTGATGAAGGATCTCACTGTATCAATTAATTTGCGTTTTGAAAGAAAATTAACTATTAGGATGCAGCTGAAAAACAGATTAATTGCATTATTTTTTCAACCCTTGTTTTCTGGCACTCATTTGAAAGGTTAAAATTCTTATTTATTTCCATTCAAGGAAATTTTATGCATCCTTTAAGAATTTTTTCCTTTTTAGAATATTTTATTTATAGATTCTTTCCATGCAGAGCGGTGAAATATTATTTTTAATAATGCTTCGCTTTCAGACATGAAGATATAAAGTTTTGTATTAAAGATAACTTTAGTAAAATGACTGTTAGTCTTATTTTTTTATTTGATATATTCTACATATTCTTCTGTAATTTACTTAAGGATTCTTTCGAATTATATCAAACCAAAACGGATGTTTATAATTTCCTTCATTTTGAAAATTTAATGCTTGAATATAATTCTGAGACGACTCACTCGGGCGAAAGATCTACCCGTATAATATAGTCTGTGTAACTAATTTAGGCATCATATGAATCATTATCTAATTTGAATTAGTCTAATTAGTTTTCGCTTCAGAATTTAGTATAATGATAAACATTTTGTTCTGGTTCACATTCTGTAGGAAGTTTTCTCAACTCTTATAATATTATTTCAAATTTATTTCATTTAAAGATAATTTGCATTTTACACCAAGGTTACTTTTATTTTAAGTTTTCTGCTTCAAAACATTTTCATGTTTCATTATAATTAATTTTTACTAATTTATTATTGAATTCAGATTTCATTGTTTATTAAACAGGAATCTTTAGAAATAGTTTGGTGTCATATCTGGGCATTTTATGATATTAATAATAAGTAATTAGTATTAAACTTAATGTAACAGCTGAAGTTGTCATAAATTGAATGTTTTAAAGTTTATTTGCGCTTCTCTTTGGAAACAAATAATCATTTTATTGAAAACTACAACTTGCAGTTGCTTTATGAAGAATCGGACATGATTGCTTAGGTATTCTAAATTTGTAGCATCTTACTCAGGATCACAACTGTGTCAATCATCGTACAGTTTCCTCTTAAGAAATAAATTTCAAGAAATGATGAAGAATGGTAAAGTAATCGCTTCATTTTGAATGCTTTTGAAGGTTGGCACAACACTGTCGCTTACGTTAATTGTAATCGTTTGCACATTCTTTGAGCAAATAGTAGTAATATGAGAAGAGGCAGAGTTGCATACGATTTGTTCCTCAATTTCTGAATCAAATCGATAATAGAGCTGCTGTATCATATCAATGCTGCAGCGTTAGACAAAAGATATAGGAGATAGCAACACAAAGGGAAAACATCTTTGTTCAAAATATCGCGATAGTAAAAAGAACACGGAGTAAACATCACTGTTCTGAAACATCGAGTTAGTTGGGTTGGTGTCTTCGTGCCCACGACGTTATCACCCAGTAACCTAATGGTGTAACGGCGCAACTGCCTCTCAATTTATCGAGAAAAGTTTCAATCCTAAAGTTCCGTGAATGAAAATCCTCTGTGTAAACTTCTCAGAATAAAAGATCGTTGTAAAACCAAAAGCGTTCGTTTCAATTACTGTAATTATGAAAAGAGTAAGTACTTGGTTTAATGCCATAAATGAAGCTATTGAACGTATCTTGTTTAGTAAGAAGAAAAGGCTTTGAAATGTAAACAGCTGTAATTTAATACATTTATTACCAGAGTTTAAAATTAAATGAAAGAAAAATGTTACTCTTAAAAATATTAACCAAGTTTATTTCGCTTTCCTTTTAGATAAATAAATGGAAGTCTAATCTACATTTTTATATAGATCATTCTCAGTCTTGAGTTTAAAAGATATATTTCATGTTTCTTTTGCTCAGTTTATATAGAGCATTATTTATTGTTTATGTACATATTGTATTTAGTTATAGTAAAAACTGTTACTATTAACAGATATTCAAAATTTCGAAGTAGCTTTGTTTGTTAGCATTTAAGACAATTTAATAATGGCTTGTCAATGCATTTCATTCAGAAGTGCAATTAAGAAAATAAGCATTCACTAAAATACATCGTATTTAATGTTTCATTTTTATGCAATTTAAACCCTTTTTTTCTACTTAGCAAACGTTAAATAGAATCTGACAAAATTTTTAAATATTATGATTTTTATTATACGCTTTCACTCAACGTTTAGGAATATTTAAACTCCCCCCTGTGCAGGTACTGTAAAATAAAACTAATCGTACGTGTGGCACTTGGAAATAAAATATATTTCGTCGTGAGCAATGACTACTCTTTTGTAATAAATGATAAAAGTGATAAAACTGATGAAAAGAAAATTGAAGATTCAGATTAAAGAGGTACAAAATTTATTTTCTCTTATGTGATTGACTATTCAGTCTCGGCGGGGATTTATTCGCCCAATTGAGGCGCAAATTACCCAGAACATAGACTGCAAATACAATTGTTATTAGAACCTGACTTTACTTCGTTGACCGTTAAAACCTTAATCATCCAGTTCAAGATGTAATTTAGATTGATACTGTCGGATGAAACTTATAGTGCTAAGTCATGAAATTAGCTTGCAAATATCTCAAACTTCTTTTGCCATAAGAATCAAATTTGTGATTTAGGTAGATAGCGTGACCTTGAATTTGAAAGTACGAAGAATGAATTCATTCTTTCCTAAATATGCAGTCAGGCTGACAGTACTGGGAATAAAACACATTTTACAATAATACTTTATCAACTGTTATAAAAATTTTATTTCCCTTTTTAAATTCGAATTTTATAATTAGTTTCTGGTTTTATTTTGAGGCTTCCTGTGAAAAGTATCCCTTAGTTTCATTTCTCCTATTAGGACACTTATACTTCTGCGCAGCTGTGACTATATACACAACGCGTCCGCAAAAGCCCACATTCGGCCTTTAATTTCAAAGTAGTTAGTCGTAGACATATTTAAAACTATAAAAACGTTTTAAATGATGCAGAGATTTATGTTTGATCATTTCTAAATCTACAAAATTCAATTTTATAAAAATTACGAAATCTAACTTTTTATATAGTACTCTCGTCGCCATACTTATATTAAGGAATATTTTATAGTGATTATAAAAAATAAAACTCAGAACGTGGGATTGCCGTACGGCAAAAATTGACTGAGGTATTTAATTTCAAAATTTGGGATATTTGATGTTATTTACAACTTGTCTTGAGAGACAGGTTAATAAATAAATTAGATTGATTCGAGGTTGATTTCTTTCATTTCTTTTATTATTTACTAGGGTGCACTATTCTTTAGTCTGTAATTTTGTCAAAGTTTGTCACATGCGTTCTGCGTTCAGGTGTCGGTTAATAAATAAATTAGAATAATTCAAGGCTGAGTTTTTCCCCTTAAACATCATCCGGTGATAATCTTTTTAGGTTTACTACGAGGTAACATTCTTTAATTTATTATTTTGTTAAAACTGGTATTCCGAAAGAATTTATACGTTTTCAAACATAAAAAGTATATTATTATTATTCTCATGAAATTCTATTACTTTAGAACCATTATCTAACAATTATGAAAACAATTCCTTAAACTAGAAATATTTTTTAATTTTTAATTTCTACAAATATGTTACGATTTGGCTGCTTGCCAACACTGAAGTCTGATGGCGTTTTCACTCTGTCACAAAAAGTATGTGCACCCAGAAAGAAAAGAAATACTATCGCGAAACATCACATGTATGTAGTGTATGAGGAGATAAACAAATGATTACAAATTCAGAACAAAAATTCATTTTATTAAGAAGTTATGGCATGAAAAATGTTGCAAATCAGTAAGGAGTATAGCCACTTGTGGCAGCTATACAATCCTGAACAGGGCGTGGCATCAAATTAAGTAGGTCATCTATAACCCCCTGCGGAATATCATGCTATAATCTTTGCAAATGGGCAGTTAATTCACCAATATTCCAGTACGGTTGCATTTGCCTTCCAAGCATTCCGAAACGTGCTCTGTTGGGAAGAGGTTTGGTGACTTGGCAGGCCACGATAGTACGTTATATCCTAGAAGACATTGCTGGACTCTCGTAGTATGTATCGAGCGTTGTCTTGCTGATAAATGGCACCTGAGCGACAGGGGTTGAAATGTTGTCCCCGTAACTGCGGGCCGTCATAGTGCCTTTGAGGACAAGTAGAAGTGGTCATGTGTCTCAAAACTCGTTCCCCACACTGTCACACCTTGTGTAATCGCCGTATGCCGCTGGACAACAAATGCCGGATCGAACCGCTGACCTGGCCGCATCCATACGCGTGTGCGTTGGTCATCAGCATTGAAACTGAATCGAGATTCATCGCTGAAAATTACACGCCTCCGAATGGTACACTTCAGCTTGTCCGAGTTCGGCAAAAATCCAGTCGACACTGTCTATGATGTGAAGTCTGTAGTAGACGCCTTAATGGACGTCGGCAGCATAGCCGTCTCCGAATGGTTTTCCTTGATACCACCGGATACTTGGAAGGTGGCAAATGGCGTCGAATCGATGCTAGCGAAGTTGTTTGTGCAAAAGTGGCCGCTCGTATGATTGCGGGATCCTGGCGTTCATTTGTGTTCTTAGGGCGCCCTGACACTCCGTGACTGTAGACTATTTCTTCCGTGATCCATTGTCGCCAAAGCCGAGCAACTACCATATCGCTCCGAACGAGGTGGCGGCCGATAGACCTGTTTGACCAACCTGCTTCTCTGAGGCCTACTGTACGCCCCTTCTCAGAGTCCGACAACTGTTCATATTGCCGCCGGTTACGTCTCAGAGCCATCTCTAGTCACAGTACCGTCCATCCAAATCAACAGATTCGTTTGAATAGCGCTACGGCAGGAGCAGTCATGCTTTTAATCTCTCCCAGCTGTGCATCTCATATACGTATAGCGCGCTTACGCTTTTCTTATTGGAGTCAAAATTTAAATCATTTGCATATCTCTTACCAGACTACATTTCTGCCGAGTTTTGTGACCGTGGTTTGATTTCTTCTCCTTGCATATATTTTTTTTGTGACAGGTATATTGTTAGATATTTTTACTGACAATCTGTACAAACATCCTTGTTATTTAATCTATTAACATCAGAAAACCTAAACTGATATTTTGTTAGCGGCTTACAAATGCAAACTATTTCTATACAGCCCATGAGGATGATCGCCAAATTTAAATGTTTCTCGTTGAATGGTTATCGTATGAGATTCAATTGTTTTGTTTACTTTTTTTTAGGATGAGTATTTCCTAAACATAAATGTAGACACTGGAACAACCTAAAAGTTAGATTTCGGGATTTTTACAAAATTAATTAACTTTTTAAGCTAAAAAGAACAAAACACGAGTGTTTGTGCCGTTTCAAACATTTTTGTAATGGGGAATATAGATCTACGACGTATAGTTACGAAATTAAAGGCCCTTGTTAAGGACCTATGTGGACACGATACACACACACCCCGTTTCTAATCTCTTTGTCATATTTTTCTTCTCTCTTCACGTTAGTTATTAAATTGTTGAGTTTCATTTTATTTTCCTAATATTTAAATTGATTTTGGAAGTAACCTTTCCTTTAAACTGCCATTTTCAACCCACGCTTCCTTGCCAAAATGAGATTTCAGCAAATTATTTATGCAAATTAGGGTAGGAGGCTACTATTTCTGCTGAGGCCTGAATTACTTCAGACAGAGCGTATTCTGCCTTTCGGCAACATTGTTTCGCTGATATTTAATCTTGTTATTTTACGGCCGCGTATATTAAATGCAGGTTGTCTGCGTCGGTGTTAGGGCTAAGAGCCAGCTTGCGTTAATCATCTCTGTACAGCTTCGGCTGATTATTTAACTTACCGCCAAAAGTTTTCGCGTGATACTGTACGCATGACAAGCGCCGTATGTTGAAACTATCTTGAGTGAATAAAAGAGTCTTTTCATCCTTCATCTTGTGCTGTTCCTGACACATTAGATCTCAACGAATAGTCGCTTCACAGTTCTAGTAAGTTCTAGCTTTAAAGTTAGCTAGAATCTTGTACATTTAAATCCTTTCTTTCTTCAATACTACTAAATTATGTAAAAAAATTAGAATTAATACATAAATAAATACTTGACTTTGTCTTTATTATCCGTCTTAGGTTTCTTTGTTGTCGAACCGTAAGTAACAACATCTATAAATTTATAGATGTTGTAAACATCTGTAACAACATCTGTAAATTTATAGATTTATAAATTTTAAAATCAGAAATATGCAATAAAACTTTATTTAACCGAGCTTTGCTTAACCGAAACGATTTATACGAAAACTGATTTGGTAAGCACCCTAACCAGCCATTTACTGTTTATTTAAATGAGTTTTACTTCTTATTTCACATTATTAAATCATAAATGCTTGTTTTATAATGCAGGAAATTGATAGTAGTGGTTTTGCATGTAAAAATAGTGGGCTGTGAAAGCTTTGTTTCTGGTAATGATCTTTACCACAAATTGATGGACCATGTCAATTTAAATTCGCGATGTGCATGAAATTTAGTAAATTACTGAAATGGAAGCATCAAAGGCATTAAAAAGAAACGAGAATAAGCGGGCAAGACATAAGAACTTTACCATTAGTCACCCGGAAAACATCTCGGTTGTACTATTGTACCAGATAAAGATTTAGCAGTGTGAAATGACACGGCATGAATAAATGAGCAGCAGTAAACTGAACTAGCAGTAAACAGAACCACGTCCTACCATCCCACTCTATTAGAGTTAAGAAGGTAAATAATACATACACGTATACAATACGGACTGCTCGTTAACGTAAAGGATAATCTGAAAAAATGTATTACTGATTAAGGTTTTAAACCAATATACAATAGTGGAATTATTTATGTTGATTATCTGTAACTGAACTTAAAATTAGAATTCTGTGCATAGGTTAGCGCCAGAAATATACAGATTAGAGGACTGACAAAGTGTGGTACAATGCATGCATGTTGGAATTCTTCTGCCAGTATTGCAGACAATTAATGGGGTTTCTGAAGTGATCAGTTATCATTAGTTATGCCTCAAAGTCATAATAAAGAAGGGCTGTTAATTGGCACACTCGAGGGGAAGGAGGCACAAATAGAGTCTGCTCAAGATCTAAATGTCCTTGAAAGTTTAATTATATAGAACTAAGAGCAAGTTTTTAAAACAGTGAATCCGTTAACAGGCAGCTTGGTCAACAGCAGAAACTATATCCGAAGGCAGGTTTCTGTCATTGTCGGCTCCAATATATGTGAATCGACTACAACAGAATTGGGTTTAGATCTTCAGCTCACCTCAGAAACTCAAATCAGCTGTTCTGCAGTTGCGCGAAGGCATCATGACGCTAGAAAAAGTCAACGATTTGTAGTCTATTCACTTCATATTGCAAATGAGCCTGTTTAGGGTGGTGT
Source organism: Stegodyphus mimosarum (assembly GCA_000611955.2). Taxonomy (NCBI): domain Eukaryota; kingdom Metazoa; phylum Arthropoda; class Arachnida; order Araneae; family Eresidae; genus Stegodyphus; species Stegodyphus mimosarum. The sequence goes on from KK113457.1 coordinate 350,374, forward strand.
CATCATCATATTCATTGGAAACAAGAAGAATCGGATTGTGTACTGTTTACTGACGACACTAGCTGTACCCTTGAACTATGATTTTAGGCGTGTTTTGATCTGGAAGGAGTAAGAAATATGAAATTTGTCATTTTTTTGTTCATTAAAAATCCAGTCTCAACGGAAACTGCTTCATGGTTTGAAGTGGAACCATAAACAATAATGACACCGATCTATTTATCTTTCATGGAGGTTCTGTAACCGGTATATGAACGATATCATGGAATGTTCTGTAAGGTTGTTTAGGAGTGCGTTTGGCTTACATGATTTGTTAATGGCTGACAATGCTGGTCTGATGGTCTGAAGCATTTCTGGTGCCAGAATACATGGAAACAAAATATATATTACTCGAATGAATTAGCCGGCTGGCAAGTCATTTTTAGAATATTTTGAGACAGGAAACATGGGAAATGAGTAATGCTTTCACCAGAATTTGAACTCTGAACCTTCCGATGCTAGCCGGACATGCTTTTCAATTACATCCCGGCCGCACGTAGTAAGGAAAAAGAAAATACTTTGCACGTTTTTGAGCATGTGTAGCATGCTTTAGTCTACTGAGCTGAGGTGCGTCCAATGACTCCCCGGACTGTCAAAGAACTGAAAAGTACACTGAGGGATGTAACTTTACAAGACGTGATCAACATTTTGGTAAACTCTGTAAAATCAAGATGTGAATTTTGCATTTCTCTCAGAGATGACCATACACCATATATAAGAAAGCTTTATTGAAAAACAGAGTAGATCACTTATGCATTATTTTTAAATTTACGTAAATTTGACTTTTCAGTTGAATTTTTTTAGATTTGTTAACTGTCGAATATGATAATTTATGTTATAAGGTATTTCTCTCTCCTTAGCATGCCTTCGTGGTGTAATGGCCAGCATACTCGGCGCGTATTCGAGAAGTCCGAGGTTCGAATCCCGGCGAGGGCATTGCTCGTTTTTCACGTCTTCCGGCTTCAAAATAACCTAATGTCCCTACAGCTTCTCCCGAACTCAAAAAAGTGGTGGATGATGATTCTCCAGCACCAGGATTTCGCGATTGGGTCTGCTAATCCCCAGTCGCCCTTCCGTCTTTTTAGCATGCCTTCGTGGTGTAATGGTCAGCATACTCGGCACGTATTCAAGGGGTCCAAGGTTCGATCCCGGCGAGAGCTTGCTCATTGTTCACATCTCCTGCTTTTGAAAAAAACCTAATGTCTCTACATTGGCGCTCGAACTAAAAAAGGTGGTGGATGATGATTCTCCACCACTAGGATTTGGCGATTGGGTCCCCTAATCCCCAGTCACCCTTTAAAAGGGGAAGTATATAAAGAATTTCTCCTGTCTTTTGAGCATGCCTTCGTGGTGTAATGATCAGCACACTCGGCACGTATTGGAAAATTTCGAGGTTCGAGTCTCGGCGATTGCATTGCTCGTTTTTCATGTCTCCTGCTTGGAAAATCCTAATGTCTGTACCATGTTAAGAATGATTTTGTAGAAAAATGGTTTAATCATTTTTCAGTAAGCATACACCGAAATTATAAATGATTTATTTTTATATATTCTAGTCATACGATCAAAATCACAAGCTGAGGTGGTATGAATGATCGTACTTAAAAGGTAACTTATTGTTCAGATTATATGTCTCTTCATAGGGCACAGAAATCGCATGCGATGCATCTTAGTATTTGCCTCATTTGGCCTCATTACAGAATTTTAAATTTATGTTTTTATTGACACATATAAAAATCAAGCTCTTTTGGCATTTCATAGTGATTAGAAGTTCATGGGAATTGATAGTGTACTATATTGTTTGCTTGAATTGTTTACTGAAATAAGCCTTGATTTTATACTATTTGTACGATATATCTTGCTGTGGCAATTATAGGTATACGCTGAAATTCGAAATGTTGTTATATATCATACTCGGTACAGATCTTCAAGAATCATGGCTATGAATTTAGTTATGAGTTTTTAAATTTTGTTGCGAAATGGTGGTTTACTGAGCATATACATTTGGTAGCTGTACTATCAAGTTTGAGTTTCTGCGACACATATCTGATGCCAGGGTATAAGGTATTTCTTCCGCCTTCTTCGCATGTCTTCGTGCTGTAGTGGTCAGCACGCTGGGCGCATATTCCAGAGGTACGTGGTTCGAGTCCTGCCGAAGGCGTTGCTCATTTTTCATGTCTCCTGCTTCTAAATACCTAATGACTCTACATTTGATGATTCTCCACCACCGGGATTTGGCGATTAGGTCCGCTGAGCCCCAGTCGCCCTTTAAAAGGGGAGTATATAAAGTATTTTTCCCGTCTTCTTCGCATGCCTTCGTGGTGTAGTGGTCAGCACGCTGGGCGCGTATTCCAGAGGTCCGTGGTTCGAATCCCGGCGAAGCCGTTGCTCAATTTTCACATCTCCTGCTTCCAAATAAACTAATGACGCTACACGGGTGCAACCGAATACATGAGGATTTGACATGCCACTTTCTCTATGTATATACTGTTCGTTAAACGACATGCTTCTTGCAAAACACTTATAGGAATGAGACTATGTACTGCTATGTATAATTTGAGCGAATTGCTTAGAAGTATCTGTTCTATATTCATGAAAGTTTTCGACAAATTATAGAAATGTTTTAGAGCATGTTTGAAGTAAAATTCTGTTCTTTCTTGAGAAATGGAGGATTTGTTGAATTTGAGGTGGCGGAAGAAATCTTCAACTGTAGCTTATTTGAGTCAAGTCACAAAAGTTCAATATTTTCGTAAAATTACAAATGTATATTATTTCATTTACGTAATTTAAACTGTAAAATGAGATTAAAATGGAAAGTCTGAAGCCATATTTTATTATAACCTCAGCTTTGCAAAAGAATTCACTCTTAAGTTGTAAACCAGCTCCTAAATTACACTTTTCAAAGATTTACCTCCAAAAGAGTGTTTCCATGGCACAATTTTACTATCAGGCAGATGTTTTCATTAGGTGAATGATATAAGTAATTTTTACTGTTCTTTAACTAAATTTTTGTTTTCAGAGAACGAATTCGTAATTCCGAGGTTTTGCAAATTGGAATTCCGTAAGTGTTATGCTTGTTTTTGAGCATTATTGTCGAAAACGATGGATGCAAAAATGAATCATTTCTATTTTTCTATAAAATAAATGCCTGACCATATATTACCCGAATAAAATTATTATAGGAAATTGCTGCACTCTGGTTAGTTTATAGAAAACGGAGATTCTATTGTATAAGATAAAAGTTATCTTCTCATAAGCAATGTATGTAAATTAACTGACATTTTTTAACAAGTCAAATAATTAGTATTTAACTTTTGAGAATGTTCAAAGATTTTCCGATAAAAATTTTTTATAAACAATGTTTAATAAGAAGCCAAAAACGGCACGAATACTTTTTATTTATTTCTGTATCTGTTCAATGGAATTTCAGCATCATACTGCTTTTAGACTTTAAGAGAACTGTGATTTGGTGTAGTACATTAATATAACTTTCCTTCTTTTGCCTTTTCACAAGTTTGTAGGCTATCACTCTGCTTAATCTTGTTTCCTTCAGCAGAAAAGTATGACGACTTGTTATTATGTCATTACAGCATCTATTTATCGCCAGTACTTTCAAGAAGCATTATGTCTCGATTTTATCTCCATTTAGTTTAAATGTCGTTGCTATAAAAATACTTTGCAATTTAATTTTTGCTTACGTTTTTCTTAGGTGTAATTTTTATTTCTATTTCTTAAGTAAGTATCGTTGCTCTAAAGTACGTTATTATTTAATTTTTCTCTTAATTTTTTTAATTTCGTTAATAGTACTTAGTAACGTAATCTCAATAGTAGTTATTCTATTTAAGAGCATATCGACTGAAATGCATTTAAGGGCTCTCAGATGCAAAAACAGTTTTATTGTGAAGTATTTTTAATTAAGACGACAGATAATCAATTCTAATTATTTATGTTAGTTTCACAACTTTCTTTCCATACCTCGTGTTTTATCATTAAAACTCCAAGTATGAACTTGCAAGACTCAGTTTTCATGATTAGCACAGATAGTGAAATAAAAGAGACCTGAAAAGTTTTGCTGTTTTATTATGCTAAAATCTCAATAGAAATGTTTAGACTCAATCAGACAATTTTATTCCCTTCCTTGTTTACAAGAATTTGTAAACAATCACTTTTATCCAAAAGAATTTACAGCTTTGAAAGTCTGATATTGTTCTTTGTAACATTGAATTTTACTAAGAGAAATTAAATTAGTCTTATCAGTCAGTGACATTTTTGAATTAAATCGCTATCTTCGAGACTTCAATCGAACTTTTGTTAGTATATTTGGCCTAATTATACAAGCTGAGAAAATGTGACTAGTATTTTACTGAACTATCCAAAGCTAAACGCAGAGTTGGGAGCAATCAGGAAGATATGATAAAATTCTGTTTATGTAAGAGAAATTTAATATCAACATATACAGGCAAACTATGACATTTATTACCAACACCTTAACATCCCTTCGCTTCCTTATATTTTGTTTGTTTCTTCTGCTGTTTTATAAATTATATATAAATATAAGTGCTTCATTTATTGGTATATTAACTGAAAGCAGCTCAATTCGTTTATAATGAAATTGTAAGGATGCCAGAAAAAGAATCTTTTTGTCACTCAACTCTTTATAAAAGATCTATCATAAAAAAGAGGAAACTCTGGAAACATAGAAACATTTCTTAAAACAGATATCACAGAAATATAGAACAATTCCTTATCCCGCTGTAACGAAGTTGTAAAGATGGTAGTAAAACTCTCTGAACTGGTAAAATCATAATAAAAATTCACACCAATCAGCCAAAAAATCGGCAAATGTAAGGAAACATATGTTATAATTTCTAAGAACTTCAACATTTTAAGTACTCATTTATCACTTTGTTTTTTTAGAAACGAAGTGGTAATTGGAAATGATTAGAAGAATTAATATAAAACAAATAGTTTTAGTCCTCCTGGTATTAAGAAAAATGATTTATTTTACTTTTAAAATATTTAACAACTAACTTATGTCTATGAGTTCTTGTCCCCGGTTATGAGAATGTGTGAAGGCAGCAATTTCTTGCTTTATAATAATCACTTCTCCATACTTGTAACGTTCACTGCTTAAAAATATTTGGCGAGATTTTTAAAGTTACTTTCTTAAGTATTAAAACATTTTTAAAGTGATAGATATAAACATACACAGAACATGAGAACATAATTTAAGATATTTCAAAATAATTTAAAATAATTCAAAATAATTTCAAAGATTGTATCTTTTGTCAATCGAGAGATATCTCCAGAACGTTACATAAGACTAAAACGTCCTTTTACATTTTTTAATAAAGAGATATTTGGCTGTCACATTAATATAATCTGACTACAAAATTTAGAGTGTTATACTTTTACGATCCAATGATTGCATGCTAAGAGCAGATTACTTTAGGTGTAGAATTTAGTTAAAAAATAATCGTTTTTCATCATACTAAAGCAAAGATTATTAAATTAAATTAATTGATTTTAATGAAAAAGTGTTTCTAATAATATGTATGCTTTGGTAATCAACTGTTGAGAAAATTTTCACTTTTATTGCCAAAAATAACAATGAAACGCTCAACGCATTTTAAGAGACAAGAAGTTGGTTTCTCAATCTTCAGAAATAAATATGTGCAGGAGATTTCATGTTTTCGCTTTTAATGCTATGGATGCATAGCGTTCTGTGCCGAGAAAATTAGGTGGCAAGTAGAGTGAAAAATTGTGTGCTAAGACGTATTATAATCTGATATAGTAATGGTTTAATTTGAAATTATTGATAAGTATGACCTATTTGTTGAATATGAGAGACTTGCAAATAAAATTCATCATCTGAAGAAATGTTCTGATTAATTTCAGCACCAGAAAAAATGAAATATTGATCTTGAGTCCAAAAATGATTATCAGTCTAAGATTTATTAATTCCTCTTTTTCTGGCATAAGATTCGTCCTCTTCAATTCTAAATTTTAAGGCTATTTTTATTTCACTCATTTTCGGTTCCGAAGAGTTCAGATCTGATATATGAATAACAAGAAATTTTATTATAATGATTTAAAAGTTGAACACATGGAAAAAACTGCAGGAATTTTTGTCATTCAATAAGGAAGAAAAGAGGATGATAATATTATTGTGATTACTTTAACGACAGAATATTCTTTATAATTAAAAGAATAATTTTTTTAAAAAATTTGTTTGTAATGAAACCAGAAAAAACTGCATCAACAGCAACGGTGTTTGAGCAAATGAGCTTCTGCGTGAAATCAAAGTGAGCATCGGATGTATGAAAAACAAAAACAATGTTAAAAGTTAATTTCTTTCTTTCTTTTTGCATTTTCTGTATCTTTCTGTCTTTTTTCCCTGAAAGAATGGCAAGATTTGACACAAAAGGGAAGAGAAGCAGAAATACGTTAGGATATTTCTGTGTTGGGCTCAAATTAGATTTAGTGTATGGTATTCCACAAAAGCGAAGTAATTAAATTGTTCCGTTTCATATACTGAATCCATCTAAACAATTCTTTATACATATAACTGATTCAAGCATTATTCACAGTCTAATTTTCTTAACAATTCAATTATTTAAGAACTGGTGCAATTAAAGTTTACTTTTGTACAGGCAATTTACGAAAGTTTACTTTTATAAATTGAATTGTTAAAGGCATAAAATTTCTTTTTTCCCACTAAATACGAAGTTCTTCCATCCAAACTATTGTAGCAATCATATATATTTCCTTTTCTGTATCCTTTAGTTACAAAATTAATAAAAGGAAAATTTTAAAGTCATTTTCGAAGATTCAGTGTCCGCCTTTCGCAAACTTTTTTTGAAGGAGCAGTAAGGACCAAATTACGATTCACCCACACTTGTTGCTGTGCTTACCTGTACGAAATGATGGTTAACAAGGTGTTCAAAGAAAATACTTAGGGAAAATAAAATTCTTATGTAATTAAAATTTAGAACAGAACTTAAGTATGTAAATTAAGCTAAATGATTTAAAAATTTGTAGTGTAAATAAAATCTTATAGAAGAATCCTGAATGGTTTATGCCGTAATTTAAATGTGTTTAAAAGCTTTGTTGCAAGCAAACTTCAGATATTATTTCATCAATCAAACATTTCGATCTAAACTTAATTCATTTTGAAAGGGAAAATGTTTTGTCAGATACAGAGCTAGGGAGGTCAGTTAAATTTGTTTCCTTCCATATTAGACATGGATTATTTATTAATTGCAATATTAGTCATAGGATTTGACAAAGATTTGATAAAATATATTTTAAAATGTCCTGCATATTATTTTATTTTTAAATGAAACATTTCTGGTAAGTATTTTGATTTCTAGTTCTGCTAAGCACGGTGACACTAATATTTTTTGCGGCTTCAAGATCTCAGTAAATTTAAAATTTTATATTCCAAGTTAAAGAAAATAATTCCAAGTCCTATGTTACCCATAGTATTTTTTAATATATGTCAAAGAAATCAAAGCTCTTGTCTTCCTTCTCCAACGATATATTCATTACATTTAAAAGTGCATTATTAATGCACTTTTGGCAAAGTCGTTTTGCGTGCTTTTGAATTTGAACAAACTGAACCATTAAAAGAAAGATATCAGTGTAAGCAACGGAAGTATTATTTCTTAAAAGTTCATGATTATTTTACAAAATAATCATTCCATCCCTAAAATTCTCTTTATATCTTGTCACATTGCTGGTTCATTCATTCATCGATATTCATGACTTCGATCGTCCATCTATTTTCCTAATACTAGAGGCACATTTTTCATCCCATTTATCTGAAGTCGATGAATGCCTTACTTATTCCATCAATCATAACCACATTTTCTACCTCGTTATTATGTAACAAAGCATGCATACTTTGGTCCCATTTGCAGTTTTATCTAACTGTAAATTTTTAAAAACATTTTCAATATTTTACTTTAAGGGATATGAAATCGGAAGAAGTTACTTTGAGGAAATATAAGCATTCTGCTTGCGTTTAGTATAATTTTTATAACATTTAAGTAAATGAACATTACACCACTAGTTTGTGAATTCTCGAGTTTTTTAACAACTTTAGCCATTCTTAAAGTTATTTTGGGTTCTGATCTTAACCAGTGGCATAAAACTTCATGCGTCAATTTCGTTTTTCACAAACGTAATTTTTTAAATGTTATATAAGTTAATATTTGCTGACTGCAATTGCGAGTCATAAATGAAATTATAGAGAAATTTTAAGGAATATAATTGAATACAGAACGAAATGATTAACAATATATTGTTAATTAAATTATAAATAACACATTTTAAGCATTTTCTAATTTTTTATTGACACCTCTGAAAGAAACCTTAAAGTAATATTTTTAAATAATACGAAGAAGCATATTACTGAACTATTGTCTATTTTGCCCATCTCGGCCCCCCTCAAAAAAATGTAAATTTTTTTAAATCGGCCGTATGTGTATAAAGAGCAGTGAACATTGAGAGGGTGATTTATAGAGACAGTAAAATATCGTGCTTGCTTGTTAATCAGCAGTTTCCCCTAATTTCCTATGCTTCATATGTGAGTGGAATAGTGCGGAAAAAAAGTAAAACTAGAATTCAAATCATTATCTTTTAAAAACATCTCTTCGGCACGGTAATTTCTGCTTGAAGGGTTTGGTAGCAATATTTTAGTATAGCTTGATATAAAACTGCATTCCTTGAAAACATCAGTCACTGAAAAAAAGCATTAATTACTCGAAACACTGAGAATTGCATTGTTTCTTACAGAAACCAAATTAAAGGAAGTTTATTTTGTTGGGCCGGACATTCTAAATTAAATTTGAATGAAAATTTAACTTTAAACGTGTCATGAATAAATTTGAAAAAGGATCTCGGATAGGCTTAAAGAATGTGATTACTCAGTTATGTTAACGCTAAGGAAAGTGGTTGTATGGAAATACTTGAAGATATACTATGAAAGCTCAAATATTTAAGTTGGTAAATTAGTATAAAACTCTACTTCTTAAATTCCTACCTATATTTTTTTAAGAAAACCTTGGTCTAGTAAACGAGGAGCTAGAAAGTGCTTTCACCAAGTCGTTAAGGAACTAAGAAAAAAGATACACGGATCGCTGGAATGTTAATGTGATCACACATTACTGCTGGATGCTGCACAGCGAAAACTCCAAAGGCATCACACAACAGAAAGAAAAATAAACGCAAGTTTCCTTAAAAAAACTTTATTTAACGTTTAATTAAAAAAAATTACGTAAACTGTTGTATTTTAATGACTTCTCTAAATACAGATACTTTCATAAATACAATATTTATATTGATGTACTTAGGGTATTTTATACCGAAGTTGTTTTATTTAATCGTTTGGTTTGCCTATTATTCACCTCGACTAAGCTATGCAAGTGTACACACTAGTCGCCTAACAATGGCCGAACGAATAGGACCGCTGGACACTGTTAATTCCAAATATGGAAGAACGGGCTGGCTGCACAGGAGTTTTAGTAGTTTTTCTAAACGTGTTGTAACGTAAATACGAACTAGTTTCCTCTAGGAAGTCTTTGATAGACACGATTTGTGCTCCTTGTCACATTCAATTAAACAAGAAACCTGAGCAACCATCAAAAGAGGTTAGCATAAACTGCGGGGGGGGGGGGAAGAAATATATAGGGTTGTTTTCAGCCTTCTCCCTCAAAAAAATATTTCAGTAGAAGTTTTAAGAAACATTTATAAGGTATTTTCTTCCTCCTTGCTGCATGTCTCCATGATGTAACTAGAAGCGCGCTCGACGCCTATGCGAAACGACTGGAGTTTAAATCCCATTGAGGACACCGCACATTTTCACATTCCTGCATAGCACACACTCTACACATTGTCGGAAACTTAAATTCCGCAAACATTTTATCGTGATTTTTTTTAATATTTAAAACTAGTTAACCATTTGCTTAAAATCTTAAAATATTTTTTTATTCAGTTTGTTTATTTTCTTCTGCTATTTAAATTTGAATAAATTTTATCACACTGAAATAAGGCTCTTTTTAATGCAATTCGTGACATATGGACTCTCTGCAAATAAATCATATCTAAAATTATACTTTACATGGCATTTGCGAACCCAAAATTCAGTATATGAATGATTATCTCAATTACAACTGAGAAACGCGAGGACACTTAGGCCATATTGCTATGTGAAAATTTATAATTATATGAATTAAGAAGTTTATGGAGCCAGAATGCCATTTCTTAATTTATAAAGAACCTAGGTACAAATAACAAAAACAAACATAATAACTAAAATATATTAATATACATTTTAGTTATTATGTACGTAATTTATTAATTATTTAATTGATCATAACAGAACATTATTTCTTATATTTTGGAAGCTGCATACGTGGGCACTTTGTAAAGGAGATAATCACTCTGATGCCGCGCGTAAGAAAAAATTCCAAGAAGTACCAAATGGTAGAAATGTAGCAATTCCACTGCCCGGGAAAGAGAAGCTGGAAGAAATTTCCAGTGTTCAGCTTCTTTATTCAGTTGGCGGATTGTCGCTACTGTAACTTGTAGTCAAAATCGAAATAGGTCAAAGGCAAATCCTTTTTTATAAAGAAGAATGACATACTGCACACGAGAAATAGCTATTAGAATCAACTATGCATGCAAATAATATAAATTATTATTATTATTATCTTGTTTGGATGTGTTAGTACATTCAGTTAGAATTCATTGGAAGAAACATCAAAATTAAATGGATTGCCGCTTCGTTGGATTTCTAAGGTAAAAACAGTCGAATTTCCTTCACAGATCTTTCTGTTCTTCAGCTAAAAGTTGATTCTGGAGAAATGAAAGTGAATTGTGGTAATTGCTCCTTTTCTAGTTATATAAATAATAACTTTATTATAGAATCTTCTCGAGAAATTCAAATCTTATCTTATAGCTATATTGTTAATAAAATTACGTTAATACTTTACCTTATAAGCTATTTTCTCCCTTCTTTCTACATGCCTTCGTAGTGTAACGATAGCACGCTCGCGCGTATTCGAGAGGTCCAGGTTCGAGTCTCGGCGAGGGTATTGCACTTTTTTCTCATCTCCTGCTTCAAAATAACTTAATGACTCTACAACTTTAAAAAAACTTATGAAACGATTTAAGAAAAATAGAAGAATAATTACTTACATGAGTGTATGAACATACATGAAGCAAACGAGTTACATAGGTGAAGCTGAAATATATTTCGGCATATCAGAACGTTTCAGGTTTGAAAGGGCACTCTTACCCTTAACCAGAAATACCTGGTATGTATCTACGTAATATATCATCAGAGATACTTGCTGTCCTTTGTAGCAAACCTTTAAGGTTTCAATTGTATTTGCAAAACTCGGTAAACCTTTTGAAAACTACGTATGGTCAATACCGCACTAATTTTTAATGTACTTATGCTGTTTTGTTTTGTCGTTCATGCGTTTTATAGCTGTAGCAGTAACTAAATAATTAATACTTTACAAGCTGAAAATTATGATTTATAAGAAACTAGTGTATATATTGCTTTAAATTTATAGATTTACACTTTTATTAACTCTTTACAACGAAAAATATATTTCATTTTGTTATGTAGCGAAATTAAGCTAATTTATTAATTAATTCATTTGTATTCCAAATTATGCTATACAACGCGTATTTTATTTAATATCTGTGTTAATTTCTTTTACCTTTAATTAGAATTTTGTACTTAAGATAGTTAGTTCGTTACTTTCGTTTTCGGAACGCGCTTGGCAGTACACAATGGAAATGGGTGCAATTTTCATGGATTTTGAAATACTTAATTTGAGCTTACATATTTTTAACTTATACTAGAACAAACAGAAAGATTTGTACTTTAATTTAAAATACTTTCAAATTGATAGCTTAATTAGTTTGTGAAATATGCTCATTTAATTAACAAAATTTTGTAGCTTTCGTAGGATTTGGTGTAATTGCCATGCTGTCATTTTTATGCTGCTTTGGGGTGATTTATGGTGAAGATCACTTTGGACATCCGGCAGAGTTCTAGGTTTACTGTCGACAGGTGTTTTTGATTGGCTAAGTTTCTGGCGATAAGGGGGAAAGGTGTTGAACTAACGCTTTGAAAAGTAAGATTTTTATACTGTTTTCTTCGGGGCGTTTTTGTCAGAAATTGTCACCTTTTTGAGTAAATTTTGGCACCGTTGGTAAAAATTTATAACAAAAAGCCTGTCCACTCGATGTTTCGCTTTCTTGAACATTCTTGCGCTCTCTTTTCCTCCAGTGAAGGCTGTGTTGCGGAATCTAAGTAGCAATGAGGGGCAATGATATGATTCCCTCGGGATGCAGCTGTAAACCCATCGACGAATTTTACTAGACTCTCGAAGGAAGTTTTGTAATATTACTATACCATCAGTTAATATGAGCGTCTACACCACGGAAGTATGGTTTCTCTCCGTCGTGGTACGACTGTGGCCCTCTACATCTTGCTGATTCATCATGACCTTCGCATAGCCGTTTATTTCCTCCTTTCGTAGCCTGAGGATTCAACTCAGATATCGCCTTGTTCCTCTTCTGTAGCACCCATGTTCGCGGAGCTGAGCACACGTTCTGGAAGCAGCCATCAATCATCTTTAGGAAATTCTGCGTCTTGCCAGTTGACCAGTTATGCATCACCTTCTCGTTCGTGCCGAAAAGTTCCCCTGCCTTCTGCTTACAGAATTTAATGTTTCCTCGCTATATAATTACCCTAATCTGGGTTTTGCTACTCCACTTATTTGGATTTCAATAGATAAGTGATTTCTTCTTAGTGAATTTTGTTCAATCATTAAATTTATTTCAATAAAAGATTTCTTCTTAGTGAATTTTACTGAATCATTTAATTTAATTCAAGTAATTAATTCATTTCAAAATCAAGTTAGAAAGAGGTAAATTTCTATTAATTCATTTAGCTTATGGCTGTTCTTGAAATTTACAATCAAAAATAATTTTTATTTTGCTGAAAGAGTAGGGAGATTTAAGTTCATTCTAGTGTATAATAATATAGTATATAATTGTAGTTAAGTATTTAAGAAAATTCTGGTTAATAATGAAAGATACAATATTATGTGATATTAAGTGCAATGAGTTAATTATCAATTAATTTCCATTTGTAATCCTGATAAATATTTTTTTACTCCTGGGAGCATAATCCTTATTGCTAATAGCTTAAATTAATTTTAAAAATAAAATAAAAGTCTGTTTCACTTATAAATTTAGTATGACGTTCTATTTTATTATCTTGTCTGTTTATACATGATACATACCAGCTATCATTGGGTTGTTCGGGTATTTAATGTAAAATTCACAACGCATCTTAATTGATTGATATTTTTAGCTAATCTAAGTGTTGTTAATGTACTAACCACTAAAAGCTCTAGTTTATATTTGGTGCTCGTCAAAAGCACTAATATAAGATTGGTGCTGTGACCAGGATTCAGACCTAGGTTATTGCGGCCACAACGCAAAGTACTAGGTCGAGCTGGAAAAAAATTCTTTTGGCCACGTTTTCTCTCTGCGATCTGTCAAATTTCCGAAACATCATGCTTGTAGACATTTCTTGGAAAATTTGTTTTTGAATAAAGTTTCTTTCCGCATTATAACAGTCGTCATATTTCTGCCTAAAGTTGTATTAAAATGTAGCCTCATTACTGTCTAATAATACTTTCTTGGGAGTTTTCGATATTCTGCATACAAGTAAGACTCACATACGTTTAAAAATATTATTTACTATGATTTTGATCCATCGGTTTACAATTCTTCAAGGTTCAAGTTGTATCGGTTTTCCGTTACTCTTTTTGTGGTTTTTTTCCCATGTGACACATTTCCCTCAGAAAGTTTTCTATGACATGTATTTACCCCATAGGTTCTATTTTAAATGATCTGATTGCCGACTTGAAATATCGTTTAATGTTGGCTCCTTTTTATCCTACTCAGATGTCCAGAATTATTTCTGGTATGATAAAGCCGTCATCAGATTATCAATGATGTATTTGATGATAAACAGTCGAAAATAACTTTTGAAATTTCTTATCATCCAAGCAATTCGGATCGCTGGTAATATTCGAAGAGCTTTTCTAAACAAATTTCTTCTCAGACTGATAGCACTGTCAAGAATTAGGCATTTCTCCAATGTAGCACAACTGTAAATATATTGGTCTGTCTAACCAGCAATCCTTTATTCAACTGCTGGCGAAGGCACAGTGAAAGTTTCAAGATTTCATTGTCCTATAGCTCCTTCTGTCTTTTACAGTATGGTAAAATTCAATAGCAACCTTCTCAAGAAGCCAAAATAATAATTGGAAGTTTGCAGTGATATCGTTTTTAGTTTCCATGATAAGTTTTCCAGACATAATCAATCAACTTTTGACGTAAAGGTATAATAAAGTAAGTTAAGACGATTTTTTTAAATCTAAAAACGAATCTATTTTCCCTAAAGGCAGAATTTCAAAGAATTCCATCTTTTGGCCATTAAAATAATACAGAACAAATTATAAAATTGCCATCAATCCCTGCTAAATCGCGCGGATTTAATTCAGAACTAACAAACTTCTGCGAAGCTGCTCAAGCAGTTACTATTAATTAATACCCGGAGTTTTGAAACGCAAAAATTGATTTTTAAATAGCTTGTCAGTTATGCTCACCATGTTCTACATAGCTCCGTAAGATTCGATTAGTAGTGGTACGAGGCGTTAAAGAGAGAGGTAGTTAGTACGTCAGGGAAATGGAAAACTTTTAAGCTTCAGTTTACTTGTTTAGTTTTCATTAATATTGCAGAGAAATCAGTATTAAGTGCGAAATGCGCAGGGACTAAATGTGTTACATGTTTGAAAAGTGCGTTTTGTAATTGGTTCATCAAACTGATTTGGCTTTTTCCTTTGTTTTGAATTTACAAAATGAAGCAAAGTGTAAAGTTCTATTAATGTGATGATCGTAAAAAGAGATGATACTTAATTAATGAGGCAGCGAACGTTCTTTGATTATTAATGCAGTTTTTGAGAATATGCGGCAAATCTGAAGACTGTGATCTTGTAGAGATTACGTAAATAATCTGATATCCTTTCAGTAAAATAATACGAAATATTTTCAGGTGCAGAATATTGAATAAAGCTCCTTCAGTTTCGAACAGTAACATGATATGGAAACGACGCTGCATAATCAGATAAAAAATATTAGTATTCTTTGAAGTTTATTTAGAGAATTGTGAGTGCATCTCAAATTACATTAGCAGATAGAGGCTAACTGACCTTTAAAGGCGTCTTCATGCATTCGATTCTTGAAAGAATTCTTGTGAAATGACTCCATTTTCTCCGAAACTTATGTTTAGCTTTAATAATAATCCGATTAGATATTGCTTGCAAAACACAACTGCTAGCTACAGTGATTTATATGCAAGATGCATTAGTGTCTGTAAAGTTGAAATTCTTAAGTACTTGCGCAACAGAGGCTTATTATTTCCCTGGTATTTCTTCTCAGGATTATTTTGAAGAATTGTTCCTAATATCATTTGTCATGAAACATTTTTCTAGCGTAATGCATTCTCTGCAATCTAGTTAATTTAAATCAACCGTGATGTCAAGTTAATCGAACTTTGCAGATGGCACAAAGTTTAATGTTCAGTTATTTGAAATATCTAGATGTGCTTTCAGTAATTATTAAATATCGCAAATTTTAGTGGACATAATAAATGCTTTTAATGAAACAATATTTTACGTTATTATCTGTCTTTACGCTTATAAATATCTGAGGTTTATTTTGTAAACGTAATATAATTTTAAACCAATTAAGCTTTTATAAAACTTAAGTAACTAAGCTTTCCAGGTTTTCCAATAGATGGGCGAAGTTTTTTCTATTGATGTCGTTCAAGGAACAGGCATTTTCACAGAAATAAAATAAAATTGAATGCGCATTATATTTTAATTACCTTCAATAGAAGAACATTAAGAAACTTTATAGAAGCACATTAACTGTGGCAAAGTTAAGAGGGTTGTCCGTCTAATCAGTGAGGAACAGAGCTATACACTGGTGTGCAAAAATTAAGGACGAAGTCGAAAAATTAGCATATCAGCTGAACGAAGAGGCAGAGCGGACAGAAAGACCAATCAGGAGATTAAGTAAGGTGATGTACGGTAGCACATGCGCAGATATGCAGGTAGACGTAATGGGGGAGTGTCTGAGTAGTATAAAGCATGTTGTCCGTGTAAGATCAGTATTTCTGGCAAAGAGATTGCACGCCGTATAGCAGTTAAAATCACACCGAGTTGCTGCCTCAGCGAGAAATGGCGAATAATCAATCTGTTAGACGACATCTGGATGCTTTTACCCGAGGTCGAATCATTGGGAAGCTGGAGGAAGGCCGCAGTGTGACAAGTGTGGCTGCAGAGTTCGGAATTGCTCACAGCATCGTTTCACGACTTTGGAGACAATTTCAAACTACAGGAACAGCTATCCGGGGGTTTAGTAGTGGTCGTCCACGAGGAACCACACCCGCAGATGACCGGTATATTGCCTTACAGGCCAGAAGAAACAGGCGGCAGACAGCGGGAGAAATCGCTAGACACACGACACAGGCGACTGGACGACCGATATCGCGTTTTACCGTGGCCAGAAGACTGCACGGTGGTGGTCTGTTTGCACGACGCCCTGTACGGTGTGTACCTCTAACGCCTGCCCATCGGAGAAGGCGTTCTCTGTGGCGCCGGGAACACCGGAATTGGAGAGACAATGAATGGGGACGAGTACTCTTTACAGATGAGAGCAGATTCAGTCTGAGTAGCGATTCTCATCGCATACTCATCTGGAGAGAGCGGGGAGGCCGCGATCATCCCTCAAACATCATTGAAAGGGACAGTATGGAGGTGGCGGTGTTCTCGTTTGGGGAGGCATCATGCTTGGTAATCATACAGACCTTCACATCTTCGACGCAGGTTCAGTCAACGGGACCCGTTATTGTAACGAAATTCTTCTTCCATATGTGCGTCTTTTTAGAGGCGCTATTTGTCCGCAGTTCCTTTTCATGGACGACAATGCACCATGTCATCGCACAGTAGCTGCCGAACAGCTCTTAGAGAGTGATCATATTGAACGTATGGATTGGCCGGCACGAACTGGAATTAAGTAACCTTATTTCTTCATTTAACCTTTGATAAAAACTTTAAGGTAAATTTGACGTTAATTTTTAATGCTTCAGTAGATATCTTATTCATATATTTATACGATCTGACGTAATACTATGAAAGTTTATTAGATTGCTCATATATTATATTTCCGTAACGTTAAATAAGCTTCCTTAAGAAAATTTAAGATATTTAGCCGGAATAAAGTGCGTCTTTTAAAATGAAGTACAGACATTTATGCAGGGTGCCCGAAAAAAGGTGTAACAGGCTTTATTTTCTAAAATATTGATCACAAATATGTTACTGAAGTTAGCTTTTGCATTTATTTGAGAATTACAGAATCTTGAATTGAAGACTTCTTGGAACCTTTTGGATTAGTATGATTCTATACTAGCTGATGAGCTCATATTACTATGGTTGACAATAGTGTTACTATGATCGACAGTATTATTAAGCAATCACAGAAAGAATGAAAATGTTATTGCAGCTAACGAAGCTCCAGACAGAGAATATTCTAGACAGGAGAAGTCTACAGTACAAAATCTAGAATTTTTTTTATTTCGTTGCAGCAATATTCCTGTTATTAAAGTGCTTACTAAGTTAATATCTTTACGGGCAAAATCGGGAGAAATATGCTGAACTAGTTATTTCATAGTGCCAACTGCAAATTTAGAAGTTAGGGTTATGTTATCTAATACAGTGCCATTAATTCTGCAAAAGGCAACTTCTCTTTCAAAGTTTCTCCCTAATTTCGTCGGAATATCATAAATTCAAGTAGTAATAATCACTAAAATGTGATTTAAGTTAGTAAATACGTTTATAAACACCTCCAAGAATTATTTTGGGAAATGTGTGAAATTCTTTGTACTTAATTTGTAGAAATAGTATAATGCATGTTTTGTTAAATGGTATGTTTGCTCTTTGGGGATCGCAGAAAAA
This sequence comes from Stegodyphus mimosarum, assembly GCA_000611955.2. NCBI lineage: Eukaryota > Metazoa > Arthropoda > Arachnida > Araneae > Eresidae > Stegodyphus > Stegodyphus mimosarum. The sequence goes on from KK113457.1 coordinate 368,526, forward strand.
GTAAAATTTTATATTTAGGAAATCTACCCTCCTTACTGCGCATAAGTTATTTTGAAAGCGTTTTCTGTGTTATTTTGAGAAACTTTACGATTGGAAGTACATATTTGGAACCAATAATTAAAGTAATAAAGCTTGTTTCAATAATCTCTAAACTTCTTGTATTAGAAGTTTAAGTTTTATGAGGTTTAACTAATTTCACTAATTAAAATGAAAGGCAAGAAGAATTCACAAAAATATAAAGAAAGCAATACTTCATATAATTTATTGTAAAAGTTAAATTAAGGCAACGGATTTCTAAATTTCCAGAACAAACATTTTTAACCTTTTCATTGATAATAAGATCGCAAAAAGAAGAGATAAAATCAAAATAGTCATCATGTTGTTGTAGAATGCAATTTTATTTTGCAGTTCGATATTATTATCAACTCTTTCACTGGTATAAACGCATATTATGGTAGCTGAAAAAGCCTTTCGCTTGTGCTACTAATTCATGTATGTACTCGCGCGCAACCATTCATTGTATGTGCAAACGTATTACCTCATTATTCAAAACATGCCTAGCGTTGGACAATTCAGGCCTGAAAGTGTTCACACTAAAATGAAACGAAAGTTTTAAAACTTTTCTTGAGATCCTCTAAGATACAAGACGGTCAAAAATCGAGTTATTCTAATTAACTTCAGTTCTTTTTTATTTTACTTAAAAAGAGTAGACTTTAAGAAATAATAAGAATAAGAAAACATGAAGTTTTTGACAGGAAAGAAAATGAAGCTGACGAACCCCAAAACAGATCTAGAATAGCAACCAAAAACTTCAAAGCGCAGCAATTAAAAAATACATCATGTCAAGAGAAGTGATGTAGTGCTCACAGCAATAAATTTACACCACAGGAAGTATATCAGCGGCAAATTTTGTGAGTGTTGACATGTTTTGTCCGTTATTTTTTAAACTTATCTTAACAATATATTAAAGTTTAAAAATAAGCTTGATGAAGCAACATATAGCTCTTCTCCCTTCTGTTTCTAGTACGTAAATGCGTTGTTTAGAGTAATAGCGACAGTTAAGGGGAAAATAATTTTACATTGCTGTTCGAAATGATATGTAAGTTATTGTTTCATTTTTGAACTGCATATAAATCTTAAATTTCAAAATATATCACTCTATATAGTTGATACTGTATGGTTTTAGTTTCTGTTTTATTGGTAAATGTAATGAATGAAACAAATGAAAATTTATTCACAGTATCCACCCAGCCTTCGAAGAGTAATTACAATAATAATGTTATTACGACGTTTTTAAGTAAGAGATATATATTTTAAAATCGTCTACTCATTGGTATTAATGGGTAGACAGGTGTTTTTGCTTTCTTTCCTTGCTCGTCAGGTTTAATTATGATTTGCTTTACAATTTTACGAATATCTGAAAAGAGCCGAAATTCAGTTTATAGCTAAGTAACATAACAGTTCTAGAATGAAACAGCTGATGCTAAACTGTATGGTTAAGTGTAACAATAGTTAAGTGTAACAATATACGCAAGTGTTTTCTGTATAAGATGTACCATAGAAGATTAATGTTTGATGGAAACTGGTTAAAATGTATCTCAAACAAGATATTTATGAAACTATGCTTCTTTTCAATCTGCTCGCCGAGAATCGAATTGCGAACGAAGCAGTTTAATGGTGTAATTCTCTGGGTTACTAGTGCGTATATTGTTACGATGTAAGGTTTTAGCTTAAACTAACAAAGTTTTATTTTACTTTTCCTTTCCTATGTGTTCTTATTTCAACTTCCCGTTAGAATGAGCACGCGTTTCAGCTTTATGCTAATTTGAAGTGGAGCCAAGTTTATATTTAAACGGTAGCGAAGAACTACTCAGTGTGAGAGAGCTTTTAGTCTCAGATCACTTCTGCTCTGTTCGACGTTCGTCTGACTAGTTAGTATTTAGATTCTAAGCCTTAGCGCTGTTACTCTATTACTTATTGAAGTAAATCTAAGTGCGTTAGTATTAGTTAAATCTAGCTACGCACCATTTAGCATAGAGGCCAACCTCGCGTTTATAGCTCTGTGAGGAACGATTACTTAATTTCTATTTAACTTTAGTTTAAATTATTTGATTGTTCAGTTTAGACCCAAGTGCGATCATTATTTTCAGTATCCCTCCCGAGTTGGGGAGTGGCTGTATATAATTGTGGTTTAATAAAAGAGGATTTTAAATCCTTCTTACGTGCAGTCATTCTACCACTTAACCACAGTTTTTTACCACAGAACATAGCTGCATTCAGCTCCCTGTTCAAGATCAGGACTTAGTTTGCTTCACGAATATGTTCGTCAAGTGTATGCACCGAACACTCAATCCTGACAACGTGGACAAAATATAAAAGTGCAAAATACACGCAAACATTAAAGAGACTTTTTACTAAGAATAAAGTATGCGTGAAACAGATGTGAAGAAAATATAAACATAGTATTCTGTGATATTTATTGCATATAAATGTCGGCCATTAATCCCTTGCTGTGCTAAATATTTCTCTGTATATGGATTTTATTAAGAAAGGGCCTGAATCTTGGTAGCTTAATTTACTTTAAAAGCATGAAACTATAAAAAAAGTAAAACTACGTAACATGTACGTTAGTTAAATGTTTTGGAGGTAAACAATAGTTATTCGTTTATTTGTTAACAAAACGGAGTATGTTTTGTACCGAAAGGCTTATTTAATATAAGCCATACAATCTTCACAGAAACAAAAATGGAGATTTGAATAAGCTTCAAGCAGAGAATTTTGACTTAGATTGAGCATAAGCTAATAAGAAACTAACTTCTGAATTCTTATGTATGTGCTTAATTTATGGTTAAAATTAAGCAAGTTATGCTATTCAAAATAAATCCCTACCTTATTTTAATGAACGCATGAGAGTAATATATTTTACTTATCAAAATACGAAACAAAAATAGAGATCTTTGCTATTCGGTAATAATTAACTTCAAGAGAAAACGACTCTGAATATTTTTGTGCATGACTAAATTCGCCAAGTTTATGATCAAAATGTGGCTTTTATTTCTGTTGATGCCTGGATTAGAAGTGCTTGATTGAGTAAAGCTTTGGTCTAAATTTCTACTAAACACAGCTGATATAAAAGGTTCTTGCTTTAGATCTAAAGGCTTTTAGACCAAATTATGGCATTGGTATCTAATAGTAACTATACACGTTACCTAACAGAATTATTAATGGATATAATGAGACAGATTTCTAAAAATAAATTTATAACTATTTATTAAGATATAATGACTATTTATTGTGTATTCTAGATATAGCCGAAATGTGTACCAACATGTTTCTGCAGTATTAATGCATATGAAATTTAATCGAAGAATAATATGACGGCAAAATGACAGGTTTAAAATCAAAGCATAGGTTCAAAATGAACTAAGGGACCTTGGAATAAACCAAGATATAATCTATCTTCTCTTCTTACTTATTTAAATACAGAAAACCTTATAAATCTCCAAACTCATCAGTTCAGACAATTGTTGAATGATTCCTCAGACTATAATTTTTTTCAAGATGACAATGTCTAAGACATAGTTTGGCTCAGTCTATTACTAGATCTCGTTGGCTATTCTTCCTTACGCTTACCGGTACTTATAAACAGATTCTATTTCGTTTGCATTTTCCATGATGAAAAATATTTCGGTTGAAATAGAGAAGAATAAAACAAAATTAAAGACGCAAGGCTGTAGATAGCAAAACACAATTTGTGCTCCTTTACTATAAAAACATTTCGTCAGTTCATTCTTCAGAGAAATGCTTGATGATACTTTAGCATTTTTAAAGGAAAAAAATCCTAACAAGTTATCTTTATCTCAAATTACACCGCGCTCTTCGCTGTATTCCTAGTTTCAGGATCCAAAATGATATTTTCCTAGGAACATTACTATTTTTCTTGGGTAGATAACATTCTCTTTCATAGGTTTTTTCGTTTTTTCGTTTTCCCAAACTGGCCAACTTTTTTTTACTCAAAACACATTGTATCTTTAAACTTTGTACAACTGGTTGTAAACACACCCGCAAATTTTTGAAATTAATGAAAGGTATATTTTTGCATGCTACATAACTATTGATGCCTTTAATCCCTTTTGTGTAAGTGGACCTGCGAAAGGCTGGCCGCTTGTCCAAGCAAAAATGCGCAAGCTCCACGAAGCCCACGGTCTAGAAAGCAGATATCAGGGCACTGGCGGCCATGGTTCTCTAAGGGCTATTTGTGCCGCCGAGTTTAGTTTTAGTTTAGTTTAGTAGACGTATAAGAGAGTGCAGCCCTACCAGTGACCGAGCGGTAAAATCACTAAACCGACCTGCGTTAAAATCCAGGCGAATGAGCTTGCTGCAAGGCGGTTTCGTGGTTTTCTCTGTGTAACGTGTATACGAGACAGTTTCATTTAGAAAGTCGTCCACGAAGCCATCCTTCATCTTAGGCAGATAGATCTAGTGCGCTTTGCCATAATCAGCTAGACATAAAACAATAAGAGAGTGCAATAGGTTTTTCTTTATTCTAGATGACTCAGTGAATGTACAAAATAAATCAAGACTCATTTATAAAAACTTTGTTCACTAATCTTGTCAGTTAAGGCACATTACACTTGCATCACAGACTGGACTTTCTAAATCATCTGATAAAAGGAGTATTCACTATTTCCTAAACATACCCGACTGTGTATATTTATCCAAACAGCATATATTTTCTTATCATCATGCATCTTACAAATTTGTCTCGAATGAAGAAAGACTTACGTGATTTATATTATGGAGTTTATGACCTTCATTATGAAGTTTAATCTAAAAGCTAATTTATAAAAAGATAATTTATTTTAATTATATATTATTTCTCTTTGAAAGCCAAAGAAAAGTATACTCAATCCCTATTTTCATATGAATAACAATGGACTATGTCACACAATTCATGAAAAGATTCAAACTACTGTGGACGATGTTCTTTACGCAATGATGCCATACATCATCAATCTTATCTCTGGTTTGAGGTTCTATTGGAACTCTCATGGATTTGATATCCTAAGTCTCTTGGTGTGTTATTCCAGCAGATATCGATCATTCATTGAGCATGTTGACTGGCCTATTATTGAATCATGATTAGTCATGTTCTTAGCTGAAGTTTGTTCTCATGCTTAGGTAGCATGAAAGAAGGTGCATTAAACAGTACGGAAAGCTCTATTTCGTTTTGCTTTTCAAGTTTCTAGAAGGTATAATATATAAAAGTATAAATAAATGCAAAACTAAAACGAAACAGTAAATTTAAGCAGAGGTTTTCATGCTTATGTCTTCAAGTTTAGTGAAAATTAATTTGAAATCTAAATCAAATATATCCAAATTTTAATGTTGCCGTCCTTTTCAAATTTATTGTTTAAATAAAGGTAATGCTGAACTAATAAAATTAATGACTTAGTCAGAGTAATGCACACCGGGAGTTTCCGTGATGAGAGTCTCGAAGCATTTATCTCTTGAGGTTTTAGTGCCTTCAGTGCTAGTTGACTAAGTGCATATATCTAAATTGGCTAAATTTGCTTTGATGAGTAATTTGAAGAACATATCTAGGATTATCATAAACTATAGTATTTGCTAGAACGGCTTTCTTTTCGTCTGATTCAAAGATATCCATTTAAGGGATGCTGAGTACAACTAGCGTAAGTCCTTAGAAAGCAGATTTAAGAAAAGCGCATAATTTGAAAAGAGTAAAAAACAAAGAAAAATCCAAAACATTTTTATTTAGTTGCATATAAGAGTAATTCAGATCTCTTAAATCTTTTATGAAAATTATATATTGGGAGGAAATAACATAGAAAATAAAATATTGTTTAAAATTACGTAGCTTCTCCATTTTTGCTCTGAATACGTTTTTCAAAGTTGTAGTATAATACATTATTAATACCTCAAGATTTCGAAAAGAAAATAAAGATAAATTCGTATATTTTACCTTTGCATCATTATTACTACTGTTTATGTATGTTTGGATTAATACTGAGTAAACACAATTTAAAATTTAGTTTAAAAAATTTCTCGTGTTTAAAAAAAACTTTTCATTTTGCTTAAAAGAAAAAAAATTCAGCCCGTCAGCTGCTTAAGATCGTGAATTTGGTATTCATGACCACTGAATTAGAATATTGACAGATTATTATTCTAAAAAGAGGAGGTACTCCACTTATGTTCTAAAGTCTGTATTAGTATATGATAAAATCAAGTTTTAAGTGCTTCAGTTTGGAATTTATTAAATTTTCTACTCTAAACCATTAATAATTATTCTGATAGAAGATATTTTTGATTTCTTGTAAGTAAAATGCGGCTCATTTCTCGGCTTCTGCAGATGAACTTAAAATTTGTGTGATAAAATAATGATGAATTTTATATTTTTCCAAAATTATGTTGCACCTTACATCATCATGCGTTCCATTTGATAGAGTAATGTGCTAAATTAATTTTGCACTCAGTGACTAAAGTAGTAGAAACAGCGGTGATGGGAAGAGTACCCTGGATTCTTAAAATACACTCATGTCCATAAATTAAGGATAATTCGGAGCCACGCGGAAATCGAACTCTAAAATAAATATATCACCTGTAAAATCACTACACACATCTTTAAGAATCATATGCAATTTTCAGGAAGTAACCAGATGACACCTATGGTACGTCACAATGACGAGAGTGTAAGAGAGTGATATATAAGGAATACAGGCAAAGAAAGAAAATTGTTTGCAGGCGCTTTATAAGCATTTTAGTGCAATAACCGAATAGTTATGACACAAAGGACGCATTTGGATGATTTTTTACGTGGTAGAATTATCGGTCGTCTGGAATGTGGGCATACCCAACTGGAAGTATCAGACGAACTTGGAATTGTCCAGAGTGTCATCTCCAGGCTTTGGCAACGATTCCAAGCTGACGGTAATGTGAGTAGACGTTACAGCACAGGTCGCCCCAGAGTTACAACGCCGAATGACGACCGGTATTTGGCAGTTACTGCCAAAAGAAACAGGTGGAGTACAGCCTCAGACCTGTCTCGTCAGCTCTCTTCAGCCACTGGTACGACAATTTCAAGGCAGACCGTGTACAGACGTTTAGGGCAGATTGGTCTATATGTTCGTAGACCTGTCAGATGCGTTCCACTTACTGCAATTCACTGTCGCTTGCTGTTAGCCAGGAGTAGAGAGCATGCATTGTGGACACCGCAACAGTGGGCTTGTGTGATGTTTTCCGACGAGTCCAGGTTTAGCTTGCAGTCTGGATCTCGCCGGACCTTCATATGGAGAGTTCCGGGTACCCGTTAACACCTAGAAAACATCATTGAATGACACCGTTACGGTGGTGTAGGAGTGCTCGTTTGGGGTGGAATTATTCTGGGTTCTAGACTGACCTGCATGTTCAAATTGGAATCATGACAAGCCAAATCTATCGGGACATCATTCTGGAACAACATGTACGTTTGTTTCGGGGCGCCATGGGCGCACAATTTGTGTTTATGGATGACAGCGCCCGTCCTCACCGTGCAAACATAGTAAGCGAATGCCTTCAATCGGAGGATATCACCCGTATGGACTGGCCAGCATTCTCACCGGACTTGAATCCAGTAGAGCACGTGTGGAACATGCTTGGCCGACAAGTTGCAGCCCGTCAACCTCCTCCTATATGTCTTCCGGAACTTCGGAGAGTATTGCTTTTTAAGTAGTGTAATATCCCCCAAGATCAGATCGAGAATTTGATACTCAGCATGTCTAGGCGTTGTACGGACTGTATTGCATCGTCTGGGAGACATATAATGTATTAACAATCATACCAACCATGTAATATGGTTTTTTTTTGTAAATAGGTTTGTTTTTGTAATTTGCTCCAGGGAGAAAAAATCGCTAATTGTTTTAGTAATATCAAACATATAGCATCTTTTTTTGCTCCTAACTTTTGTTTAATAAATAAACTTTACAAATAAGTCACATTTGTTTTGCTTCTAACTCTTCCTTTGCCTGATTTTGCATTATCCTTAATTTATGGACATGAGTGTAGAATGGAACGTATTAATAAAAATACAATCTGAAATAAGAGGAACTTCTATCTGCCAAAAGTACACTGGTGAAATAAATTAACAGAATTTGCATATTTTTCCTAATTGCATGAAAAGAACTGAACTTAAGAGAAAAAACTGCTTCTAGACAAAAATGCAAATCTTGTACTGCAAATACGTAAGCGTACACGTGTGTGTAGGCGGAACCAGTAGAAAAACAGGCTTTATAAGCGCGTGGAGTGTAAGACGAATTGCGTTCGCTAGCACACCTCGGCGAATTTCTTCGTGTTATCTTGCAGCAATCGGTAAATTCATATCGGAACAGTAAAAATGAGTAACCACCAAAGTTTAGATGATGGAATAAGGTGGCGAATTGTGGGAAGGCTAGAGGCAGGCCAATCGCAAGTATATATATGCAGAGAGTTTAATTTAACGCCCATCGTCGTGTGTAACCTATGGAAACAGTTTCAGGATACTGGATCCATCCAGAGAAAGCCCGGGCAAGGTCTCCAAGGGTCACGACGGCCAGAGAAGGTGGCTAATCTGTCCATTTTAGCAAAACATAATAGACGGTCTGCAGCTTCTTAGCTCTCACGGGACCTGTATACAGCGACATGAAGCCGTCTAACAAGAGCAACTGTTTCCAAAAGACTGAATGAGAGAGGGTTGTTTGCCAGAAAACCGGCTGTTTTCGTCCCGCTAACGTCTACGGACAGGAGAGTCCGATTAGCCTGGTGCAGGCAGCATAATGATTGGAGTACGGAGCAAAGGGCGATTTTACGTTCTGTTTACCGATGAGTCCCGGTTTAGCCTAAATACCGATTCTCGGCGTACTTTCATATGGAGAGAGTCAGGGACCCGCTACCTCCCCTCCAATGTCGGCGAAATCAACAATTATGTCGGTGACGGTGTAATGGTCTGGGCCGGCATCATGTTGGATGGCCGCACACATCTCTACGTCTTTGACAGAAGCTCTGGGACTGGTGTGAGGTATAGGGATGAGGTCTTGGAGCCCTATGTTCGCCTGTTCCAGGGTACAGTTGTCCCCGAGTTCATCTTACAGGACGATAACGCGAGGCCACATAGAGCTCTTCTGGTCGACGAATTTCTCAAGGGTGAGGATATTCGCCGGATGGATTGGCCAGCCAGGTGGTCTCCAGATCTCAACCCTATAGAGCATGCCTGGGACGTTCTGGGGAGGGCAATTGCAACTCGCAACTTCCCTCCGAGAACCATCCAGTATCTGAAAACCGCGTTGTTGAATGAGTGGGACCAATTGCCACAGGCCGTAAACTGCCTTATTTCCAGTATGACATCATGCTGCGAGGCCTGCATGGCTGTAAGAGGGGACCATACCCCATATTAACCGATTTCGTTTGCGTGTTCTGCAACCGCTGTTTCAAACCTTCAGACTCCGATGAGTGTTACACACGAACATATGTGTCTATTATAACTGCTGAATGTTTATTTTGTTTGTATAATATCAACCTATGTTCACACCAAGTTTTATTAAAATCTGTCCAGTAGTTCTGCAGATCGTAGAGCAATATGAAAATTCTCTTAATTTATTTCACCAGTGTATATTGCAGGAGACAGGAATTGAGTAAATAGAGCCAGTTTAGTGATTTTGATTGTAAAATCGTTATCAGCGCAATGCAAACAGGTACAGATAGAAATGGATGCGACGCAGAAATTTCACCATTGGTACAGGTACAGTCCCACAACACTAACTGTTCAATTCTGTCCCGGTTTTGATGGAGAACACTTTGAGGTCCCACCCCTCTTCCCTTACTTCGAAACCACTCGAGAATATTTTCTGCTCGTCAATATTTTAAGTGCCTCTCCATGTCGCATACCATACTATTACAAAACTATACAATTACACTATATAATTACAAACATTTGTGCCCTCGCAGTGATTTGATGTCGGGCTTATCAGTACACTAGCCAAAGTCACGAAACAAAATAAGGATCAAATCGGCGCAAAATGTAGGTAGTTTATTCAATCTTTGGAGCGGAAAATTCCTTCGTTTTCTCAGATTAAATTATATCAATAATTTCTTCAGGACATCCTATTGACGAGTCAACCAGCACTCAGTGAGCAAATAGTGGTCATCTACAAGTAACTGATTACTGGGGTGGGTTTTCACGAAGCGAAGGGATAGAAACTAGTAAATCACAGGCATTAGGATCTATACCTTAGTCTCCGGCAACATCAACGAGCAGATAATATGAAGTATGTTAAATAGTCCTATAAGGTATTTCTTCCACCTTCTTAGCATGCCTTCGTGGTGTAATGGTCAGCACACTCGGCGCATTTTCGAGAGGTTCGAGTCACGGCGAGGGCATTGCTCATTTTTTATGTCTCCTGCTTAAAAAAAATCCTAATGTCCCTACACTCCAAACTACAGAACCCAGTGCTATGATCTTGCGCCTCTTCTGACTGCATGTTACAACACATTGCTCTTTGTCCGTTTTCAATAACTTCTAAGTCGACCACTGCAGAACAGCGCGCCGAGCTATATGGTCAAATTATTCTGTGATTGCGCGCAGTGCCTTCTAACGTATTTCGTTAGATCCCTTAATGTGGCTGGAGCGTTCGTTAAAGGCTGCAAGCTATTAAATTGTGTTAGTTGATCACTTGCGTCTTTATGGTTACAGCGGAAGAAATGTCCTTATTTCAGCAGAACAACATACCAACCTCCCTAGACTTCTTTCAAACAGATGATAGCTGTTCCAGGGAAATCTTAACTGAGCTGTAAATGATTTAGTGGCTTCCAAGACAATCGGCCATCTCAACAATATGCTAAGTGAAAATCAGATCTATAAATCTAGAATGTATTCTATGATGGGTTTACGGATAATATTGCAACAAGCAGTGCTTCTAACTCCACCGGCAAGCTTTCTACATCTAATGTAGATGAAGCTGCAGCACTTACAGGTTGTTAATCTTACTGAAGAAAGACATCTTGCTGTCAGAGAGAATCCCCAATGTTTTCTTAATTCATTGAATTATTTGGAAAAGCTAGCATTTCGTTTTCAAGTTTTCCTTCAAGTTCCAAAGCATTTTCCTTTCATAAAAATATATTTATCTCTTCCTTTCATAGGGATGAGTTTGTCTTGCGTTCAGTCTGACCAAAGCTGGTGAAAATTTACTTGATAATTAGAAGTATGTGTTTAAAAGACTGAATTTTGTACTAGTCCTCAACTCATAAACCTCTATTCAATGTTAGCACGTCCATCTGGCTTAAAAAATTTCATAAAAATGTTACACCCTTAATGATGAAAATTCGTAATGAAAAGCAAATCCATAAATGTTTATTACAATGCAATTTCCATTGTTGACTACTAATTCCTTGTCATGTTATGTTCTCGCCAGCAGTTTTGAGCTCTATGTGTCTCTTCATGCTAAATTTAGAAATCTTACGTTATAGTATTTATTTAATTATGTATATATAAGCTTAAAATTAAAATCTGATTTTATACTTCTTATTTTTTTTACTAAAACAACTCTTCCTTTCAAGCTCCATCTGTTTTATCATCTATCACGTTCTGTTTTACTTCAGTGAAAATTTAAAATGAAATTATTAAACGGTGGTCTCTTTGAGACAGAAACACTTTTAATTACAGATTACTTATGTTTAATCCGTCGGCATTTATTCGTGGGAAATATTTGAAGAAATTTCAATTGTAGTTAAAAAGGAACCAAACATTCGCCTATACCATATGGGCTGACATCACTACTAGATAGTAATATAATTCAGTAATGTCTTTACTGTAGTGAGAAAATTAAAAATCCTTTAATCAGATTCTGACATTCAAACTGAAATTTTTCTCTCTTATATTGCCTGCGTTAATCAAGGGACTTGTAATCTCCAACCTATCAATTCAACCGCAGACTACTGTATTAAAGAGGTAAAACTAATGTTATAAAAGTTTAAAAAGCAAGTTTAATTTTATGCACCCATTATTACATGTTTATATGCTGCACCTAGCCATGCTGAAAAAAAACAAAAGGAGAAGAAGAATTTATAATATTTCTCCAGTCTTCTTAGCATGCTTTCAGTGGTGTAATGGTCAGCACACTCAGCGTGTATTCGAGAGTTCCGAGGTTCGAGTCCCGGCGAGGGCATTGTACATTTATCATGTCTCCTGCTTCAGAATAAAGCTAATGACTCTACATGCTATTATTATTTAGGGATAATAATAATCATGAAGCTCCGTCAATAGCCTAATGTCTTTACAAATAAAAACAGAGATTTAATGCATATTCTCACTCTCCAGAAGATACTCCACTGGTTTGGTTCGTTAAGGCATGTTATTATCATTCATAAAATGTAAGGAATTTTAGTTATACCACAGACACAAGCAAACATGGTGATCAATAAATTCTTTACAATAGCGACCTAACGTCATAGTGCTATTGTCGAACTCCTACAACAAGTATTAATTAAATTATCAAATATTAATTAAAATTTAATTAAAATTATCAAATATTAATTAAAATTTTATTCTCACTTGCATACAGCAAAAGTGTTTCAATTCCTGTTTATTTGCATCGAAATATGAAATTATATTACGCTTGATTGCTTTGAGATAGAAAAAATACTATGAATTATTATTATTATTATTATTATTATTGATTCACATGTAGAATATAGAAATATATTTCTTCGCATTTTCCTTAAAAACTGCTCTCTAATATACGCGAACCATTATTTTGAGAAATGTTATGTTTTTCTCATGGAGTTATAACAAATTAAAACATAGAAAAAAATCCCAATAAGGACTTGTTTTATCACACCACTTTACCCAAGAATGAGTTAGTGAGATATATAAATATGTGGCCATGTATACATACCTCCCTTAGCCGTACATGTATACGTACACATATATGCGCTTGAAAACGCGTGGACGTTAAGTGTCCGGGGGCGAGATTTTGGCAAAAAAAGGACGTGCTTTTTATGTCTGTTGCTCGAGATAAAAGAGCGAAAGAAGGAAGACAGCGGCAGATAAGGAAGTAGAAAAGAAATTCTCTCTCTCTGTCACTCTCGGTAGACCAAAGCACGTGTAAGAGAAAATAAATGTATAAAGAAAACTTACGCGTAGAGAAAAGTATCGCTAGACGAGCACCGATTCGTTCGCTGGAGGGAATATGGGTTGCAGATATGCCATCAAAAGCTTGGAGTCTGAGGGTTGGTTTAGTTAGCTGTTGAAAACCTCCTACTAAGTGACAGATAGTAGAGTTTTTGTGGACGATTTTTGCCCGTTTACTCAGAAACGAAATAGCTACTACGGGCATTTTCCGCGTTGGTGAGCTGGGCATAAATTAACGGGTACTGATGCTTCTTTCGGGAGGGTGCTTTACGTACTTTTTCTACGTAATTGAAACATTAGGAGTGTACAGTAAAGTTTAATGAACAAAAAATAAGTACTGTAGAAATTTCGAAACAGACTGAAGTGTTTTTTTTTATTTTTTCAACAGGAGGAAATTCCTGGTCGTTTACAATTCCTCCATGTAAAATATAAAACCTATAATTTTGAATTTTAAGGCCCATTAATCTCATTTTTAATTAGAAAATTATCCATTTTCGTCCTGCTGTTTTAGCATGCTTTATGCGTTTTATATTTTTGTATTTAATATTATTAGCTCTGATTAGCAACTTCTTTGAATAGTCCGTGGAAGACAAAATGGTGAGCAACATATTTTTATCCTAACATTCTTTATTACTCAGTAAGTTGTATTACATCATGCTGTCATGGAAACGGTCGAAAGTTTCTTCCTCCCAGCCTCATATAATAATTTAACTATCTTTAAATATCTTAAATCTTCTTATTAAGAACCCAGTTTTTCAAAATAATTTTTCTCTTATTGCTTCTGATCTCAAACAAATGAAACATATAAGTATTTTGCGTTCTGAAATTCTTAAAATAAGCGCCAGCACTTGCCAGGAAATGATTTTCTATCCTTAAATGTGTATTCGTTTGTTTATTTTTTCGTAACTGCATATATGTGCTTGATCTGAAATACTACCCAATAAATTTCTAAATTATTAAGGTAAGCACCAGTACTTCTAACTGAAGGTTTTTTTCAATTATTAAGCGTAATTTTGAGTAATTTTGGAAATAAATATATTAAATAATAAAAACAAATTTACATCCTTAAAATTCCTGTTTATAAGTATTCCATAAATAGTAAGGAATGTTTTTTAAAATGAAAAATCTGTGAATCTTTTCAGTAAGAACGATTGAATTCTTATTGCATGGAAAGAGCACAAGAATATTTTCAACTTGATATGCCTGAAATTCAACTGTTTGAGAATATTTGTTAGCGTTATTTACATTTAAATTCATAAAAATTACTCAAGGCAATTTCATCAAAAGCGTATGATTGATTCTAAGGAGGATAACATGGCTGATGACATTCCATAAATCGAATAACTTATCAAAATTATTTTATAATTAATTTAATTAAAAGCAAAAATTGGAAAAAGGGGGTCTGCAAAGTTTTACGTTTACTAACTCATTATTTTATTATTTTTGTCTTTACTGTCACTTCTTTGTCGGCTCCTACCAGAATGAAATTTAATTGACGTATGAAGGAACAGAGCTTTTGAGTGAGCTATGAAGGAAGAGCTTTTGATAGTCACAGCTAAACTTCTCGGAACTTATCTTCGCCCAGCGTTGTCAATTATCTGAGCCGGCTTTAGTCTTTAGTTAGCCGTATTTTCTCGCATAATTAAAAAACTCGAGATAAAGCTTACAGTAGGTCTTTGATTATTTAATTTATATTTTAATTGTTCAAATTAACTTTTACATTTATGTTCTGCTAAATGTTTCAAGAAGCAGTGACTTTGTTCTGTTAAATACACGAGCCGTGGAAATTGTGTATTTAACAGTTGAAGTTTTAATAAAAAGGTTTGCTTCAAACTTTCTTGTGAGTTTGGAGTTAGTTTCATTGGAAGACTAAGAAATGGCGATAAGTCGCCTGACTGCCTACATGGATCCAGAATTTAACTTTCAAGCACATTGGTTTCGTATAACTTTGCCGTTCAACAAATGCGCACATCTCTTCTAAGGCAAATAATTCTCGTTAAATTTGTTATAAATAATTGTGAAGCTATTGGCAGCCAACCAACAGTCTAAGGTTTTCAACGAAGTTGGTACTGACTCCCTTGGGGTCGATGAAATTTTAAAGGGGTCAATAATGATCAAGGGATCGAAAGCCAGATGCCAGATATGCACCGGCAACTGATCGACATAATCAGGTTCTGATTAACTGCAAAAATACACTCTTAGAAAGAAAAAAAAAAAAAAACGACGCACCAAGAAGGAGTAATCCGAATGGGACGAAAATCGGTAGAAGTGATGTACATGTACAGAAAAACAAATAATTACAGTTTGAGAAAAATTGGATGATTTATTGAAGTGACAGAGCTTCACAAAGTGCAAAAGTCAGAAACTTGCGTTTGTCCACCTCCGGCTCTTATACAAGAAGTTATTCGGCTTGACAACGATTGATAGTGGTTGCGGATGTTCTCCTGAGGCATACCCTGCCAAATTCTGCCCAACTGGCGCGTTAGATCGTCAACATCCCGAGCTGGTTGGAGGGCCATGTCCATAATGCTCCAAACGTGCTCAACAGGAGAGAGATCCGGCGACTTTGCTGGCCAAGATAATGTTCGACAAGCACTAAGGCAAGCAGGAGAAACATGTGCAGTGTGGGGGCGGGCATTATCTTGCTGAAATGTAAGCCAAGGGTGGCGGGACATGAAGGGCAACACAACGGACCTTAGAACTTCGACGTACCGCTGTGCTGTAAGGTTGCGACGGATGACACCCAAAGGGGTCCTACTATTAAATGAAATGGCACCCCAGACCATCACTCCTGGTTGTCGGCCTGTCTGCCGGAAGACAGGTTGGTATCAGACCGCTGTCCATGGCGTATCCAGACTCGCCTTCGCTGGTCATCGGTCATTGAGTTCAAAGCGGGACTTATCACTGAAGACTATTCTACTCCAGTCAGTGACATTCCAGTGCGAATGAGCCCCACACCACTGCAAACAGGTTTGACGTTGTACAGAGGTCAATAGTAGTCGGCGCAAGGGACGCCATGACCTCAGCCCGCTTTCTGTGAGCCGTCTATGAATGGTCCTTGCGGTCACTGAAGCACTAATTTCACGTACAATCGATGATAATGATGCATATGGAGCTATGAGTGCCGCTCTGACAATTGCACGGTCTTCACGTTCTGTCGTTTCTCTAGGCCTACCGCTTCCTTCTTGATGCTATGTGCGGCCATAGTTTACCCATTCCTGCCATCATCGTCTAATAGTGGCATCGCTCCTACTCAAATGTCGAGCTATTCGCCGATAAGACCAACCGGCTTCTTTGAGCCAACTACACGACCTCTCTCAAATTCTGTCATTTGCGCATATCTTTCGCGCACCTGTATGCGAGGCATAGTTACTGTCTACCAGAGTACACGGAATGAAATTCGTGAAGAATTGAAGAATTTGTGATCTGGAATCCTAATTTTTTTCTCTTAAATATCCTGCTAGTTCCGCAGATTAGATGCGCTGTAGCGACAACCGTTCATTCATTGGCAGCCAAAATGTAAAATTTTGCATTTTTCGTCGAAACCTGCATGCATATCAATCAATTTGTGTGCAATTTGCTTTATATCTTCTCAGTGCGTCGTTTTTTTTGTCTAAGAGTGTATTATTAATAAAACTGATAATTAATTATTTATTGATATAAAGAGGGCGAAAATCTCATAATATAATTATAAAGAGGAAAATACATTAAAATATTTAATATATACTTTAAAATCAATAATATTTTTTTAAATATATAAATTTTTTGTGAAATAGAAAAAATTAAAATGCAAGAACACAAGAAAAAAGCAAAATAAAAAAGGAGCCAAAACTAAAATGGAAAACAAGAAACAGGTTGAATTATTTTAAAGAGCATTTTATAAATTAAGTTAAGCAGTTTCATGTCAAATATTAAAAACATGGCATCAATATATCAAGCGCAATCATCACGTTAATGAAGATCGAACTTTTGCGCAATAAGTATCTGTAATTTTGTTTCTACAAACTTGTTTACATTTATAAAATTAAAAAAAATAATACCAAAAAAATCTGAAAGCTTTCAGATTTTACATTACGCCCAAAGGGGTGTTTTCTAACGTTTCGTGTGTTACTTTTATTTATTAAATATCATGCTCTTGACACTTAAACCATAAAATTCAATTCAACAGCAATATCGTAAAATAATTGAAAAACGAGCATATCTTTAGAATTTCCGATAAACAGTCTCTCGTGCTGGAGATAATTTTTTCCCCATACAGTGTTGCCATTCTTCACTTTGAAATCATTGAGTTTTGTTAATAAAACATTCTTTAATGTCTGACAAAATATAAAATGGATTATAAAACAAATTTCAAATTAGGGCTTCCAAATTAGGCCAATATTCGGGGGAGGATTACGTTATTCAAAATTTGATGGTTCTAGGTACCATTGTTTTATCACAATGCGAGAAAGATACATACATTTATGCAGATTCTTCATTATTTAATTTCTTTAAATATAATACAGAGCTGTAATATTTGGTGGCAACAGTTTGAAAAGTGAATCAACGCAGATGTGAATGACGCAAAATACCAAAACAAAATTAATAGCTCTTTGGGCTAAAAATAATAAAACATAAATCTAAAAAACTATTTTTAAAAGCTTTTGTTCATGTTTTTAAATTAATTATTATCTTTAGGTTATTTCTGTGCAATTACTTATATTATGATTACGTTATATACTGTATATTATGGATAAAAGTGGAAGGGTATCATTGAAGAAAACCGTTCCTTAAAAGGGTTCGATGGAAGAAAATGGTTGGGAATCACTGGCATTTAAGGTAAAATTTCTGAGCGTTTGTATTTAAACCCGGGTTTGAGTCTTGGAAACTGAATGGATAGGTTACGTGGAGTTTTCAGGATTTCGAGATATACAAAATAAATAAGAGCCACAGAACTTTTGAAACCTGCTTTGTATGAAACAGTTCGTCCCGATTCCATATAGCTCTCGATTACCAAAATCGCGCAACAGAGTCAGGGTTCACCCTTAAAATCCAATTTTCAAACGAAATCAAGCCTAAAAAGACGAGACTGTTTATCTTACTAAAAAGTCTAAAGCCGTTATTTTTACGTTGAATTAAAAGTAAGAATGTAATATATAGAAAGTACTCTTTTGCAAACAAAGGGTCAGCTATTTATGTTTAGATATATTTCTCGTCAACAACTTTAAAATATAATATATTTGGATATAATAATTTCAGTATTATAATATTTCATTATTTCTTCGAATATGTCTCGCGGCCATTTATCGTGAGTAAACTTAGTTAAAACTTCCCCACACATTATACATTTGTTCGTTTCATTTTCGTTATTCTTTGCGAGTATAAATGCATGCTTAGATTTCGTGATTTTGAGTAACAAAAGCAAAGCTTCCCCCCATCAACAGCAGTATTGTTACGTTTGTACGGTTTGTGAATTTGGAGTGGTTAACGGCAACTTTTGATGAAGAATGAAAACAAAATTTATTAGCCAGTATTACTCAGGACAGCTCCAAAAATACGTTTACAATCTACGACATACACTACGAAAAACTACGGCATGTACGCTGAAACAATCAGCAACACAGCCTTCAGGCTATCAGGCTATAACGGAGAAGACAGCACGGCAAAACACTAGAATATAGCTCCCGACTCGGTTCGGTCGTTCTCGGAACTGAACGTACCCTCGGAACTCTCCACGCTACAACTCGCGATGCACTCGATAGCCTCAACAATGCACATTCTTGATGCACTGCTACTGCGCGTACAGGCAGGGTTTATATAACTTTTGGCCTGCCTTCGAGAATATTCTGGTCCACTCCGTTAAGAATTCGTTCCAGAACGTTCTCCATCCGTCTATGGCATATCGCCAGTTTTGTCGCCAAATAGGCGATTTCGCTCCAAATATGGCAACCCTGCATTCCCTCGCCATTTTCTGCCCCCTAAACCCGCTTTTTGGGGAAGCTATCCTACCGCAGCTGGGCATTTCGTAACAATATTATCAGATTGTTCAAGTTTCTGAAGAACAAAATCTTCCTCTAATATTTCTTCTTCAAATCCACTTCCATCTGTTTTAGACGAAAATAAATTTGAAAACATTTTGATCTTTTTCAATGGAAATTTCACTCAGACGAAATTTAGAGAAATCAACATCTTTTGCGTGATTTATTCAGACGAAAATGAATCATTCAAAGGCAGCACAATTTCGTCATTTGTAAAGCCTTTACGAGAGGCATGTTCATTTGTACACTGATAAAGACTGAACTGTTTCACTGGTAAAGACTAAACTGATAAAGACTGAACTGCTATTTTCCCTTGTTCCATAGATTTTGTCTTCTGAGTGATCACTTGACGAAACATGCATGTGTTCCCAAGTGAAAAATCAACTGCCTAAAGGAGAATAATTATAGAGCTGCTTATTTACCACAGCAGCATTCTACTGAATTGATATATACAGTTGTACTTGCTTATCATAATGCCGTCAAAACGACTTTAAGAAAAGTAGGTATACAACTTATTTTCGCTCTTTCTTATAGTTGAATAAGCATTTATTAAACTGTGTAAATGCACATCACGTACAATCAAGAAAAATATAAAATTTCAGCAGCCTGAGCCTACTAATAAACACATAGTGATCAAAAGTCAATCTAAAGCTGACACTATTGGACGGTAGTTCGTCTTTCTAGTGTCATAGTTCTTAGTCCAACTTGGCATTTTTCCTTTTGCCAAGTTTTCGTTATGTCATAAACTTCACGATGTTATTTGAGTAGTAAAAACAATTAAAAGTTAATCTATTTTCATTTTTGGTGCACGTTTTCCTTTAAACGTACTTATAACTTGTTATAAAAACATAGGACAGAGGGTGATTCGGAATCTCACATAGTTTTGGAAGTTTATAATGCACGAAGTATAACAGATGTAGTGAAACAAAATGCATAGCAGTACCTGAAGAATCTCTCAAAACATTCGCACTTGCAATAGGCAATATCACGTAATGGAACATTTAAAGGCGAGCTTAAAATCGTAATGCTGGATCAGCAGTGTAAAGCAACTATAGCAGTTGTTGTTGAACAAAGCTCATTGCGTCTTAAGATTCCCGCTCATTGCGTCTCATCTGTCATTGAACAGTAACTTTCCTAAGAAGTACAGGTAGAAGTAGGCGGGATACTAGAATTTTACTGTTAGTCGTAGAGGTGTATTCCCGCTACACTAACTGTGCAACGTCTGTATATAAGCCAATTTAAGTGCGGTAGAATACAAACTTCTAAAATACTAGCTTCTAAGATACTAGTCCCAAATAACCTGTCAAACAAACAGGTTATTTGGGACCATCGGCTGAGACTGACATCTTCCCCGTCACCTAGGATGCATATAAAGTTCATTCAAAACTTGGAAAGTTTCCTTATGTACTGATATGCTCGTTTTTGTTGCATTTATTACGTTTTATTGTGCAATACATTTTATAAACTCCTGAAGCAGTTATGTATCACCTAATATATTTTTCTAGATAATGTTTCTGCAACGCGGAATCATAAGGTGTGAAGTAAGGTTGCTATTGTTACACTAAGTTCAGATTCCCGGACGAATGTTTTTAGCGAACATTTTCTTGAACTCGTATCTGCTACAAAGCTTGAGCTGCCTGCTGTTTTTAAAAAGTAGTTTAGTAAAAATACGTTCTGAATATCAGCCTTCTTTCTGTAAGAAAACCTCTGTTTTAATATGAGCAAATCAATTATTCTTTACTGAAAGCTTGTTTTTCATAATAATTCTATAACATAAAATGGCTTTATTCTGCATATAAAATTCACGAAGTATTCAAATTAAAAATTTGAAAAATTGGATTTCCGGTGCCTTCGCAGAAATGAATTACTAATTTTTGGGTGGAAAAATCAGCTCTGCTATTTTGTAATTGGCGAAATATTTCTTAATAATTTTAATAAGAAGCTTAAAATTTTATATAAGTATCTGTCACCGAGTAAAAAAAGCACTGACGTTTGTTTAACACCTTCAAAAATTGTTTTTAATTCAGATTAGTAACAAATGTAGCTGCCATCACAAATCTAACTCAGAAGCATTTAAAGTGTCTTCACCTTAAGCAATTGTAAAAGCAAATATTTTGCTTTTACGATTACTAAAATTACTTCGATGATAATTATAAAACTTTTACAGCACATAAACAAATAAAACAAAACAGGCTTTCTTCATAAAATGTTGAATATTATACCAACTTGCCTACCCTGAATTTCAGATCTCTGCACTCCAGTGGCCAATTTTTGAAAAGTTCAACAAATGGGATCCGCAGCCTTGGACTCAACAATATCACTGAAACTAAATAAAATTACAGGGTACTTTCTTCCCAGTGAACTACCTTCCACTGGGGTGGGATTAGATCTCCAGGCCCTTTGTCTTAATTGCTGTGATGTTATTAATTAAGGTATCGAAAGGTTTCTCAGCTCAATGAATTCTCACAATAAATAGGACTGTAAACGCGATTTTCTTACAGGTTTTTCAGAGGCTTACTAAGCTGCTCTTGCTGCTGCAAAGACAGGAACTCTGCAGGCACTTCTCACAAAGACAGAAGTGCGCATTGCATCTAAAGCTCTTCTGATTCTCCAGAGTTAGTTAAAAATTGGTGAGTTTAAGGTTATACTTTTCCCTTGTAAAATTAATCTTATATCCTTCTATATCTCCTTCAGGCAAGTCTTGTCACAAATTTCCTCGCTCCGTCAATGTTACTTTCTGCCGAAAATTTGCAATAAGCAGATGAATGGATTATTTCTTATTCTTCTCATACTGCACTCAAATTTTATGCATCAGAGCATATGTGGTAATACGCCGTTTAGGTGTAAATTTAAAATATCCTGAAGCTGTAACATTATAGAAAGGAATGTTACAATAACTCAGTTAATGAGTACGTCATTTTACGAAATTCAGCCTATTAAGTTAAAGCAAAAATACCGTCATTTATTCCATACTAGAATACATGTACTACAACTACAATAGCTCAAAAATATAATGGAAGAAATATTGCAGTGTCATAATGAATTAAAGGACAAAAATACGGTAACCATGCTTCTTTTAATAACTGCATTCAAAAATGTAATAAATGCAGGACTGCAAGAAAGTATTTCAATACCAATTTGCGTGCGAGTAATTATAAGTTCAACTCGCACGTTCCGTTGGAGCCTGAAATATCTAGTTCTAATTTTGATCCTCAGGGAAAACTTTCACTTCATCAATTACACTAATTTGATTTCCGTTTCACTTTTTTCATATCTCCTGTTGGGAATTGGGAATTAGCTAAATTTACTCCCCCTTTCCATTAGAGAATTTTACAAAAAGAAAAAAAAAGAAGGAAAAAATAATTCTGTTTGAACTTTCCTGAAGAAACAATTTTAGTTTCAATGGAGATCTATGTGGTCAAGCAAAGTTGGCGACCATGAAATTTTCGCGTAGAATAAAGTAATCTGATGGATGAATTTGGCGATAAGTAGCAATTTTTGCCGCCTTACAAATCACTTCTCTTGCTACCCAATTGCAAGACGTAGATAAGCACTCCGTGTTCGTTTAATCGAATCGATGGGGAAAGTTGGAGTGACTAATGACTTTTACTGAAATCATGCCAGTTCAACGATGACAGTTTAGATCTAGTTCTGGAGCGTGATTCTTTTCTCGCAGAAAGACATGTACTATTTTTTTTCAATCTAAGTTTTTTTTATCTCAGATCTTCGGATCTAAAGTCCAAATAAGCTCAAACCAGGCTAACTACCTAAATCTTTGAAAAAATATTCCTATTCTTATTTACTGAATACATTCATGGACGATAGTTTTATTGATGGGGATAAAGCTGTTTTCTTTCAAACCCTAAGCATATATTTCAAATTAAATATTAGTATATAGGGTTTGTGATTATTAACCTGTTATCGTATTATTTTTATCTTTAATGTTACTTCTACTATCGTCAGCTCTCACCAGGAGGCAGATTAATTATTCATATTAACTAACGCATATAAGAACGAATTTTGACGTTAAAGAAGAGCTTTTTGCAGTAATTGCTGACTGTCTCCGAACTATTTGCACCTAGCTTCTAGATTTATCTACATCGGCTTTACTCTTTGCTAGTCGTGTTGCTCGTGTGATTGGAGGGGTTTGAGTCAAGACTTGCAATAAGAAGTTTCTTTGTGAATTGCACGTTTAAATTACTTAACTTTTATCTTGATATTTATGTTCTGCTAATTCCGTAAGAAGCGATAACTTGTCCTATAATTACACAAACTGTGTAAGCTGTTGAGTTGAAATTCTAATAAAAAGCTTTATTGTAAATTTTCTTCTGAGTCTGGTATTCTTGCACTGCGCTGGGAAAATAAGACTTGGGGATAAGTCTCCTCACTGTCTGCATAGAGCCATAATTTTACAAAGAAGTAGTTAAATTTTTTACGCTACCGCAAAACCTGTACAATTAAGTAAACTTGGAGACTCAGCAACATTTTTGCTTAGCCTCTTCGAGGTTGTAATTAGGAGGAATTCCGGCAAAGGTTTCAAGAATATGATAGATGCCGTGTGATCTTCAACGACTCCAGCCATCAGTTTTGATAAGAGTTCAACAGTAACTTTTGTGCAAAGTCTGGAAGACCGCTTCCTATTGGATCCTGTAGGTGAGCAACAGAAGGTTGCCACAGCAATGCCCATTTTGAAAGGCCAGGCGTTAAGTTTGAAGAAAGGTATTGGGAAATATTTGTTATGTGGATACGACAGCGAGACGTACTAGTTTGATAGTTAAAGGCTCCCTTCGTGAAAGCGCATTCTATAGTAAGGCATAAAGCACGTCTGGTGCCTTGAAAAATGTCAGGAGCTCGAAAAAGAAAAATTGAGGGCAGATATATCAAGAAAAGTTTGTAAAATTGTTGTTTGGGAAGTAAACAGATGGGGAAGTCATACAGTTGACTATGTCAAGGTTGCTACCGCATATGCAGGATTTCCTCGAGTTGAGGAATCCCGGTATATTGAAAGAATTATTTGAGTTAACTGTGAAATATGAAAAACGTAGGGTAGTCGAAAATAGAGGTTCGCAGAAATATGGTGATAGATCCGTTGGTAGTGTAACGTATTTAAAGCGCTGAATATTAGATCTTGTGATAACATTGTGTACGGTTGCTACACTACCAACGTATTTATCTGTAAAGAAAATCGCATCAACGAGCTAATGTAATCTTCATCTAGTTATGCGCGCGCCAGTCTTTAAAATGATTACGAAAATGTTTAGTTAGTTGTTCTGAAGATTTGAAAAATAAAGTTTGGTCGTTCGTTCAAATTAATGAGTGTTATTTAAAACTTCATTACAGTAGCTATGTTTAGAATGAATACCAGCCAGTGTCCCTTAGAAGGGTCTTCATGAAAGCATTTCGTGTTTTAGATAGTAGTTGCATGCTTTGTTGTGGTTAAACAAATCAACCTATGAACTGGTTCAGTTATTTTATCATGTATTTTTAAATATTGAATAAAAATATCAAACGGGTCCTCAACCTAGGAATATTTATTCCAAAAGAAACTCATAATAATGCTTATTTATTAGAAGAAAATTCTTTGTGAGATCTTAGAGATAATAAAATTTCTTAATCAGTAAACATTCACTTAGAGTTTCTGTAAGTTATTAATTTTTGAAATTTTCGTGAAGCAGAAATAGTTTTCATAATTTAATGTGTTCTCAACTTAGTAGCATATATTACATAAAATAAAAAAATATACTTTATAATTGTAAGCAAATCTTTGGTAAAATCGTTAAGGTGATAAAAGAATTCGCAAATTAATCGAAAACAACTTACTTTGCATAAAGTGAAAATATTAGTTTCCATAAATACTATAATCACAGATATAAAAGTTATAGTATATGTAAAATAAATGTAATTAATCGAATGTACATGAATTACAATACACGGTGGTCATAAAGGAACTATGCCAACATCTGCACTTCTAGCGTCCGTTCCGGTTAACCGATCGAGATGAGATTGCAAATATAGTTATTCGGAGGTATGAGCTCGAGAGTCTGTGGATGGCAACACAGGGGCTCTCACGGTTACGGTTGTAGTTACAGAAACTCAAAAATATCGAATGGCAACGCCAACGTTTTCCGGTAGCAAAATGTTCAGCTCATGCGAAAACCCTAAATAGCGTTGGAACGGTACTGATATGCCCGAAAACGGATGTGTTATGCATACACAAAAAAGAGTTCTGAAAACCGGACAACAAAACACGATTTGGGAGCACACAAAAAATTTAAGTATAACAGAGGCAAGATAGCAATCACAGAACGCCGATCGCCAGATATTCATCGTAAGAAACCGATAAAATGCCAGGCGGGTACGGAAAGTCGTTATTCGGAAACTTGTACATGGCGACGAAATTACTCTTCCTGGGAAAGCTCGTGGTGAATTGATAAAACTGTAATATCAAAATGGGATGAACGTTACTACCGGAATTGCGTAAGCGGAATGCACTCAATGACATCTTTTGGATGCAAGATGGTGCCCCTCCACATATAACGAGGTTTGTTAAAGTGTCCTGGAACAACATTTTGGTGATCGCATCATCTCACACCATTATCTTTTTCTGTAGGCTCCGCGATTCTCCGATTTGAAGCCTGTGGATTTCTGGTTTGGGGGATATCTCAAATCCAGAATTTACCTGTGCAATCCGCAAACTTTGTCGGATTTAAAGGATTCCTTAGCGCGTGAGATTGAAAACATCCCTCATACCATGTTGCGTTCAGCGATATTGTCCACCGTCTCCCGATGCAATGCATACTTGCCTGTGATGGCACCCATGTGGAAAATATTTGGTATAAATAAAGATATTCTTTTGTCCGATATGTGTTGTCATCAGTGATCGGTGTCTCGTCTCTGTCATATGCAAATTTTTTGCGTGCGTTTGGATCGTGTTTCGTTGGCCGCTTTTCAGAACTCTTTTTTGTGTATGCATAAAATGCCTGTTTTTGGACATACTTTCCCCGTTCCAACGCTGTTTAGGGTTTTCGCACGCGCTGAACATTTTGCGACCGGAAAACGTTGGCGTTGCCATTCGACATTTTCAAGTTTCTGTAACTATAACCGTCAGCGCCCATGTGTTGCCGTTCGAACTTACAATGGAGCTGCAATAAGGAGGAATAACAAAAGGAATTGTGTGTTTCTAATCAAAGCGATATCTCCGCTGCTAATTACTTTAGCGCCCCCAGTCTAATTATACCATAAACAGAATATCGAGAGGAAAAAAAGATTCTAAAATTGAAAGAAATACCTTCAAAGCACTCTACCGACTTAAGGAACGTCGCGGAAATAGAGTCAGAGGGATCTTTGAGTGTGACTCAGCAAGCTTTGCAGCTACTCTCAAGGTCGAGAAGATTTTCTCTGGATGGCATGGACACACGGTCAGAGAATTAATTGGTATCAAGAGATGCTATAGGGGCCAACAACTGGGACAGTTGTAGGGTGCATGAAAAAGTGAGACACAATACTGCGCATTATGTGCAGGGAAGCATCATGTGCGGAACTGCAGAGCACAATCGCCAGTCTGTATCAACTGCGGCAGTGCAAACAATAAATATGGCACGTATCATGACTTCCGGCACGCAGCCTATCAATCGAGCTGCGCCGAATACCAGAGAATCGCCAGATGCATACGAAACAACACCGAATACTAGTGAGCAGATGCAAGTTCAAATCCAAACTCCTTCAAAATACACAAGTAACTCCAGCGCAGTGCGAGAAACTGCAATTGATATAAATGCAAGCACACTACAGCAAGAAGTAATAAGAGTACTTCAAATTAATTTGCAACGTGCTAGACGCCCCAACTCGTGCAATATGCTACGGAAACCAAAGTGGACTTTATTTTGGCACAGGAGCCATACTGTCACTTAAATAAAATGACAGAACTTCCTTTGGCGTGGGCGGTAATCCAGGCGAAGGAAGAGACTAATCCGAGGGCAGTAAGAATCTGTTGCCAACGAACGTGATCACCCAACATTATTTCAGCATCAAAGGATATGGTCTCCATTTCAGTGGAAGCTATGGACCTTAGCTTACTCATCACCAACTCATACATACCGCTTGAAGCCGACCTGTCTGAAGCTCTTGAAGTATAACAAAGAATTATCAGCAGATACTCTATGGCACAACACCTGTTGGCTAGGGATTACAGCGTGCTGGCTGGGGATTACAGCGCTGAATCCTGGGGGTATCCTGACACAAATTTATGGGGGCAGGAGGTTGAAGACGATTTAGTAAGCAACGACCTGACGCTGCAGAATGTCCCGAACAGCCCGCCCACCTATAAGACCATTCATGGGAAGAGGTGGCCAGATCTCACGCTCTTCTCCGCATCTTTGGCTTCAAAGATTTGCAACTGGACCGTTCAAGATATTTCATCCCTCTCGGGCCACAAGTATATCACATTCCAAATTTGCCAATCTCACACCAGTTATGCGATGACGCGTTATAAGCTTACAAAGAGCAAACTCACTAAATTTACTGCTCAGGCTAAAGAGGCTCTCATACGAGCAGAAACAGATCTAGATACATGCCAAACTGTCAGCGATATGGACTCATTTCCAAATGACCTAATCGAAGCTCTGCAGGTCATCTGCAACAGAATCTTCTCTTTAAGGGTTCCGAAAATGCTGTATGCTGCAAACTAGTGGTCGAAAGACCTCAGGGCGCAGCGCAGTCGGACAAGAGCTTTAAGACCTAAAATGAAGGCAGAATATAATCAGGAACCAAGGCAAGCCCTGAGCGTAGTTTACAAGCAAGCATTAGCTTCCTACATGTGAAACATTCTAAAAGCCGAGTGTGCTAGTAAGCCGGCATCTATCATCAAACTATCGCTTCAAGAATCGTCATCGTTTCGTCCAAGCCCTTGGTGGCAGTTGTTGGACAGGTTTCTGCCTCTTCACTGCTGGGAGTTCAAGGGTGAAGGACGGGCTTCGGCCTGTCTCTTCACCGACTGTCTCTTCACCTACCACCTCGCTTCTTGATGCACGTTTAACTTTCCTGAAAAGTCCGATGATATGTTTCCTGATTTATAGAAAGCCAACTGTAGTTTTTTTTATTGAATATATTCATTCTGCATGCAGTTTCTGAAAATTCATCCAGGATGGAATGACATTTTTTAAGCAAGAATCATGAACGATCTCATTGTGCAATATAAGGCTCATCCATTGTCTATCGCCACGTGGTGCACTGCTCCAAATTAATTCACTGGTAGAAGCTTCAAAATCAGAAGAAATTTCAAGACAAGTTTATTGCTGCTCTACATATATTTTCGATTCCAGGTTTTTCGTGATTTATAGAAAGTGATGCAAATAGATTGTGCTAGTGCAAATAGTGTGTCGTTAAACGAATGGACGTTCTGCATTTATAGTAGGACTATAGTTATGATCTGATTATTTAATTTTCTTGTTTTATTTGTGTGAGCTCAGCAGTAAAATTTTTGATAGGAAAAATAAATAGAGTGAATTGTAGATGATTGACTTGTATTTTCTTCTTCAACAATCACAACGTCTGGGGTAAGTACATTATTTTGCTATCCTCTGTAGGTCACATATTTTATCCCTATCATTCGGGTTATTGCGGAAACAACGTGATGTACTCTTAATCACATGTTAATCCTATACTGGGTAGTTGGATTTCTTCATTCTTATTCGCGGTTCATCGCTGATAAAATTAATATTCAAAATTTTGGTTAACACTTTTACACCAGAATAATTATAATTAATATTTCTCATAACCTACAGAAATTAACACAATTTTCATTACATAAGAAATTAAAATATTTAAGTATTTTTACTACATATAAATATTTCACTACACCGAGCTACAAAGCTGGCGTCAATTCTGCACGAACAACAGCCAGATGTGTTCTATCTTACACAAAATTGCCTCAAAGTGTTTAGACCTCCGCAACATAGAGAATATGCACACTGTGCAAGTTGATATGAGTTCCAAGGAAGCGACAATTAGCACCATACTTGAAGGAGTTTTTCCACGAGATCCCGAGGAAGAAATGGAACTACGGGAGGATCCAGCATACAGCCTGTCCACCACAACAGCAAATGATGTGCCATTTACAAACTCAGAAATTAACGCTGTAATCCGAATGCTGCCAGCTAAAAACGCGCCAGGACCTGATTCCCTAGATAACAACATTATTAGAGCTGTCCACAATGCAAGGCCAAGCTTCCTCACTAACATAAGTATGGAATACTTCCCTAGGGCATTCAAAACGGGGGCAGGTAATACTTTTCTCCAACCCAGAGAAGGATCCATCCGATCCTTCGTCATTTAGACCAATCTGCCTTCTCCCAGCCCTGAGAAAAGTATACGAAAAACTCGTGACAATGCGGCTAAAACATCATCTGGCTATTCGTAATATTCTCTTGGAAGCACAGTTCGGCTTTCATGAGAAATGCTCAACATTGCACGCCTTGGAACTAATAAAACAGGAAATAATCGATATCAAGAAGCCATAAAAACACGCAGCCGTCCACAGCCTGGACCTGCGAAGCTCATTTGACTCTCTGTGGTGTCCTGCGATTATAGAGGCCCTATATGAAGCGAGCATTCCGAACAACCTCCTTCAAGTCTATGTTAGCTATTTGAATGACCGGATGTTTGTTACGCGGCACAGTGGAGGATGCATCACTCTGAAACAAACTCGGGGATGTCCGCAAGGGTCATGGCAGGTCCAGACTTGTGGAACATCACTTTCAATTCGATTCTCGAATACCAGTGGCCTATGCATACAAAAGTGATAGCGTTCGCCGATGATGCCACTTTTGTTGTTCAAGGGCACACTAGAGATATTCTTCAAGCAAACTGTAACGAAACAATAGCTCTTTTTAGTCGCCTCTGCAACCAGAAACGCCTCCAAATTTCAGAAGCAAAATCTCGGTATATCTTGTTTCACAAGCCCAGACAAACGCTATTACGCAATCCAATTATAGAAATGAATGGAAAAAATTGAAGCTGGTTAAAGAACTCAAGCTTTTAGGCCTCATCCTTGATAAAGATTTATCCTGGCTACCACACCTGCGTGCGCAGATGAAAAAGGTCCAATGCATAACTAACAACCTTAGAAAAATGCAAGGTTCAGACTGGGGCCTAAGATCCCACATTTTAAAAATAATTTATAGCACAGTTGCAGAAAAAATTATCACGTGCGGAACAGCAATCTGGGCTATCCCCATGACCACGCAAAAAATAAAACTTTTAAGTAGTATGCAGGGCCCATTTGTGTTAGCAATAACCAAGGCCTACCGCATCACTGCGACCGCAGCGGCTGCAGTCCTAGCAGAGCTGATCCCGCTCCACCACAGGGCAGTTATGGAGGCAGCTGTCACAAGGGTCACGTTACTGAGACGCTCAGGAGTGCACGGAGAACAACACTGTGGCCCAGCTAATTATGAACAAAAAAGATCGTTTCTAAGAGTGCATCCTTCACATTTCGGAGCAGGCATCCACACCCACACGACAATGCTTGACAGTGGTAGAGTCCCCGGAAATGCAATCAGCCTTTTCACAGACGGCTCTCACCTTGATGGAGGAGTTGGCAGTGGAGTGGTAATCAAAAGCCACGATACCATATTAGCTACATGTTAAGGGCACTTGGGACCTGAGAATTCCGTCTTTCAAGCCGAAGCGGTGGCCATTAGAGAGGACATATCAGCTACAGATGACTATGATGGGAACGTGTTTAGCATTTCTTCAGATAGCCTCTCAGTAATTCATGCGATCCGAAATCCTTTTCATCCTGATCCGCTCATAGAAGATATACAACGCATGCTCCGTGAAAATGAGAGCCAGAAGGCAATTTGCATTTCCTGGATAAAAGCTCACGCCGGGCACCAGGGAAATGAAGAAGCGGATGAGCTCGCAAAGGAAGCTGCACGCCATACAGATGTGCATATTGTGCCCATCCTACTCGCAAAATCCCATCTCAAGAGAAGTATCTTGACCACTGAACTACAGCATTGGCAGGATGAATGAGACGGAATTCCTCAGGGTAGAAGAGCCCATGTTTTGACGACAAAGTTTCTACCGACCGCCTAATTTGAACACCTTACATAACCCGTTTCGTCACAAGCTATGGTCCTTTTCCAAAATACTTCTGCAAAAGGGGTTTTGTTTCCGCTAACCTCTGTGTGTGCGGCGAGGTTGGATACCCAGACGTACAACGTGCAACGTGCCCACTCACTGAGACGTGGCACATGCGGTTGCCAGACACTGATCACCCATTTAAGTGGTTCTTCATCAAGCACCTGGCGTCCCTTAGGAAATTAAGGAGTATAATGAAAAATCTAGAGGCATTAGGGCAGGATCTGTGTCATGCAGATTAGTGTGCACCAGTTTATTATTGATTATTTATTGTATGCTGTCTATGCAATATCTATACATCTGTAATATTTATGCACCTGTATATTATGCAGTGTCTGTATATCTCCATACCGTCGGCATAATGCAAAGTATAATGTTCGTATCAGTATTCTGTATCTGTGTAGTATGCAATAATGTATTTAGGCTCTATGTATTTGTGTGCTGTCTTGTATTGGTATGTAGTATCTGTGTATTCATTCGTATCAAAAATCTGGGTAGTATCTTTAATATCTGTACAGTTTATGTAGTGCAGTTTAATATTTGTGATTCGTATTTTATATCTGTGTAAAAGAAGTGCCAAATGTTCAACATTTCCTGCATGTTCCTAGATACTTTGCAAATACAGTATAAATGAAAATCCTTTGAAAAATAAAAGAAGTGCCAAACGTTAACTTTTCCTGTATATTTCAAAACTGCTCTAATTTGCTATCTGTTTGGTGTCTTGTATTGGTATTTAGTATGTGTGTCTTCATTCGTATTAAAAATCTGGGTAGTATGTTTAATATCTGTATAGTTTATGAAGTGCAGTTTAATATTTGTGATTAGTATTTTATATCTGTGTTAATATTGTAATTAACATCTGTATACCTGCGTTCTTTGTCATTTATTGTACCTATATATCTGCGTTCTTTCGTCATTTATTGTATTTGTAAATCTGCGTTATTTCGTCATTTATCGTACCTGTATATCTGTATATCCGCGTAATATCTTGCATTAATAATTAGAATCTGAGTCTACATTCGCTTTTAACATCTATGAAGCAAGTAACAGTGTATATAATAGCTGTTTATTAGTATAATATAGTATCTATATTATAACTATCTATATTATAGTAGTGTAACTCTTTCAACATTTAGTACCAGTGTAGTATGGAGTTTTGGATTTAGTATTTGTGAATTTGTGTAAAGACTTGCATTAGTGTATTCGTATTTAATGTATGTGTAATAATGTATTTAGTATCTGTATATCTGCGTAATAACTGTGTAGTATGTAACAGTGTATTTAGCATCTATGTATCTGTATAATATCTGCATTAGTATTTAATATCTGTTTCAGCATTCATAATTATCTGTGAAATTTAATTGAATTAGTATCTATATTTTATTTATTGTCTGTGTAGCAATATGTAAAATGTATAGTTTAAGGTCTCCTTCAGCATATATAACATGGCAATAAACTCCCCATGCTTTCCTTGTGGGGCGCCGAGGGTGTCGTACTAAATAGTTGCGGGCTTTGGACAATACCCGATTAGTCTACGTAAGCCGTCCGGGTGTCTGGACCCGCTTTCACCTGTCACCTGTGTTGCCGTTCACAGAATCTCGAGCGCATACCTCCAAATAACTATATTTGCAATCTCATCTCGATCGGTTAACCGGAACGGACGCTAGAAGTGCAGGTATTGGCAAAGTTTCTTTTTGACCACCCTGTATTTAATTTTTCTGTAATGAATTAAATCATGTTTGACAATTATACTGAGCTCACAACAAATTTACATTAAAATCTAAAAGCAAGTCTGCAGCGTTAAAGTCCAAAGTTAACAGTTTATATCCATATTAACTGAAATTACAGTAATTTATTCGTGGAAGAAAATCAGCGATGAACATTTATAAATTTAGATATCTTTTATGTATTACATGGCCCTTTATGTAACATATTGCATGGAATGCATAAATATTTTCATATAGCTTAGTTATAAACTAGACTATAGTCCGACACATACGATTCGTTAACTCAGCTGAAAGTAAGTCTTAATGTTTAGTTATATTCGCGAAAAAAATCCTTATTCTGTGTAAAACAATAATTAATTTTGTGGAATCATTTTGATTTTTGATCCTAAGAAACGAAATTTATTTGATGCATCTCTATCAAAATGTGAATAAATTTGGAACATGACGCCTTTGATCGAGATGAAGAAAGCTCTAGGCATAAAAAAATATTAATTTATTTTCCGCACAATAAGATATAAGAGTAAAAATTATATATATATATATATATATATATATATTGATTACATTGGTTTAAACAGAAACTTAAAAGAATATTTTTATGGAACAGATTTAGTTCCTTGGAAAAGAAATTAATATAATTTAACTTCTCATGCTAGAACTATATGCATCTGTTCTAAAATTTTCTCCATTATGTCAGAAGAATTAACTGAAAATCAGTGAAATATAGAAACGTAATTTTTGTATTGGAAGCGAGACTAATGCTGATAATGAAAGACAGGAATGTAATTTTTATAAATGTGTTTTGCAGTCTGCGGTAAAAATATGCGCGTCTGTTTTAAAGAGCAAATTAGAGCAGTTTTGAAATATGCAGGAAATGTTAAACGTTTGGGACTTCTTTTATTTTTCAAAGGATCTTCACTTATACTGCATTTGCAAAGTATCTCATTATGCGTTTTGCTTATATATTGGCATATTATCAGCAAGCAATTTGTAGCAAATAAACAAATTAATGCAAATATCATGATCGTAGCCGTAATGTTATGTTGAAATCAAGTTGTTTGATGCCTTGCACGATCTAAACAGACTGGAAGATAAAAAATAAATTTCCTTTATCTTTGTGAGATATTATACTTATAGCAACACTGAAGACCAGGAATTTAGGAACGATTGTTACTTTGTTTGAAAAATGGCTAAGTGTATAAACTTTTCTCTATGCGAAATGTAATCACTTTTCAGGCTGCTGAGTTAGTGTGCATAAGCTGATTAATTTTATTGAGTTTTTTTGTATATCTGCTCATTTTATTTCACAGCAATTTTCTTGATTATATGAAACGTTTTATGCATAGATTTATAATCAAAGTCTACGTATTGCTTTGTAACAATATGTTTTCGATAAATGTATGATTTAGATTGTGTCTAAATTAATTTTCTTCAGATAGCATATGTCTAATTCTTTGAACTTTCACTTAAATAAATGCTGTATTTGAAAACTAGTTACGATTAAACTATATGCATTTATGTAGCGTAATTTATTTTTTCTCTCGCTGCCGTTTTGGCCTTCTAGCAAGTAAAAGTAAGAAATTTGTAATATTTTCTAATCTGCAGTCTCATAAAGATAAAGTGTCCTTTTGACTTAGTAGCTAAGACGGTCTGAAATTTGAACTTCAGTGAAAGACAGACTATCACAATACTCATAGTGAAATTTATTACTGTAAAAAAGGTTTTTGTGAGTCTATTACAAAAATATTTGTAAATTTGAGCTAGTTAAACAATTAAAAAACAGATTCTAATTTTGAACTCATTTTTCGTGATAAGCAGGAGCTTTCACTATTAGACAGCTTTGTTCAGCTTTGAATTATTGCTGAAATAATTCCGTATTTTAAGATTTTAGTAAATTTTTAACACTTTTGTGCCATATATAGTTCATATTTATCATAGCTTTCCGAATCAGTCTATTTCACCAGGTCCGGTTTTATAGCTTTTTATGCCACATCGTAAAGACAACAAAATTAAACCAGCCATCAGTATTTGAAGAGATAAGCGGAATTAAAAATGGTATGGAAGTCCCAGCTTAACAATCTAGTTAAATTATTTTTAAATATGTAATCTTATTTCTCATTATTTGCTTAACTTTCAACTATGATGTTCAACGAAAAAATATTCTTCAAATGCGTGTTTTCTTGTATGGTAGCTTAATGAGAATTTGAGCTACTGCAACTATCGCTAGCCAATGCGACGCCTTAGCAAATGCCGGATATAATCTGCGCTAACCAGTGTGAAGCATTTAATGGATGACAGATATAACTGGTGCTAGTAGCGAAGGAGCTGAGAACGTTTTTGTCAATGATCAAGTTTCCATGAAACTTTCATGTGCATATTCCAGAATATCTGGGTGCCTTTTCGTTAGAGCCGCATTTCCGTATTTTAAGAGCTATACTGATGTATTTAGGCTTGTTTCTTTTCCTCAGAATTTTGGAACGATACAAGACGACACAGTTTGTTTATTTGGATTACGGCAAAGCAGAAGAGTGCTATCTGTCGAAAAGTATGATGATTTTATGGAGGATGTTCTGAGGAAACCAGCTTGTATCCACATTACGCACGAGAAAAAACGCGAAAACTCTCATAAAGCAGCTTATTAATTTGGATTTGAGCCCAGGTTCAACTACTAGTGTTCAGCGATCTTACCGTGCTCATGGTCACGACACGAAATGAAACGAAACGATCAGCAACAATAATAAAGAAACGTTTTCTAATTTCACCAGATCCTCTAAAAACCCATTCTATGGGAAAAAGAACCTTGACTGTGTTAGGTTTTCTTCTTTTCGTCAGTACGTTTTCGTCAGTTTCCACAATTTTGTAGCGTTCATTGTTTTTTAATACTAGGGCGAGATAACTAGGATTTAACATATACCTACAGGAAAAATACTGATATGTGATAAGTGTTATATGTATGAAACTGCTGGAAAAACCTTTTAATTATTGAAGGGAACTGCGCACGGGAGGAATCTGAGACAGACTATGAACCTATCTGCTGCTGAGTGTTGCATTCGGGTTTTTAAGTCGTTCATTGAGGTATAGACGACTTACTTATACAATAATTAAATTGAGAAAGGTGGAGACCTTCTGAATAAACTGAGTAACGCCAATATTATATTGTACTTTTATTATCATCTTTTCACAAATTAAAGGAAATTTTGCATAAAAAGCTCTTTGCTTTCAAAAAAACATCAGCAGATAGTAACTGCGTTTCGCAATGATCTGCTAGTAGAAGTGTAATCGCAGGGATATACAAAAACATTATCTCCTGAAGCGGCAAATATCTCATTGATTAAGTTCCTCTGTATGTAAGGTTTTAGTTAAACTAACCAAGTTTTATTTTAATTTAAATCTTTCTATCTCTTCTCTGTTTCAACTTCCCGGCAGAAGAAGCGCGCGTTTTCAGCTTATGCTAATTTGAAGTACAGCCAAGTACTATTTAAACCAGAGGTAGAAACCTCTTAGTGTGAGAGAGCTTTTAGTCTCGGATCACGGTCATTCTGTTCGACGTTCGCCTGACCAGCTAGCAGTTAAAATTATAAGCCATAGTGCTTACTACGTGATTACTTATTGAAATAAATTGAAGTGCGCTAGTATTAGTATTTCTTGCTACGCACCATTTAGTTAGATTCCAAACTCCGCAATTTGCTCTGCGAGCAAAGTTTAATTAAATTTCTATTTAGGTTTAGATATTTATTTAGAATTATTTGATTTGTTAAGTTAGGCCCAAGTGTGGTCTTTTACTTTCTGTATCTCTCCCGAGTTGGGAAGTGTGTAAATAATAGTGATTTAATAAAAGAGGATTTTAAATCCCTTTCAAGTGCAGTTATTCTCCAGCACAATATCTACATCAGAACAAAGCGCATTTTTCAGCTCCCTGTTCCAGTTCAGGACTTGAGGCTAAGGACCCTAGTAAGTACTTCACCATGTTCGCTAAACACATGCACAGAACACTCAATCCTGACATGTATAATAGTAGCCTAAGGTATGCAATTTGAAAATAAAAATAAATGTTCAACTAACTGTTTTCGTTATTCGTTTTTTTCAAAAGGAACTACTTTCCGTATGTGCATTGTATGTAAAGGATATCACAACAAATATCTCAAATAATAGCCTTTTTCTTTCTATATTCTTAAGAATTATGTCTAATTTTGTAGCATGCATAGAGAAAATTATACTCAAAAGAGTAGTAATAATTTCATTTTAGTAACGGAAGGCATGAAGCAAAATTTATCTCATTTCACAAATTATTTGCTTTTTCTTCCATCTCTCTTTTTTTGTTTTCTTGGCGTACCTTCTGATATTACTGAAACTAATTTATGAACTTTACGTTTTGTAAAATCCGTTACTTAAGTTTATATTAACGGGAAAAATTATAGTTGCCTAAAGTTTCAGATATTATAACATCATATTGAGTTCCTAGATTTTAGAGTGCACTTAAAATCTCCAGTTGTCTAGCAAAATGAATAGACTGTATCTTCCTATATAACGATATTTTTCTTTTATTTTAATTCTTGAAAGTTTTTGCCTTACGTGACGAAGTGTTAAAAATAAACTGACATGGATTTAAAATGGTTCTTTTCTAACTTCTGTTGGCCCTGGATTCCAGGATATGTTTGTAGCTCTTGCGATGAGCACTTTAATTTACTGAAATTATCACTCCCCCTTATGATTGCGTCCTCTCCTTCTAATTCTGCACAGCACGTCAGTACAGAAGTATTTTTACATTTGTTAAGGCAATTATTTAAAAATAACTGCTTTAGTATACACTTTGAATTCATCATATTCGGAAGTCAGGTATCTTAGTATTCGAAACGGAAATAATTGGTTTCATTCTTTAGATACCTCTTAAAAAACAGCTTTCTTTTACAAATTATAATTAAATCATTTTAAGGTTATTATATACTTCAAACATCTGTCTTCTTTCCTAACCTTACATAGTAATTCCCTTTTTTCTTGCACAGTGATGTGGTGGATATCTTAATGATAATTTTTTTAGTTAAATTTAAGAGTAATTAAAATTTTTAAATTAAACATTTAAGAGTTCAGTTCTTTGAAAACTTTGCAATACCAGACAAATACCAAATGATAGCTATTAGAAAAAAGTATAGGCAAGGTTTCATTTAACAGAGATTTCGATTGGATATAATCCTGCAAGAGCAGTGAAGAAAGCAATGCAATTAGTTCTGAAGACTAGGACCAAATACTGTAAAAACGTTTCCTTTTTGATATGACAGAAAAATGATATACAAAACAATTATATTACTTATCAATTATTACTAAATCAACAAATGCGGAATATATATACATATAAATACTAACTGCTTATAGAAAGAAGCTGATATAAGTAGCTTAGCACTGAAAGACTTCTAGGAAAACCTTAACGGATTTGTCTGATATCTGTAACAGAAAACCATGTTTTTATCTTCTTAAATCGTAAAGACTATAGCTGGAAAGCAAAGTATTAGCTTAGCTCAGAAATATTAGTTTAAATTTCACCAAGCATCTCATAAGTCTTGATATTGCTTTGAAATAGTTGTACTCACTCAGAAAGAATTTGACAGTGAACGAACCAATTAGAGAAATTGTAGAGACATTAGGTTATTTAGTAGCAGGAGACATGAAAAATACGCAATTCCTTCGCCGGGGATCGAACCACGGACCTCTGAATTACCGGCTCAGTGTGCTGACCATTACACCACGAAGGCACGCTAAGAACGTGGGAGATATACCTTATATACTCCCCTTTTTAAAGGGCGACTAGGGTTTTAGGGGACCTAGTCGCCAAATCCTGGGTGTGGAGAGTCATCATCCACAACCCTTTTAGTTCGGGCGCCAGTGTAGAGACATTAGGTTTTTGGAAGCAGGAACGATGAAAAATATGCACTGCCTTCGCCGGGGATCGAACCACGGACCTCTGAATTACCGGCTCAGTGTGCTGACCATTACACCACGAAGGCACGCTAAGAATGTGGGAGATATACCTTATAAAATTACAAATGTGAGCCAAAAGTCAAGAAGAAATAAGTCGCGAAAAAATGATAACAAAGTCAGGAGAAATGGCACTGGATGGACTACAAAAAAATTGTGACATTTTACATGAGTTATTAATTTTTTTTAAATAGCACAGAATAAGCATGATACGAAAAAGCCATTCTTAAATGACGTTAAGTAGCTTAAAGTGAAGGTGACATGGAAATGGTATGACATACTCGAGTTGACATAGAAACATGTTTATGCTAACTACAATACATTTAGAGAGGTCTGCTTCATTTAATCACCTTTCTTTCATAGAGTGTGGATTTTCATCCACTTTACATGGGTATCATACGAATATACAGAACAGATAATAAGCATATTGATTGCGCTGGAGGATTCCCAGTTTTCAGCTGACTGTATTACCTTGAGCAGCATAATAAGCTATTGACGCAGAGTGTTGTTAGATATTTTCAAAAAGCTCTTTATCTTTCCTAAGGATGATTTTGCCATAACTTTCAAATAAAAGGAACTTTCTCCTATACTGTCTATTCTTTAGAAACCGAACGTTACGGGTAATAGTGGTATAAATTTATTTCTGTGGAGTTCTAGTAAATATTTTTTACTTTAATGTTATCAGGCAGTTAGTTCTGACGAACATCGAATGTGGCTATCATATAATACATTATTGTCTGTCTGATATTGGATGCTGTTAAGCCAGTATTATTTTTGCTATTTATCAACAGGGAGTTAGACTCAAATAAATCGTATACAAAAACGAAGTTAGAAAAATACGTTATTTTAATTTTTTTTTATTAACAGTACGGTACGTATGTGAGGGATTGTAGGACATCCAGCTAAAATCTAAGAACTTTAAGAGTACGGTATATCGAGCTAAACGTTTATTTCGGCATCAGATGTCTTGATATTAATCTGAAGTTAAATTTATTGTGATCTGAATGGGTAATTTAAGTAATTATTTATTGTCTATGCTAATTGATGGAACTTTTGCAATCCTTTGTTTTCAAATTAAAAGTATAAATTGTTATCGGGTTATATTGTGATAATCTTGAGTATTATATCATTGTACGTGCTAATAATATTTATGAATATATTTTTTTCCTTTACTTGGTTTACTGAGTTATGGCAAAGCACATAAGAGCTATCTGCCTAAGGGGAGGGATGCATTCGTGAAAGACTTTCTAAGAGTAACTGGCTCGTATATACGTTACATATGGGGAAAACTACGAAAACGCCCATGCAATTAGCTCCTTTGCCTGGAATCGAACCCAGGTCGGAACTACCAGTGTTCGGCCACTTTACCGCTTCGCTGCTGGTAGGCCTTATGAACAAAAATTAGTTATTTATAAATGCTTACTATTAACTTCTTAACCACGTATAGATGAACTAAATTTCATTATAATTTAATATTCATATTTTTTTATTTCTTTTTAAATTGAAAGGGTGCTGGATCAGAAGTGAATGTAATGAAACTAAACAGGAGAGAATTTCTTGGAAGTTCAACGATTCGCAATTCATGTGCAGGCAGAGAAGTTCTATGTACGGCCTTTTATTTATTCTGAAATATATTTTCTCAAATTTGCTTTTATTTGGAAAACATCATTCCGTATTAAGTTGCAAATTTTATTATTCATATGAGTGAGCGAAATTCAAATCACTTTAGAGCCTTGATTTTAGCTCATGAAGTGTTTTCATTAGAACTTAATAATGTCTGTTGCTTCAAAAGGAATACCAGCCATCTAACAAAACTGAAAATCTGCCAAAATGTTTGTTAAGACAATTCGATAAAATTCAGATATGTTGTAGTAAACAGTTGCGATTACTTATTATATTTTGCAATAATAGGAATACATGAAAGTATTTTGATGCAATTCAGGAAAAGAAATCTTATTCACTAGAGGAAATTTCATTAACATATGTATTTAGCATATTTATTTATATTCATTAACATATTTATTTATTAAAATTATGTGTGTATGTTTTTACATCTGGATATCATCCAGATGCTATTTCTACGAGCTTCAGTAAAAAAGAATTTTCTTCAACTTACAAAAGTCTGTTTTTGGAGATCACGGAACTTAAGGGTTACTGGAATTGTAATTTCAATTCTGATTTGAGGAAAATAACCAAAACTTATCAAAAATGTGCATGTTACTCAAATGTAAATTTGTAGATGCAATATGAATTTCTGAGTATACTTTCTTTCATCATACATGTAGTAAATTACATTAAGTTTGTATTATTGTATGATCTTAATCGATGCGCTCACAACTTCTTCGAGTGTTTACCACCAGTATGCAAAATTTTAGCTTTGGATCTTCTGAGTAAAGTAAAAGTGTTTGTATTCTTTTTTTAACAACATAACTTTCTTCAGGTACTCAAATTTGATCTTTAAGCTAGCAATGAAACAGGCGTTATCTTCAGAATTCAAATTCGAGTGTTTTGCCGTAATCAAAAAACCCAAACCAAACTTTCAACATACAAACATTGTTAACGTACTGCGAATTTCATCTTAGAAATTAACAGTTGTATGTTCTAGATTCGACCACTAATTCACTTTTATGATTTATTTCAGGCGTGTTTCTCTTCTGTTTTGTCACTAACAAGTAATTAATTAATTAAGGAAATTTTGTAACTCGATACATATTTCTAGAATTTAGGGAATTTTTGTAAATATAATTTGGTGAAACATGAATTTAAAGCACGTATGATTCAAGTTTCATTGGTTTTTTTTAATGCCTATCATCATTCTTACTTGCATAGAAGACGAACATAAAAACAGAAAATTTATTTACCCATTTTGCAAAAATTTTTCCACAATAAAATAAAGTTTAAATTAGTTGCTCTAAAGTAAAATAAATTTTTATGCTACTTGGATAACTCTTTGTAAACAAATTTCTGTAAACATGGTTTTTAATCTATCATTTATTCACAGCATTCGTATAGTTCGGTGAAGCTATGGCAAGAGCCTATAAAGGGTATGGTACAACTTCCCACTTTCCCTCTTTTACACTCTTTGGGTGATTTGTTTCTCTGAATGGGGCTCTGTAATATTATGTTGCACGGCAACATTTTTTTTTTGTGTTCTATAGGAATGGTTCTTTTTCTCCGCAATTTTTAATATGACTCATAAAACGTTTTTTTCTTAGATTTATATTGCTGTACTTTCTGTTAAGTTTTATAAATTTAAAGCAAATTGCAAATTGCATTAGAGAAATTTAAAATGAATCTGTGTGCTGATGTTTCAGTAAGAAATTAATAACATTAATCCATGCCAGATTGATATATAGATTTATTTATAGATTTGCTTTATAATTATAATATAACATGCCTTCATGGAAAGACTTAACCTGCTTGATCTCTTTATGTATTCTTTATTGCAGTAATGAATTGCAAATTGTTCACAGTTGCTTTTAATTTGAGAACATAATTGCTACAGAACCCTACACCTTACATATCAACCTTTTCAGTTCGAAGACATGTAATTTCAATGCCAACTAGAAGCATCTGCTGATCCGAGATAATATCTCTTTGATATTCTGCTGCATTCAGGGTCAACTAGAAATTTCGGAGCTTTATTATCGATTTCCAGCTGGTGGTTTTCTCGGAAGCCTCTCCTATTTATTTTAACCACTAGATGTAAATTTTGATAATCAACAGTGATACTTGTTGTCCTACATTACATCTTTTTAAATATCTAACATTATTGCTCCATTAAATCCTGCTAGAAGCTGAGTAAGCAAAATGATGAACATGATCATTTAGCGGAACGCTATACCATTTAATATATAGGGAAATAAAAATATTTTAAGCATTTTCATACTGTAAAATAACTA
Source organism: Stegodyphus mimosarum (assembly GCA_000611955.2). NCBI lineage: Eukaryota > Metazoa > Arthropoda > Arachnida > Araneae > Eresidae > Stegodyphus > Stegodyphus mimosarum. Next base: position 411,439 of record KK113457.1, read on the forward strand.
ATTAACACTATGTTCTCCTCCACACACGCTAACACACATAAAGAGAATGCCGTCTTAAACTGTGGAAAAGAACAAACTCACAGGCATTAGTTTAAAAGTAATTGATATCTTAGGAAAAAGTAATTGATCCTTTCTACAAACGTATATTATACGTAAAATAATCTCATGTTTACTTACGTTCATTTTAAGCACTTATGAGTGTTCTGATTAAATTTATATATTTTATTTGCTTTACTTGATATTTAAAAATATTGCATATGACTCTTATTTTGTGTAATATGACGACCGTCAGCTATAAAAATGAATTGGATTCAACTTGGCTGTAACATTAAAACTATTCGATGTATATAATTTACTAGTATCAAAATAATCAACTGCTTTTAAACTGGAATTTTTGTCTCCCCACTTTTTTTTTCTCTAAAATATTTATTTTAGTCTTTGTTTTTGAACGCATATTTAATTTTTGTACATTAGTAATTTTTATCAGTACGTAAAAACCATTGCTTGACTTTTATAAGAATTGTGCAAGGTTTGCGAGTCTCCGGATTTTTTAAAATTAAAATTTAGATGTCCATAAAATGTAGCTTACGAGAGCTTTTTTAATACATTGCGTTTTGAAAATAAATAAAATCCAGAAGATCGTTTTGTAACACTACACTTTTAGAAATAGAATACAAAAGAAATAAACTGAGAAATCACAAGTTATGGCAGCAATGTAAAAAAATGCAAAAGCTAAAATAAACGTAAAACATTGATTGAGAGTGCGGTATTTCCCTTGAATTTAATAGAAGCTTACTTTTCAAACTAATCTGCAAATACTGTTATCAATTCTGGTGGTCAAAAAGAAGCACGTTTTCGAGGCTTTCTTTTTAAAACTGCAGTCTCTTCTGAAACAAGAGATTAAACTTTAATACTTCACCTTCGCCGTCAAGCTAATTAAAATAAAATAAAATAAATATTATTTAATCCTCGAGTAGAATTTGAGTGCAATTAATTAAAACCCTGTCAAGTCTTGAGGTGTTATATTACTAATAACACACGAACTGAAAAGAGTATGTGACCGGAGAATTTCAAATGAATCGCTTTAATGTCAAACTCTTGCTGACAGACATTTCTGGGCACTCGCCTCTCTGACATCTGCTTTAATTATCAAATAAACTATTTTCATGAAGACTGTAGAACAGCAGCAAAAATTTAAACGTAAGCCCAGGAATCTTTGTGAGGTTTATCATTGACTTTATGACAAAAGCATAATAGTCGGAGCTTATGACATGGTGTTCTTAAGTAGATTACAGAACCGAACCAGTCTTCAGGTGGAACACGAGAACCATTTAGTCTCTCCCCCTTTCCATTCTTGTAATTCTCGTCTCTGCTTTCTTTTCCAACTCCTCTTTCGCCTTTAGCATACAGTAAGTATTTAAATCGGAGTCCTATTGTGAGGTTTTGAATAATTTTCGAGTAATTCTCTTTCATGTATCTTAATTAATTTTAGTCAATATTCGGGAAGATTTGTAAACCATTATTTCTTTTCTTGAATTTTCTGCTTTTAATTTTCCAATCAGTTTTCTCTGCTTTATAAGGCTGTGAAATTTTATTCGCAAGGAATTAGATTTTCCAACCATGTCATTTAATTTTATGCTATGGATACCCACCTAAAGAAGTATTCCATTTCAATAGCTATCGGGTTACAGTTTTAAGGTTTGGAAATATAAGGAAATTATATTAAATTTTAGGTAAACACATATGTAATATAGATGAAATACATGAGAATAAATTAATTAAGAAATATTTTAAAGTTTAACATAATCCTCTATGTAGAAGAACTGACAGATTCATACCCACTGGAATTATAAATTTCGAAAATTAATGCTGCTTGGTTCTGAGCTCATTTTGCTATTCCTTTACAAGATATAATATATGCCAGACCAGCTGGGAAGCGTGACTGCAATTACAAACAGCAAAATTTAATTTTAGAATACTATCTGAGATAAATTTCAATAAATCGCAGATTAATTAATTAATTTCAGATTTTCTTAAATAAAGATAATTATTATATTCATTTATGTAACGATGTTTTGCCATTAATGCTTAAAACGAAATATAAAGTTGATTTCGGGTTTCTCATTTTGCGGTGTATTTTTAAACAAAACTACTTTTGAATATATTTTAAGGTTTACTCTCGTTACATAAATATCCCGAAACTATGTGGTTATAATTAAAAGCAAAGCCATTAATTGTCCTCTATAAAAGTCTACATTCTGAAACGGAGTTCTTAATTTATGAGGAATTTTACACTTCTGGAATCAGGAGGTACCTGCTAGATTGCTTGGCGGTTTTGGTTTGGTCTATGTGATTACGGCTATTTGCTTAAAGGAAGGCATGCCTTTGTGGAAGACTTTCTAAGGGAAACTGGTTCGTATACTCGTTATACATGGAGAAAACCACCGAAAACGCACATGCAGCCAGCCCGCTTGCGGGATTTCGAACCGCAGATCGAACTACCAGTGGCCAGCGACTTTACCGCTCGGCCTCTGGTCGGCTAAAGATAGCTGGCTGTTTGACAGTTAAGGTGGGATACCCTGATTTTAAATGAAGGTTCATTTATAAACTTATGTCAACAGTAAGCGACAGAAAATGTATAAGTTATTTTTTCCATTGGCGGGAGCTTAGCCACTACTAAGGCCACTTTATTACCGAAGCACCTAATAGGTGGGCCACCGTTACCTCCTGTAAAGGTATGAGCAGTTACAACCATATCTTCTCCGGGATTCGAACTCGTGTGTGCTTCGGTACCTCAGTAGGCTCCCTAACCATTATACTGTCAGGGAGGCTAGATTGCTTGAATCGTATGTATTGGATCTTAAACTTTTGTTTTAATAAAGCTATTTATTTTAAGGATGGCGTTTACATTTTTCTTTCGATGAATGAATTCTTATATAAACCGATTTTGCGTATTCGAGAGTAATCATGTTTGAGTCTCGGCAAGGGCATTGCTCATTTTTCATGTTTTCTGCTTCAAAAATAACCGAATAGCTCTACAGTGGCGCCCGAAGTAAAAGGTGGTGGATGATGTTTTTCACCACCAGGATTGGTCCCCTAATCTCCAGTCGACCTTTAAATGGGGAGTATATAAGGTATATTCTCTCTCGTTTCTGTATGCCTTCATGGTGTAACGGTAGCTCACTCGGCGCGTATTCGAGAGGTCCAGGTTCGAGTCCCGGGGAGGGCCTTGCTCATTTTTCTTGTTTCCTGCTTCAAAAAAATCGTAATGACTGTACAAAACACTCCATTATAAACAGTTTAATAATAATAATCAATATTCTAGTTCATTTCAAGAGAAGTAGAAAATCCCCTCTTGCTTTAAAAGACTCGACTGCCAAATTTCTCCATATAAATAACTATGCTTGAAGGATATCACTCATTAATACGTTAAACCTGTCCTAAGAATGAGGAAGGCTACAAAGGTAGTTTGTAACTGGCAGTATTAATTAAGTACTTTTGGCAAGATTAGGTTTTATTTTGAGATTCAGGTTTGCACTTCACATAATTTCAAACGGAAAGTTTGCGGCGATTGCTGCATACCGTTTTTAACGGAGTAATAAAATAAAACAGAGTATTCAAAATCCCTGTGTAGAAAAGTGATATGGTATCTAATTAAGTGTGCAAGATTCGGGTGCAAATTACGGTAAAGACAGAATTCTGAAAATTGTGCTACAACTTGTTGAATAATGAATTACACCTGGATTCACATTTGAGGTGTACTTTCGTACTGGGTAAAATTTATAGTTGATATCTCTTTTGATGTTTGCTTAATGGATTCGTTTATTTTATTTGAAATTATTCCACCTATGTAAATTACCATGACTTTGAATAGACCATGACTTTCTCTTTGCAATGAATACCTTGAAACAGTTCCAACACATTTTGGCAGAAATTCTTTATTTTTATTAAATGCATGGAATGTTAATTGATTGCAATAAAGCACACATTCTTCCCTGAATGGCTACCTGGCACTTGCATTATTCACAGTAAAATCATTAAATTTCTTCTGGTGTCAGGCCTTTCCGCTGTGAATCCAGTTTTAAACAAAAATCATCCGATTTCAGTAGTTTTATCTATCTGCACTTTGGGTATTGTTATTTTAATGATATAAATGAAATCTCAACTACGAGTTTTAAAATAAATGTGGAAGAATAATTGACGGAAGTATATATGCTATAAAGGTTTCAGCCAACGCTACAGAGATAAAATGGACGTAAAAGGATTTAATGTTAAAGATACGTATTTAATACCTGAATGCAGATCTATGTTTTATTTAAAAAGCTACTCAGATGTTTTTATTTAAAAATATTAGTCATTTAATGCAGTCTTTATATTACTTATTCACTCGGTGGCTAGAAACTTATAGAAGTGAATAAAGTGAGGAGAAGCACCAGACAGCTTATTTAACTTAGGGGCCAAAGCACTTGTCTACTGAGAACTAAAAAAACAATATTCCGAAAAAATAAAAGGATTTAAGCCAGTTATCAATTAGAATTGATCGATGATTTCAGAATTATTACCATTATGATTAGAGGGCCTTTTTTTTAAAATTCAGTACTAAAATTAAAAGTTAGTTTTATAAACTTTTTTATCTTATTCTCACGTTTGTTTGGATAACTTATAAGGTATTTCTCCCGTCTTCTTCGCATGCCTTCGTGGTGTAGTGTTCAACACGCTTCGTGGTGTAGTGGACCTCTCGGTTACACTGGACGCGTAACCCAGAGGTCCGTGGTTCGATTCCCGGCGAAGGCGTTGCTGATTTTCACTTCTGTTGCTTCCAAATAACCTAATGACTCTACAAATGGCGCCCGAACTAAAACGGTGGTGGATGATAATTCTCCACCACCACGATTTGGTGATTGGGGCCTCTAATCCCCAGTCGCCCTTTAAAAGGGGGAGTATATAAGGTATTTCTCCCGCCTTCTTCGCCTGCCTTCATGGTGTAGTGGTCAGCACGCTCGACGCCTTACCAGAGAGGTCCGTGGTTCGATTCCCGGTGAAGGCGTTGCTCATTTTTCACTTCTGCTTCCAAATAACCTAATGTCTGTACAAACTGAATGCGGAAAAGCTGGTGAGGATTAACTGCTGAAGGGTAGTATACCTTCATGAAGGAATCTTCAAGGAAATATGGTTCTAATTTACATTTAGCAGGGAATGTCATATCAAGAAAATGCATGCATACATCTCGTTAACCGCGACTTAAAGCCGAGTCAATCTACAGCTTTCTTTTATACTTGAGCACTGATGAGCAGTATTCGATATCAAAGATACCGAGGTTTTATTAAGATATTAATAAGTGGACGTTTTTCTAATTTTTAATACTAAAACTTGTTTTTGAAGCGTATTTAAACATTTGAATAGTGAGGTTTGTGAAACTTTCTTACAAAAGATTTAAAATTCACTTCCTCTTCTGATGATCTTGAAACTGTTTAAAAATATGATGTTATGAAATTTGTCAATGGATTTCGATTTGATAATATTCATGGAATAAAACTTTTCTCCCATGTGTAAATTAAAACCAAATTTCAGCCAATTTTGAATTTTCTCATAGTTTCCTTGTTGTATTGGGAAGCCAGGAGGTATATGAAATCTAACCAAATGCAGCAGGTATTTTTAATTACATTCGGGAATCTGAATGCAAATTCCTAATCTTTCAGTTCAAAGGATAAAACTAATTAAATAAAGTGAAAATCATATGCGGCCGTCGAAAATAAACTAGAAATTTGGATATGATCTACATTTGGCCTTCAATGACATGTAATCCAGCAAATTTGTTCCATGCAAGACATGATATATCCATTTAATTGAGTTTACTGCACAATTGCGATGGTGGATAATGCAAAACAAATTAAAACTAAACCCATTTTATAGGCTGCCAAATGTGAATTGCCACTAAATATCATCGTATAGATAATTTAATATTCTCCAATTACTTAATAGAGTGCAGTTAAACAACTCGCAAGAGATAAAAAATGCTCATAATTTTAGTGACACTTTACTAGAGAAAACTGTGTTTCAAGGTACTTCATTTTGTTTACCCGTCCCACTTACGCCTATTTTTAGACAAAAGAGGGATTGACATTATTTGCCTGTTCCTAAAATTTCTTTTAGAAAAGGAGCTAGAAACTTCATCGCGCAGCATATTTCACAGCGGTACTGTTTTCTTTCGTCTGATAGTTCTTCCAAGAAATATGCCTTTTCTATAGGGTAGCCAAAATAGCGCAATGGAAAGTATTTTACCACCCGATTGCTAAATTTATGGACTTTGTTATATGACAATCATAATATCAAAGTTTACCTATGGAATTTTAAAACAAGGCGCTCTTTCTTTGCCTGAAAATGTTTTCAGTATGGAATCCATAACCTTGTATGAACAACTACTATCATAAAAAAGTTTATTAAAATAACCAAGATAATGCTACGATTCGGCATAAATTCAGTGATTAATTTTAGATTAAGGAAGCTCCTACCATAGTGATAATCACACGGTAAGGTTTAAAGATTGTACATTGTTAAGACGGATTTATCATCATTATGAATTTCTTATCTCCTTGAATGTTATTAAGTTTAATGTAAGATTTAAACCTACCAATAGCGTTTTCGTTGCGAGAAAGGCAGGATCAGGCAATAAAGTCTATTATGTCATAGACACACATAAACATACCATAAAAGAAAGTTTAGAGGAAGTGCGTACCGTTTATTAAAGAAAGGACTTCCATTATAACACTAAAGACTTTAGCAAAGTTAAATATATCAAGAGGATCAATGCAAATAATGATGAAAGACGTAAGACAGTTCCCATATAAGACAGAACTTTACCACTCACAAGAACATGGAGGTTGGAAAGCGGATTAAGTTTTGTGAATTTAATGCTGACATTATACAAATTGAGAAAGGTAGCGAAAAAATATTTAGTTTAGCAACAAGGACCACTTCCAAATGAATGACTGTGTCAACAAATAAAACTGACAGCACTGGTACCAAGAAGCTACAGCTGAACGCGTAAAACCATAAAACCTTATCTTCATGTGATATTTAATAGCTTATGAGCCTAGTATTAGTATAGCTAGTTAGCCTAGTATTCGCAGAAGACAAAATTATTAGCAGTTATTGGAAAGAGAACATGCACCACGATCCGCCAGTACTAGTTCATGCATGATGAGGCTCATTCTAACACAGCAGATGTTTTTCATTGGCTGGAAACAGTATTTACTGAACGAACAATTGAGTTAGATGCAACACCTTTCACTGGAAGTATGGTATCAAATGGTCCTCCATTGCCCTTTTGATTATTTCAAATGACTCTCTAACAGATCTCAAATCTTAATCCTTGTGATTATGTCATATTTAGATATATTAAACGTAGAGTTAGTAAGTGTGACCTAAGTTATGTAACTATAATAAACAATTCTTGTGAGATTAAAGATATAAATTTAGGCACACTAAGAATGTTATTTCTAGAAGAGAACCTGAGTCTGTATTATTAGAACTGCACAAAAACATTTGGATAATATTCTAGAATAAATGCAACTGTTCTTAGCCAGTTAAATTGATTTGGTCTTAAATATGTGTAATAGGTTTTGAATTGCAGCTTTTACTTTTCTATCATGTTATATGAGTCACCTTGTACAAATGAAAACCTGACAGTTTACATCTTTGAACAACAAATGACTTTCAATGCAAAACAAAATAATAGCCATATTTTTAACCTTTAGCAATACAGTTAATAGTTATCGTAACTAGGGTAACGTAATTCACTGAACTTACAGGTGAGGAAAAAAATAACAGGATCAGCAAAAAATATGTTTAAGATATAATTCCTCTTACATTTTGTGATAAAATTTAAGTTGTTAAATTATTGTTGTGTATATAGAGCATAAATATAAAAGGGAAAGACTTCTATATATACTTTAACATTTTAGAGACAATATGTCTCTTAAAAAATTTTAAGTTGAAATAAATCTTCATCGCATTTCTCATCGGCTTCCAAATCTGAGATGAGAAAACTGTGTGCAAAAGGCTACAGAAACTCATTTAAAAAACTACACTAAATGCGTTTGTAAATCCTGTTATGAATTAGGCCTTAAATAAATTAGCGCTAGAGTACCATTTATTTTCACATTTTTGTAAGTAAGTGGATGGAAAACTTCCATGTTGATTCAGTACGATGATCAACGTCTTGCAAACTTAAAGTTATAATATTTCCTATAAAGTGCTGATTTCTCCTAACTGAATTGTGCAACGCGTAAATGCGCATGTTTAATAAACTCATAAGATGATATGTAATTCCAAGAGCAGATTTATAATTCTTCAATTAACAGCACAAGTCACTTAACGGTGGAAATTTCGAAATTCTCTTAAGAGCTTATCAAGACACTCAACTTTATAAAATCTATTTTGAAACCCCGAAGGCTGAAAAACATCTGCCTAGCCTACATGAAAAGTGTCTCCTTTGGGTAAATGTTCGAGTGTTTTCTAAAACAACAAATGTCCGTCGGCTGACAAAACTGAGAGTTCCGTACTGCGTTTAAAATATTGAGTGGCGATAGATTTCGACCAAAACTATTTTAATTTTTATAATTACTAGCACCAAAAAATAATAGCATTTTTTAGGCCGGGCAGAGTCAAATTATTTCCAGTGTGAAATAATGCAAAAAATTGAATTATGCATACGGTAATTCATGTAAAAATGTTCGAAAAAGGTGGCTATAGGCTTTATTTTCATAAATATTTATCTTAAACAAGTACTTTGTATCACAGATTTTTCTCAAAATAAAGGGAAGATCTAAAACTGATCTAAGACAAACAATCGTTCGATATGTGTGAAAATTTTATGGATAAAGATATGAAATGTGTTGCATTTAACTTTTCAAAGCTTAATGAATATTTTGCTATCGGATGGGGACCATATGAAAGAAGAATAGTTATGGTATTTAGAGATTCTTCCTATCCCGAATATTGAAACTGTTTTCATAAACCGTTTCATCTTATTTTGAGAAATACAATTGCATCTAGGATCAGATTTAAGGAAATAAAACTGTACCATCCTTTTCAAACAGCTGATATGCATATCCGAACATTCGAGGTCCCGATTCCATACATCTTAATATTTCCAAATTATGCTCAGGATGCATATACGCTATTAAAGTAAGATGCATTCGCAACAGTGTGCGCATGTCAACACTGTCTTTGAAGTACTTACAAAATTCACTTTTGCATCCAGCACTTTTTTTGAATACTCCCATCTCGAAAGTTGACAACTCTACAATCGTCGTGCTCGTTCAAATTTAACTAGCTTAATTGTTAATTTTTTGTGTCTTGAAGACAACCAGGCGACATATTGCCTCATCTTAAATCTTCTGGTAAATTAAAGCTACCTCGGAAGAAGGTTTAATTTAATTGTATTAGTTGTGAAGCTGAAGATCTATTAAAAATTAAGTCTGCAGCTTGATAACTTATACGGTGCATGTAATAATAGAAGAGGCTGCTACTTGTGGTATTAATAGAACGTACAGTTAAATTAAAACTTAAGTATACAAAAATGTGAAAATCACTAGACAATGTCCGCCTATAAGCCAGGCCTTTGATTCAGAACTAAACAAATCTAGCAAAGATTAAGCCGATTAAGGTTACTTTATAAGCTGGGCGAAAATAGTAGTGAAGCATTCCGCGGTTGCTTTCAAATACTGACTTATAACTTAAAGAACTCTATTCTTATATACATTAAGTAAGTTTTATCCTGTTCGAAATCGACGAAAGCAGACGTGATAATATAGGCAAAATGATAAGGTAATCCGTTAACAAAAGCCTACAAGGGAACAAATGAAATTGGCATGATGTTTAGGTCAAGTGAACATAGTGGATTTGAAATTACGAAAAAAATTATGTTTTGGCTAGAAATTTGGAAACCAATAATAACCTGGGGCGAGAGCATTAAAATGTAAAATCTCTTGAATAAAAAGATGCGATTCAAGATCCATAGTAGTCTTGTTAAGAATCACCTCTAAAATAATCTTTTCTCAGCTACAATCTTTGTGGAATTTCTACTTTCGTGAAGAATTTTTCAACTTACAACGTAACAGATGGCCCTTGCTGAGCGGAACAAAAATACCATTATTTCGTTTGCTATTATTTTGCTCAGTAAAGAATGCCTTTTTATGTAGAGAGTTTCAGGTCTTTTGTCGTTTTAAAATTAATTTTTCTCCTACCACCATGCGTAGGACAAAGTGTCAACACACCTTGCGCATATTCAAATCCTGTATTAGAATCTATTTGTACGTCGTACTGGATATTCTTAAAACGGTGACAATTTATTTAATTATTTGCTATATATTGCTAGTAAATTCGCAGCAACTGACGATATTTTTTCATCAAATCCTATTGCTTGTCGGTCGCTATGTGTGTCATCTTCCTGAAACTACAAAAGCATTGAGACCATTTGAAGATTTTTGAATGGCAAGAATATTATTGCTACTTAAGCACTTCGTGAACTTCCCTGGGGGAATTGCCGAAACATCTATAAAAGTTAATTTTCATTTGCTACTCTGTAAACACAATTTTTTATACATTTTTTACAAACACCAGGATCAGAATAGCATAATGTACTGGAGAAGCCAGACAATACAAGGGGGGACCCAAAAATGACCGGAATTTCCTGATAATCCCATGTTCTTACAACGTTTTTTCAAGCGCCTTTAAAGTACTCTTCATTGGCCCTAATGCCCCAATCGTTCAAACGATCATTCGATTGCTAGAAGCACTTTGTATATATTTAGCCTCTTTGATGCTTGCTAGCGTCATCGTAACATTGCGTTTGACTTCGCCAACTTGTTTTCGGATTTGCGCAATCGAGTATTTACGAAATAATCAATGTAATCGACTGAAAAAAAAAGCCCCAGTAAACTTTACTGTGAGATATATCGTTTTACATTTGTAATTAACTTTTTCCAAAACTATATATGTTTTGTATCACTGATATTTTAAAATCATCATTTGAGTACTGCTTAGAAAAGGCGGATTTTTTATATATATAAAGAATCTTTGAATCTAAAAGGAAAGGTTCCCTTAATTCAGAAGCGGGACTAAAATTATGAATAATTCATATCCATCTCTCTCTCTCTCTCTATATATATATATACATGTAAAATAAAATATGTATATAAATATAAATTATAATTTAAATTAGCAATAGCCCCTTAATGCTAAATTTTAATTTCGGTATTTATCCTGCTTTATTTTAAAAATAATAATTTTTCTGAACTGCATCATTTAGAGACTAATCCATATCATTTGACTTTTACATAACGCTGGTGACGTAAGTGGAACTAAAACTCAATCAGCCAATAATAATTTTACGGCATTATTAACTATCGAATCAAACGCACTGAAACCGAAACTAACTCATTCTTAATTATGATTTCATCCTGAAACCAAGGCACTTTGCTTCTAACACTGTTGCTGCAAACTGCTTGCTGCTTTCTCTTCCTCCGCAAAACTATATCATAAATGTAGCTATTCTGGAACAGCCATGATTGATGTGCTAAATATCTGCGGTCGAAAAATGTTTATTGAAATACAAGGAATGCTTAATCTGCCTCGCCTGCGCTCTCTTCATTAACATATCAATATTTCTTCAAAATTACAGCTTATATATATATATATGTGTGTGTGTATATATATATATATATGTAAGATAAAAAATATGTAAATTAAAATATTAAAATTGCTAACTTTAATTTGGCCATGTCCCCTTTCTGCAGAAAAAACTAACCGCATCATGTCATCTGCATTGTGTTATGTCGACAATTGCTCGAATTCTCGTTTTGAAAAACTACATAAAGTAAGTTAATTATTCTTTAGGAAAAATCAGAATATTTTTATTTAATTCCGTGAATTATTAAACCAATGTATTACTATTTTCTTAGGAAAATTCTTATATTTCGGAAAAAGCCAATGCTTCAATGATATTTTTACTTTTATTTAAACTTAACCAAGAAAGCTTCGTTTCCCTTGTGAAAGAATTCAGGAGAGGGGTGAATTTCGCTGTGTCATTCTTTTCAGGGTCTGACGCACTTCCGTAGAACATTCTAGAAAGAAAATTGCATTGTTCGGGTTGCTTTCAACAGAGTGGATACATGGTGAATTTAAAGGGGTTAACGTTTCACCTACGAGGAAAGGTCACTGCTTTGGCGATTTAAGTGTTGAGTTTGGCTCCGGGTTTTTGAATAGTTGCGCGTGCACAGTTAGCCTGTTTTTGTGTTTTGGGTGTAAAAGCGGAAATTTGGACTCTAATGAGGGGGCGAAAATCTAGTTTTGTGGTAGCCTGTGTCTTTTTGTGATGTGAAGGAGAATTTTGAGTACGGGACAGTTGATACTTTACGCTGGATGTCTTAGGATGATGTAGTTTCCTCTTTCAATTGCTAAGACGGGGGGCAGTTATGTTCCCTGTCGGTCGGTTGCTTGAGTATCGTAGAAATTAATAATATAACTACACACTTTTTGCTGAGCTGATAAGGGGTGAGGTGGTTCTTGATTCTTCGATGTAATAGAGCGGACTTTGCTCCTACGTATTCTCGCCTGGAGAAATAGCCCGTACAGCGACTGCTCTGCCGTGTGGACTGGAATTCAGTATGCCCGACATAGATTACGACTTTGATGAGGAAAGGGGACCTTCTAAATTCCCATATTCGTCAACTAAGACCGGGTGGCCACGAGATGCTCAATTTAGGCTTAGCCCAGAGTTTCAGGATGGTTCCGAGGAATAATGGACACCACCCAGATTGAGATATCTAGCAGACGAGATAAGTGCTGTTTTCTTTTTTTTTAAGGGATAGCAGGACATTTTTTTTTAATTAGAAGAAGTAATTAAGTTAGGGTGAAGAAACAAAAAATAGAATTTCAAATTTGAAGGAGACTTTAATTGACTCGTTTTTGGGGAATTTACATCTGTCTCCTGCATCCTTTCTCAGGAAAAAATAATTCAGGCTAAAAGCTAAATTTATTTAATAGTGTAATGTTTTGTGAAATTTCTTACGTTCTGTTGTTAACCAATGTTAAAACTAATGGAAATGAAAAACTTGTGTATTGCCCTTTCAACAACTACCTCATTAGTTTTTTGTGTTAAATAGTCAATAAGTTCGTCTTATGTTATATTTAAGGTACTTAAAGTTTAAATTTAATTGATAGCAAATGAAGTATAAAATGGATAATTTATGATAAAAGGAATGTGAACTTGACTACCATCACTTAAATAAAATAAATTCCTTATTAAATTTGAAGCTTATATTATGTTTTCCTTTGAGTATTGTATTCCTCATTTAATCGATCTTTACCTGAGCACGGTCTCGGAAATTTAAAGGCAAAACACAACGCAAATCTTCCTTAATTTAAGATCGCAAGAAATATTTTTTGTAGTTTTGTCCGGCACCAGTAGGTCAGGCAGAGAGTTTTAAAGTAAAAGGACAACAGTAGAACTTTGAAATTTTACGTAGGTTCCAGAAATTTTACAATTGCCGTAAGATCTCGTCCAAGCAACATTCAGAGCTTAAACAAAGTATTCGATTCTGATATGGAACCCTGTGCTGAAATGCTCACCCATTTGCCTACTCTTCTTGCTCTGAAAGTGCCAGCCATTGCTTCACTGTATCATCTGTTTTCTAGAAATGTTATAAGTGTACATACATTTGTGGGGTGCTTGTCACATCAATAGTGATGTGAAAAGAAGAGTATGTACCCTATGAAATTATCCATCAAAGAATAAAATTATGTGGTGAACTTCCAGCTATTTTAGTTTTCCAAATGTCATCCATCTATTACCTATCCTATCTGTGTGCCAGCAACATCTCTCTAAAACATCTTGGTCATGACAAGAAGTAATAGGATTCATCAACTGCCAAATTATTACGATAAAATCAGCCGGCAGGATTCGAACCTATGCGAAGAAACCCCGTCATTACATATACTATATACATGTGTGTGTGTGAATGCTAATTTGTAATTTATACAATTTGTTTTCCATTTTGTTGTCAGTAATGTTTAACTACTTTAGTACTAGCACCAGTTGCGTGTGTAAACGATTTATTGTGAACGTTCCATGATGTTCTTGACGTTTCTATTTCATTGAAAAGGAAAGAGAGGGAGATATTTTCATTTCAGGGCAATGTGAAAATTGTCCTAGAAATGATAGTACCACACAGCCATTCAAATATGACGCCAGCCGAATACGAATCCTCGTTTTTTAAGAAAGGTACTCGAAATGTACGCGGAAATGAGTTTTCCACTTTAAGCATGTATTTACATAAAAAAACTGCGATTGGGTTTTAGGTTTCAACATATCTCTGATTCGTACTTGAAATATCGCGTGAAAATTTCAAAAAATAAAGAAATAAAGAATAGAGATAAAAGTTTCGTTTTGTGCCTGCAAAAATTCAGAATGTCGTATTTTTGAGTAATACTAATATTAGTTCCACGCTTTGGAGATTTCCGAATCCACTTGAAATTTTAAAATTACTTCATCTACGTTTTCTTTATTTTTGTTCTGATGACTGTGCGTTAGAGTTGGTGAAAAATGAGGATTCGTATAACTAAAGTAAAATTGTAATCTGTCTATGGTCTTTGCATATAATAATTTCATCTCGTCTTTTTTGTTAATACTAAATATTATATATAGTTTTAAAATATTAATTTTGAGTTAAGTGGTAAGCTGTAAAACAATCAACTAACGGCTCGCACTTTATCTTATAAAAACAAATTATCAAATTCTAATTAAATGTTTTTAATTTCTACAAATGCAGAAAATACAAATAATTGTACATAATCAAGAAAACATTTCAAAATAATAAAAAAATCGCTAAAATATAAAAAATAAATTACGTAATATCACAGAAATTGCATCAAATAAGGCGTAAACTATGTAGCACAATTTATACCAGATGCTGCCGAATATTATTTTTCTCTTTTACGTCAGGTAATCTTCTAGGACAATCTAAGGACAATGAACTTTCAGAAAGTTTTTATATAAAACTGAGGATTAAACGCTCTGAAAGGTTTCTCATTGAAAGGGATTGTTTTGCAATTTGATGTATGTTGTGTAGTCAAAGAAGAACTTATATTTTCCATCTTTTGATGGAAAACTGAAGAACAGGAACTTATTATCTTGATGTTAAAAGCCTTGATACTTAACCATAAATTTACTGAAAACAGCCGGTAATTTCCAGCATTTGCTTAAACTTCATGCTATCTACAACGCGGTTGACCGAATTTAAACAAAATTTGACGAAACCCTGATTTTTAGGAAGAGAAAGTTTAACACAAATCAAAGTAAGATTGTGACGTGCAAAATACGTGTTTTGCATGTCACAATCTTACTTTGACTTGTGTTAATCTCTCTTTGAAAGAAATAAGCAAACAAACAAAAAGAACAAGGATTTCACAAAATTTTCAAAGGACTGACGTAAGCTCGCAAAAGTTCACCACTGGTCCAAAATAATACTGATATTCATGAGACAATGTGACAGCAGAATGACATTATTCTATAGGCCTCTGACACATTCAACGGGTTAGATTCGAGATCCTATAAAAACATAAATGCTGGAAGGGCTTTCAATTTCACACAGGTCAACTTTCAGTTTTCAAGGCTAGGCAGAGACCTTGAGAATATAAATTAAACCAAATCTACGGATCTTTTAAGGTTTCAGTAGCCTTGATGATTAATAAAACAGTACAGTGAGCATGAAAATTAACAAACCGTTTTAGTCCAGGATTATGAAAGTACGTATTTCGATACCATTACCTTGAAATAAAAAATGCGTTAAAAACGCAAAGAAATTACAATTTTGTATACGCAAAATAAATTTAGTATGGGAGATTTAAAGTGCGTTACAAAATTACAAGAAAATACCTATTAAATGACATATGCCGTATCACAAACTTGCCATTTAGCGACTTATTTAGAAAAGCTGGAAATCTTTCTGATATAGGCTTTACTAACGTCTTAACAACGCTCTTTAATAAGTAACGTATTTGTCTCACAGTAACTATTTCGAGTTTTTATGTTGCAGTGTATTGTTTGTAACTGAAATTTTCTAAGCGAAAATACTCCACGCATATTCTTATTGATTAAGGTTCTTACTCTTTAGAGACCATTTCATAGCTTCAGTGTTCTTATGAACCCACACTGTAGTCAAACCTGATGCATGTGTGATTGCATTATCGTGCTGGATTATTTTTTTCTCTCAGTTTTCGGGACTAAATGGAATTACAGTAAGTGTCCACGAGAAATTCTTGATATTTCGAAGAATTCATAGTACCTTGAAATAACATTATCTCTATAAGGATTTTCTCTCCATGATACGCCGGAACTTCCTCCTAGTTGTATGTTTATTTTAATTTGATTTTTCGTCCATTCAGTGTGATGATATGAAAATGCCTGACCTGTCTAAGTTCCATTTTTTTATACAAAAATACGATTTTCTGCCGAGTTCATTTTCTTATAATTTCATATTAATTTTTATTTTAATGCTGAAATCGGCATGGCTGTGCGGTTTTTATTTTCTTGCATTTAATGTTTTATTTAAAGTGCACTCAACTTGCATTGTAGAGTCTTGTTCTTTCTGGGAGTATTAAATGTAGATTCTACTGAAGACGAGACAGCGAATTCTCGCTATGTCTTGAAAAATAGATGATTACCGACGAAGATTATGATGATTAACAACCTTTTTATTTTAATTTAACAGAACATGCACACACTCGGTGCTCACAACTAACCACCACTTTTGATTAAGTAATTTAAACACAAAATAGTATGTACAATCAGAATGAATTAAATTTTAACTACACGACTGTCTCACCTACTTCAGTCTAATTCAGCTTTATCGGCTGCACACATCAAAGCCGAATCTAAATTATCAATATAATCGTGGCTAGCACAAATATTCATCTACAAAGCTACTCTACACGCGGCATAAATTCGTTCTCGGCGTAACCCGCTCTACTTGTAACTAATTCTTCTATTGCAGAGCTACTTAAATACTATTTCCGAACTCATTCACATTTTGCATATACGTCATTTGAATTTGCATTCTGGCAGGAAACTGAAATCGGAAGGGAAAGGAATGTTTTGCAGCGACATTAGGTTATTTTGAAATAGTGGACTTGAAAAATGAGCAATGCCCTCGTCGGGACTCGAACCTCGGACCTCTCGAATACACGCTGAGTGCGCTGACTATTATACCAGGAAGGTATGCTAAGAAGGCGGGAGAAATACCTTATATACTCCCCCTTTAAAGGGCGACTGTGAATTAAGGAACCCAATCCCCAAATCCTGGTGGTGGAGAATCATCATCGACCACCTTTTTTAGTTCGGGCGCCACTGTACATACATTAGGTAATTTTGAAACAAGAGACTTGAAAATGAGCTATGCCTTCGCCAGGACTCGAACCTCGGACCTCTCGAATACACGCCTTACAGTTCCTTAAAATAAAAATAATTGATTAGTGCAAAATAAGGTCTTTACAGCATCAGCTTTTTAGTTATTTCACAAATGTTTCTGTCCTGCTTTATAACTAACATCTAAATTCGAAGTGTCATTCTTTCGAAGTTTTCTTCCTTCAAGTTTATTTGTTCTTACGAATTAGAAGGAATAATTGGAAAAGTTAATTGTGTAGCATATGAGTAAGTACATAACATTCCTGGAAAAAATTCTCTCATTTCCTAATAATGTTATACATTTATTTGCGTATTCTAAATATTTGTTCTGTGCGTGCACGATACCTCCTCACTTTTTAAGAGAAGTATTTTCAAAATTTCGATACTTATTAAGCTTATTTGCTCAGGGCAGTTCATAATATAATTTTTTTGAGCTGACGTTTTTACTATTAATGAATATTGCTATTAGCTTCGATGAGTATATAAATTTGCTATCAGTGTGGGGAATAAATATTTAAAAATATTTCTCCTTATAGGTTACATCGGTTTAGTATTAGTGTTTTATTTTAATACGTAAGCATTTGAGTATTCGAAATTTTAAGATCAATGCAATTTGATCTGAAATTTTCTTCTGCGGTACATTCCGTTTACACACTTCATTGATCAATTGATCAAGCTTTTCCATGAATTTTTCAATTGTCCTAATAATTTTGATGCAGATTTTATTAGTACTTTTCAGTTAAAATGCCTCGACATTTCCCACTTGTTTATCCATATAATACCATAAGTTTCACTCGACTACTAGGAAGAGCTACTCGATATACGTCTTTTCAATATGTACGCGAGCTCTAAATGAATTCTTCATGATATCGATATCATTTAAGCGAATGGACAGCAGTCTTGAGGTTTATCATATATTGATATCATTTAGCTAATTATGGCATTATTTGAGGGATATTATGTGCCTGTCAGAAGTTACATCTTCCGTGGACAACTTTCTCTAGAGAAGATCATTCAGAGCTTTTCATGATGTGTGAGACAGATACTTTAGAAAAATTCCACAATTGTTAAGAATTAGTTCTCGGATGAAATTTTTAAATATTCAAACGTTTCATTGGCTCTCCCAATAGTCTGTGATTTTAGCTCTTAGTATGATTAAAAGTATAATGTACCCTTAGAAAGTTTTCCCAGATAATGTTTCAAACAACAGCTAGACCTACCTGGTAAGGGTTTACAAAATGGAACCTATTGTTAGAGCATATTTTTACTACACATATTTCAAAGCATTTTAAGTATATTCTATTTTTATTGTATTGATATTAATTTTGTTGTGAATAATGAATGTTCTGATGAAATCATGAAACAAAATAAAAAATAAAGTTGTGTTGGTAAAATTCCGTAGAAATATATAATACATAATCAGCAATTTCTTCTAAAATAAAGAACAAACAAGGAATCAGGTAGAAAACTATGCTCGAACATAAAAATTTTTAACAAAAAATATTTTATTCCAATTTTAGAGCTGGCAGATTATGAAGCCCCAGATTATGAATTATGTTTTTAAGATAAAATAAATATAAGCATTTTATCACATTTTAATAATTTTTTTAATTAAAAGTAATGGTGAAGAATGTAAAAATTAGGTATGCATACTCTGTTTTATTATTAACTGGTAAACCATTCACGATTTATTAAAATAAAAAATAAGACTTGTATTTATTTTAAATATTTTTAAGACTGTTACTTGTCATTTTAATTCAAGTAAAGTGCAGTATTTTGCTGCAGAAAAAAAAAATATCTAACCAATTTTACTTTGCAGAAATTTAGTTCATTTCATTTGCTTGATTACTTAGAGGTTAAAAGTTTGCCAAATTACTATTTCTTTTCCTGAGTATGTTATACAAATGCATTTTTAAGGTAAGTAAAACGATTCTCTAACGCGCAATTTGAAACCCTTATTTAACTATATACAGCTTATAATTTTGTTTAGAGTTAAATCATTATTCGTTGTCTTGCATACTTTTTTAAGAAAAAAATTTCTATACTTTTTATAAATATTTCTGATATATGTTTTGATTTCACAATTTAAAAACTAGCGGCGGCTTCCGTCTGTCCTTGGAAGAGGAGTTCAGTCTAAAAGGAAGACTCAACAATTAGAATATTCGAATACGGTTCTTTTGCCTACAGTGCAGTTACGTATGCTGAATATTGCAAGTGCAAAACAAAAAACTCGAAATGTTTTTCGATTTTTAGCAGTTTGAGAATTCACAATCCGCTTAAGCTAGAGGTTTTTTAACTTTTCCGAGTCCACGGTTCTTTTGACCTAATGCACGTTTCCCATGGCTGCTCACGGGATATAAAGGTAAAATTTTGTGTAAATGTGAGAGTTAGCCGTTTTTACAATTACTGTTTAAGCAGCTAACCATTGTAACATTTTTTTTTTAATTTCATACTCAAAGAGTACAAATTTTTAAACTCGGGGAAAAAAAGAAAAATTTTTTCAAAATGCCTAATTAGATAATCTAAAAAACAAACACCAATGTACACAAAATAAAAGAAAAATTAAATTTTTCTATAAAAAGAAATGCCTCATAAAGGAAAAAATACTTTCGTTTTCGCTGAAAAACAGTGACTGGGATACCGTGACGCTTATTTTGTCTTCATAGCGAACGGTCAATGGAAAAAATATTCTGTCCCGAAATACGTGATATTATGGGCCAAAAGACACATCTTTGATTAGTTACAATAACACTATAACAGTCCATATTAGGCCTGTGTTATAAAGTATGTTGTGTAGGTTTATTTTAAATCACAAGGATGCATTATAAAATTCATCAATAATAGATATTATTAAAAATAAAATAAAAATGGGATTTACTAAGAAATAATGTATATTTTTTAAAATCACTTAGTTACGCAATATATTATTGTATTGTTTGGAAGGTAAATTACACATCTTATGGAAAGTCAATCAGAACCGTTTCTGAGATTTGACAATTTATCTTGCAGCGTGGATCGTTAATGCTATGATAGCGTTAAGTATTATGACGTGCAAAATTGAAAGTCTCATAACTTAACGTAATATAGCGATGACAAGAAAACTGAAAGAATAAGTTATGCATGTTTTAACATCTTATAAAAAGTAACGCAGATTTAATTTCTTTATGCTTATCGCAGAGGAACGTTTCTCACGAATATATAAAACTTAGTTTGTAGAGTCATTAGGTTATTTGGAAGCAGGAGATGTGAAAAAATGAGCAGTGCCCTCACCGGGACTTGAACCACGAACCTCTCAAATACGTGCCGAACGTGCTGATTACTACGGCACGAAGGAATGCGAAGAAGGCGGGAGAAATACCGTTTAAAGGGCGACTGGGGATTAGGGAACCCAATCGCCAAATCCCGGTGATGGAGAATCATCATCGACCGCCTTTTTAAGTTCGGGCGCCACTTGTGGAGACGTTAGGTTATTTTGAAGCAGGAGAGATGAAAATGAGCAATGCCCTCGCAGGGACTCGAATGCGCGACGGGTGTGCTGGCCACTACACCACGAAGGCATGCGAAGTAGGCGGAAGAAACACTTTATAAGTTTGCTTATACGAATTTATTTGCACAAATTAAATTTAAGCTAAGACCGGGAGCTGAATTCAGTATCCTTTATTAAACAAAATCAGTATATGGTCAGTAAAATATGCTTCATTGGCCGTTATGAATTGCTGGAACTAGAAAGAACTTCATTGTTTCGTCTGTCTCAAGGAAGAAATTTCCTTTTAAAGGCTAAAACTTCGTCAGAGTTGAATAAAACAAGTTTCATTCCTTGCACGTATTTTTTTGAAACTTAATGTTTAAAAAAATTAATGTTTAAAAGAAAGATAAAAAAATCGTCATTATTTATTCTCAAATTTTGTCTTACCTGGGAAATTTTCGTAATTTGGTTTTTTTGTTTGTTTGTTTGAGTTAAAAGAAATTTATCGAATGGTTAACATATTAGAATTAGTTGGAATAAATGATTGTCTGAAAATTTAATATTTGTTATCAAAACATTTGACTTACAAAGTGTAACTAATAGAGACATCTTTCAAATACCAACATTTAGATTTCAGACCGAAAGTAAATATGAAATGAAATCTTTTCTTTTGTATCATTATTGTTAGTTTACAAATATTTAGTAAATGAATTTTAAAATTTGGTTTAAAAAGTTTGATTAAAAAAAATTCATTTTAGTTTAAAAAAGTCAGCCTTCAGCTAATGAAATAATGAAATTTGAATTGAGTTTAGAACGTTTTGTTAAAAAACGTTTCATTTTAGTAAAAAAGAAAATCAACCTTCAGCTGCTTTTAGATTGTGCATTTGGGCCTGCATGCAATGTTTGAGACCACTGTTATAGACAATTGCTATTAATGGTTTAAGTGAATATACTGTTTTTCGCCCCTGATGTAAGCTTTATTAACTGCCATTTCACCTAATTAGTTTATAATAGATATCTACGGAAATTAGAAAATGAATCCTTAGAAAGTTAGAAGATTAAATAAACAGTAAAGTAAAAGACTATATTAAAAGTAGAATTTTGCTACTAATTACGATCACTTCTTGGTTGATACTACTCGGGTAGTCACTAGTTCAAAAACACCTTTTCCTAAGTTTTCGTCATAGAAGAAATTTTTTTCGTGAAATGTGGTAATCAATATATATCCAATTGCAGTACAATTTGTAATACATTATAATGCTTTGAGGAAAACAGAACTTCAGTTAGAAGTTTTGTGTATTGAGTCACGGAATAAATAATGCGGTTTTTTATACTTCTTTTATTTTTCACAGTTAAGATAACGAAAGTTCTTTTCTAAACCAAAATATACTTCAATCCATACTCTGCTGATTCCTCAATAGATGTAATGGAATTTTATTCCACCAATGTCCTGAACGTCATCATCGAACTCTACAAATCTCCAGGGAAAGGCTAGTCTTCTTCGTTTACTCAGCCTCTTCACTCGTATGCGACAATTTTCAAGCTCTAGGGGACACAAGATTCTGTGTAACAATATTTCTTCATAATAGTTTTATTAACGGTCATTGATGGAAACCAAAAATGACTATCACTTTAGTCGTTTGCTTAAAAAATTGCAGTTATATGCAAATGGTATAATTCTAAATGTAATTAGGCATAGATAAATAATAAATATCTTTAATATAACAATTTATAACATATATTAATATGAAATATGAACCTGGTTTTTGGAATATAAATGTTGAATTCGGGGTCTGATTTTTGATATACATACGTGGTTATTTCCTCTTCCACAGAAAGAATATAATTTCTATCCTACTCTTAATACTTATTAAGCAAAAAAAAAAAAAAAAGGATTGCTCACACATGTAGGATGTTGAAAACTGCAGCCATATGTTAATTGCTTTCCTATGATTTATTGGATACTCACTTTCAACGGAAATCCAGAATTTGTCCGAAACCATATCATCAAATCCCATTTTCAATGAACCATCCGATTGTAAGTAACAATGTTCTTCTTTTTTTAAAGTTAAGTTCGAGGATGAACGGATATGCGAGAGAATAGATCCCTCACCCAGTTCTATAGTTTTGTCGACAGGAATGGAAAATATTTATAATTTTTCTTCGACAGCTACTCTAGCTGAGATATAATAAACTTGAAATTTATTGGTATCCATCTTCACTTTCTAATCCCGCCAATAATTCAGACATATCAAAAATCTCCTTTACAACATGATCTTTTCATAAGCTTAATTTTATTTTAAATCCAAGAAACTTGTCTCTGGAAGTTAGTATATTTCCTCTATCGCCTTGCAATAACTTATTCAGTTGACTCAAGTGATGAAATATCTGCTAAATAAACTAGCATCTGCATCGACATTTTATCCTGAAAGCATTTAGTAAAATTTTGTTTGTCGTTTGTCGGTTTGCTGAAAATATGCAAGCATTTCTTCCATTAGCTCAGAAAGCGTATTAAAACTTCTGCCTCTATTTTGTCATCGGATTTCAGTGTATAGCAATAGATTTGTGGTCTCTTTATTCATGTTTTCACAGATCTTTTTAAAAAAATCTGGAGTGAAGTGGCTTTCGTTTAATGAAGTTTACCCTTTTTATAACATCATCAGATACCGTTGATAGTTCATTACCAAGAGATTTTGATATCAGCACTTTTCTATATATAAAACAGTGTGTGGAAACAATAATAGTGGTTATTTTTTTCTTTTACAAGAGTAAAAAAGTCTTTTATGGAGCAACCATGGAAGCAATACTATCCGTACAAATGCCAATACAATTCTTCCAAAAAATACCTTTCTTTCCAGCTATTCAGATGAAATATTAAATATATCTATTCCTCTTCTTGTCTTAAGTAATTCTTTACAGAAGAGGGTTTTTGTATTTCCTCCTCATTAACAAATCTTGCCAATGATAGAACATAACATTTGTTGGTTAAATGTATTGACCAGTCCACTTGAATTAGAAAATTGTCTTTTTTCGATTTATCACACAAAACTTCTTCAACATTATGTGTCAATGTCTTTCATCGATTTACTGTATTGTTAGAAAGTGGAATATTTTCAATTTTCTTTACTGCATCTTCTTCCAACATATCACCCTCTATAATTTTACATGCGGGCATTATCAGATTCTCCGTATAAGTTCTGCTACCAAATAACTTGCTTCATGAGCTTTACTTGCCTAAACTGTGACTGTGTTTACAAAACTTGTACTCTGTTTATTTTGAGAATGAAGCATGATTTGTCGTGAAATGTCTGTTCAATTTTATTAGAGCCATTGCTGTATTCGAAAGCTTTTTTTATAATTATAAACATGACAGCATGGCAGAGGATATTCTAAATCCCTAATACATGAAAAAAGCTTATTGATAAATAATTTTCATTGCAACAAAGAATCTTTTTCCACTTATTACTTTATCATTCTTTTGAAATCTTATATAAGATTCTAAATCTTCATCACCAGTCTCGTCAGAATTATCTGGATTGTTTGTCTTCAAGTAGCGTCACATTTTAATCGTTAGAAAAGGAGAAACAAAACCGAATAAAATACTAATAAGGTAGAGTAAGTAATGGCAAAATAAAATAAATAATAGGAAAACTAAAAAATACGCACTAGTACTGTGTTTAAACAACTACGTGATAATACAGTTCTTGCATCTTTAATGCATACATAGACACACTAGATACAAGTCCCCCTGGCAGCTGAAAAATTGCCTTTGGCTGTTCGGCTGTGCTTAGTTAGACTCGTGTTGCATGCATGGCCTTGCAATGCCAATGTACAGCTTAACGAAAATTGCTAAAGAATAAGTTAACGTCCTTCTCTCCTTTTTTTACAACTGAACTGGTAAAGCAAACAACAAAGAAATTGATACAATTGTTGATGACGTGTGACGAATCTAAGAGAACAAAGCCTAACAAGAAAAGGCAGATTTTCAGTTATCATAGTCACACACTGTTCCCCCAGCAAAGTTACCCGAGAACAATGCCAAATCAAGATAAAAAAATTGTTTTTCGTTTTATAGCGTCGTGCTAGTTTAATTTCCCATTTCTAGTGGAACTTTTAACAAAGTTTCATGAAAACCGTGGGGTTCCAGGGAACCCTAGGTGAGAAACGATGTTCTAAGCTCTAGTTTCGGGTTCGGAATTTCTGGAACCACCATTGACATTGACTTACATTTATCATCTGATACCCCTGTATTGTAATCCTGTATTAATTATTTTTTAACTGAACTCGTAAAACAAAATAAGTTAATTGTACTCTTCAGAACTTGCACTAAGATTGAGAACGAGGTACAATTACTACTTTTGTAGCAAGTTTACGGGGGTCGTTATCTTGTCTGCCTTCGAATTTTAGTTCATCTGAAAACGTATTTCATTTATGGGATGACTTAATATTATGAACTTTGTATCTTGTAAGACGTAGAACATAAATTTGTATTTATTAGACATATTCCACCTTTAGGATACATTTCCGCTCACAGTTATATTAGTTTTCATAATGTAGAATTCCTTTTGGTGAGGATATGATAATATTATTTCTAAATAAATTTTAAAATGAAGTTAAACTTTTTCGCTTTTATTCGCTAAAAAGGTGAAATTTAATTAAATCTTGCTTAAAAACTATAAAGCGTAAGAGCCACCAAAAATGATATTATGAGTTCTAAACGACCGCATAAAATTCTCCTTTTCCAACCTTGCTCTCGCACCCATTAAAAGTAACGTTAGTTGTTATCCTTCCAAATACATTTGTTTGAAGTGTACTCACAAAATTTTAAGTCAGGTTTCTCTGTTATTTATAATTAGCAGCGCATTCTTTACACACATCAAATCGAACATTATTACTTCGCATAATGGGTCTTTTTCAGTGACAGCAGATTTATTACGGCTGGCTAATTTAACAGGCTACAACTGGACTCGGTCTACTTGGTATTCCCTACTTGACATGCAAGAGTTTGGGGAACTTTTATGGGCCCTTTTTAACATAGCAACCATTTTCGTTTATATTTTTGTCGCAATTTCTAAATAAAATGCTTTATTTTTATATAACGTAATAAATTTATCGGCATGCGTATTTTTCAGATTTTTTTTAAGTTTCACTTATTCAACCTATTTCTTTTGACCATAATATATGCGTTATTTATCTTTAAAAGTGGCATAATTTCTTGTCTAAAATACAACCTTTCCACCCACAGCAAATTTATCTATTTTGCAAGATTATTGACTAGATATGAATAAAAGGAAACTTGGTATAGCTGACAAATAAAGCGGATCTTATTTTGAAGTAGCTACCAACAAACTTGACATGAATTATTACGTATATAAACAAGCTCTACAGCTGTTAAAATAATGCGAAACAGGAATACAAAGATAGTACTGTGAGAGCTAAGCAGTTCCAGCCGTAGGTCATGAAGGTTCAAGAGAAATTTGATAGCTGAGTAAGGGAAACTCGCGGTCAAAATGCTGATAACGACTTCAGTCTGTTGGCAGAATATCAAGTTGGGTTCTAAAATTACCGGTTCCTTATTCTTGGACAGATAAGTATTAATTATTCAGCATCTTGGAGATAGATATTCCATCGCTAAAATGGTCATAAATTCTGAAGGGGTCTTTTTATTTGTTCTTGAAATTCATTATCTTTCGTTATCTTGTTATTTAGAGAAAAAAGACTAAGTGACTGAAAAACCTATAATAAAATAATTTGCTTTAGGAATGAATAATGTAACAAAAATGTCAATACTTTTATTAGCAATGACCTTCAGGTTTGAAGCTACTTTGAATTATAATTTATTCCACACAAGTCGTCGTAAGTCAGCGTACTTTTCACCGCCTCAAGAATATGCTAATAATGCAGAATTGCAAACATATTAATTTAATATGTTGCTATACATTATATTATGCACTATCCAACTGCCTATCGTGAAAACGTTTCTTAAACATCCAGGTGAAGAGGTCACGTTCGTTTATAGTTGGCACACTATACAGCAATGACCTCAAATTGTAAACACCGAATGTACGACCTGAAAAAAGCTGAAGAGCTAGAATTTTTTTAAATCAAATGAAAATTTTTATTAACAAGATAAAATTTATTTTAAAATAAATTCTAAAATTTTCTGACTAAATATTCATCAAAACATACGTAAACAACAACAATAATAACATAGCAGAGGGAAAAATCGCCGGGACTCGAATCTGGACCTCTTGAATACGTGCCCAGTGTACTACCCTTACACCACGAAGGCATGCAGAAAGAAGGGAAAAATATCTTATAACAAGATGAATATATTAAAAACTTCCAAAAGAGACAGTACATGTTTATTTATAATTTTCGTACTGTATGAGTTAGTACACGTGTAAGTAAAATTGAATATATTTTTCGGTCAGTTAATAATTTTCTAAGAGCAAAGACTTGCACATTTGGTAATACAGT
>KK113457.1:438870-509576 GCA_000611955.2 Stegodyphus mimosarum
TTTACATATATTTGTAACAACTAATGAAAACTTTACTTTAGATAGAACGTATTGTGACAATATTAGATACACTTGAAAATGCTATTAAAATAAAGGTTTGTAGAATATTCTAATGGCACAACTATATAATCCGTAAGAGTCCGTATTAAAAAGTTATGCATTTATTTAGAGTAGAATTCTGATTTTCTTATGCACAGAAGAATGTTTGAGAAACTTATTAGAAACCCCTTTTCTTTTACAGTATTTCTTAGTTTTCTACTAAGAATGACATTCTTATAAAGTTTATGGTCTGTTTATTTTTCAACCCATCTCATTTTTTTCATGTTTCCTCATAAATTTGAACAATATATATATGAATTATAATAGCTCTAGGAACTTGCCTATTTACGAAAACTGAAGTTTAAAATACTAATACCGAAATCAAGTATGAACAAGAAAAGGTAATTGTAACAGCATAAACAAAGAAAATTATGCATTTATCTGAAAGACAATTCTGATGACATCAACAAATAAAATTATGTGATAGATAACCTAAAATAATAGAACAATGTTTATAGTTATTAAATTAAATAAAGCTGATAAATTTATTGAAACAAATTACTTAAGTAGAAATTGATTTGTATTTTATGTACCCGAGGAAAACCAAGCAGTAGTGATGAGATTAACAGGAAAATGAACAGGCAAAGATACAGATGGGTGGGACATCAGGTTTTCATCATTAATTGCATATATACAGTCTCATCGCATTAACTGTGAAGTTCCGCTCCAATTCTGATGGAGAACAGCCAGGAGGGCAGTCTTAGGGTCTCTTATCCTTCTTCGTCTTTCACCAAACTTGAAAGGACTTTCATCGACTTAGTATTTTAAGTGCCCCCATGTCGTCCAGACACTACATACTTTACAAATATTCATGCCTTCTTTGGGATTCGAACCCAGAACTATCGGTACGGTATCTTATGATGCTAGCCACTATACCGATCAGGGCTGTTGGAGTGTTGAACTATCAATAATTATGGTTCCATACAGCTATTGGGTTACCACAGCTATTGGGTCTTTTAAAGTAGCGTTTTTAAATTGGTGCGTAGAAGGTTTCGTTACGCGCGCAGCGCACTTTCGAAGCTCTGCAAGATTGGATTGGGATGGGTTATCATCATAACGATAACCAGAAGCAAAAGATCACTCACTCCTTTTAGGAACTCATCATGATGCCGCAAGTCGCAAGAGGATTCAAATCCTGCCGTTATTTTCCGCGGTACAGCAAATGTATGAAATTTTTGTGGTTTAACCATGTGTATTTGAGTCAATTCTTTTGAGAAGATCCTTAAGGGCATCCCCATCTAATGAGTTTAAAAATAACCCTAATGAGTTTTGCCCTAACGCAGCAAAACCTAAAATAGGTATTTAGTTTTGTGAGGTTTAACTAATATATACTTTTGCGGTATATTTTCTGTTTTTCATAGTATTTTTATTAATACCTATATATTAAATATTATATAAATATTTAATATTTAAATATTAAAATTAATTGAAATATTATTAAAAATTAAAAGTCTCAGAAGCAACATTTTGTAGTTCCAGCCAGAAGAAAAACGAAAATACACGAATCCATGTTAGTTATACTTTCGCCTCACCAATTCGGCTGGGACGGAGCTGTAGGAAAAGAAAAGTGTAACGTCCGTAATGTGCCATTTGTTTCGAAATACTGGTTACTAACAACATTCTTCATATTAAACATCGTTAATGGCAGTTTGGTAAAAATCACTTAAGAGTTTACCTTGCAAACTGAAAGAAGTATCTGAACAAATGGAAACTTTCTATATAATCAAACTGTGATCGAATATTGTCCCTCATTATATTTGATGAGTCTGTCGTCAAAACAAAATAGTTAAGCAGCAGGCCTTTAATCATCAAATATAATCGATATAGATAACAATGTCAACTACGATCCAAAAGCAAAAAATGAAGGGCAAAGCCTTTTCTAATTCAGTCGCATCATATTACTGTCGTTCTCAAAGCCGCGTATTCATTTATTAGGGGTGATTTTTAAATGACAACAACAATTTTCAGAAAGATCGTTCTTCGAAAGTACAGTTGTGCAGAAAACATTAAATCTGTGAAATGAGTTTCTGATTTTATAAAGACTACTCGGTTTTTTAGAGCATAAACTGTGAAAAATCACCTACGCTATCACTGCTGTTCGAATCACCGATCTTCTGATTGCTAGATGAATGGGCTATTCATTACACCCCGACATTGCTCATAGGGAGCACAATTAATTCTTTATATTGTTGCGTTATACGGGTTCGTGGATTTGAGAGTATCCGATGAAAATACGATGCAGAACAATAAAAAGCACAATTTATTTACAGGAATCACTATTTACAGCACAGTTCCAAAATTACATTTAAAAGCGTCGAAAATCTACAATAAATACGCTGAAACAATCAGCAACACAGCTTCAGGCTGTAACTGTACAGGTAGCTTCACGGCAACACTAAACTTATAATAAACACCTTGGAACAATCACCAATACACTGTCAAGCTATACTGTAAAGATAGCTTCACGGCAAAGCACTATCTCGATTGCTCTCTGTTCACAAAACTCTCGCGTAGCAGCTATTCTCACAACTAATCACACTGCTCGCAACACTTCACAATTTCGCAACAACTCGCAAACAACTAACTAACTGGCTCTCAGAAACGCAAGGGTTTATATAGCTTTTCTGTAAGTTCGACACGTTTCGAGAAATATCTCGACAGGAAGTTATTCTAGAAGCTTCCCGATTGGACCATGGGATATCGCCAATTTGGTCGCCAATCTGGCAACCCTACCATACACTATTTTATGGCAACCCTAGTGCTATGCCGGAAAGTTTACATACAGGCGCAACCGCCGAATTTTTCGCAACAATATTATCTCCCACTTAAAGGAAGGTTTAGGAGAGGCGCAAGACTTCTTGAAATCCAATAGACCAAACACAGGTGGCGACGAATTATCATCCACCACATTTGGGTTCAGTTGCCGTTACATAGATGTGTAGAATTCTTGGAGTGAGAAACTGAGAAAAATCAGCTTTACCCTCGCTGGGGCTCAAACCACCGATTTTTAGATGTTAGATTGATTAGCTAGTTACTTAACATTAAGAGAACATCCATGTGTGACGCAGAAATTTCTTATATTCTTCGACATTTAAAAGGCAACTGGGAAGAGGCACAAGACTAATATCAGCCGAATCCAATTGGTGAAAACTTATCGTTCACCACTTTTTAGTTCGAGTGCCACTGGAAAAGTCTTCGAAGTCAGAATTCTGAAAAGCCAACTATGCCTTCGTCGCAATTCAAAACACGGATCCTCCAGTGCTTGCTGGCCGTGATATATAATTACAACATGAGAACATGCACTGGATGCGATTATTTTCTATAATTTACAGTTAATCAAATCAACATTTGCGTACTTTATAGATCAACAGATATATATATCCAAGTATCACAAATTTTTATTTTAAAACAAAATTATCCTGGTATTATTTCCGTGCAATGTGCTGCTAAAAATTAATCAACTATAGACAAAAAGTAAGAAATTTAGAACCAAATTCACAAAATTCCCTATAAATGAATACAAAGTATCAACCAATTGTCATCAAACCAGAAGAATTTCAGAAAACTACAGATATGTAAAATACAAAAAATATATAGGAAGACCAGTACAATCAAGATCTGATTCAACGTTATCAACTTTGGGAGGAGGGATTCAACTTAGTCTGGTCTACCTCCTCTTGATAACGTTGAAACAGGTTTTGATTGTTTTCCTCTTCCTATATATTTTTTAGAATTTTTTCATTTCACATATCTGTAGTTTTCAAAAATTCTTCAGGTCTACCGACAATTTGCTGAAATTTTTTACATATTTATAGGCAATTTTCGGTTTTATTGGTTTTGAATTTCATGTCTTTGTGAATTTGGTTCTAAAGTTTAACTTTTTGCTTATAATATATATATATATATATATGTATGTATGTATAGAGAGAGAGAGAGAGAAGTAGAAATATGATTAGAGTATGCCGCCTTTGTATTCTAAAATAATAGAAAAGAATCATGTGAAATGACGAATCATGTTATACATTGTGACATTCCGCTGGACGTGTATGGACTTCGCAAATACAAAGTAAGCGTTACTCACAGAAGTGCATTGTTGTATTTGTGAAATTCGGAGTAGGAGTAATTATGATTTGGGCCTATCGTCTCGGTGTGATATTTGGTGCCCTTTTTTTATGCCTCGAACCTTAAATTTTAAGTCTACTAGGCAATAACAGAAATTTCCGTGCTATTTTTCCTGCGAAAACATTTTGAAACTAGACTTAGTCATTTTCAACAGGACTAATCACTCAGTGAGAAAGCAAAAGTCGTAATCGGGTGGTTTGAGGCAAAAAACACGACTGGCTGGTTCGAAACGCCACGATCCCGATCTTCATCGCCACGATCTCGAGTCCCGATCTTCATCCAATAAACCTATGTGAGTTTGAGTTACAATGCTATTTGACAGCCAAACTAAATCACCCCAAAGAATTGCTTGCAGTGTTGGAGGAGGGATGAAATAATATACTACAGACATGTAACGAAACATAGAGGAAAGTCTGCTTCAAACGTAGAAGCTATAGCTGCTTTGAATGGCTAACCCGCGCTATACTTGTCAGGACTGAGTGTTCTGTGCATATGCTTGGCAAATATCTTAAAGTAACTCCTTAAAGTCCTTAAGTCCTGATCTGGAACAGGGAGCTGAAATCAGCTATGTTCTGGGGTAGATACTGTGCTGAAGAATAACTGCACTTGAAAGGGATTTAAAATCCTCTTTTATTAAAGCAATATTATTTACAATTCCCTTCCCAACTCGGGAGGAATACAGAAAGTAAAAGGACCACACTTGGGTCTAAATGAACAATCAGATAAATTTAAACTAAGCTAAATAGAAATTTAATTGATATTTGCTCACAGAGCTCTTCGCGGAGTTGGCCTCTAACTAAATGGTGCGTAGCAAGAAATACTAATACTAGCGCACTTCAATTTATTTCAATAAGCAATCACGTAGTAAGCACTATGGCTTAGAAATTATCTGCTAGCTGGTCAGGCGAACGTCGAACAGAATGACCGTGATCTGAGACTAAAAGCTCTCTCACACTGAGAGGTTTCTACCTCTGGTTTAAATAGTACTTGGCTCTACTTCAAATTAGCATAAGCTGAAAACGCGCGCTTCTTCTGAGGGGAAGTTGAAGCTGAGAAGAGATAGAAAGATTTAAATTAAAATAAAACTTTGTTAGTTTAACTAAAACCTTACATACTTTCAACATACCAGCTTCAATTAAACAACTTTATGCTGGTTTTCTGTGATTAATGGAAGAATAATTTAAATACTCATATGTATTGTTACGAGTTTTGTATTTGTTTAGCTATTTATTTAGAATCGTAATTAAAATTGTTTTATTTTCCCATGTAATGCAGACGAATTTGAAGAGAAAGCTACGTCGGAAAAGTAAAAATACAAGAGCGCGTAGAGTTAATATATAATAACTAAATATCTCGTAATTGCTGTTGCCATCCAGAAAAATCGAGAAAATATATAAATAGATTTTACCAGAATGTTCTCGTGAATAATTAAAAAGCTTATAAAAGCTGAATTAAAACACCTCAGCTCAGTCGTTGTTGTTGTTTTAAGCGAACTGTATTGTTTACTTAATGCTGTTATTGATTGTAGCGAATTCGCTGTGAAATAGAATTAGTTTCTCTGTTTTGAATTGAGTTCTGTTTATCGTTTGAGATATTGTGATATTGTACGAATATTTAGGAAATATTTAGGAAAATATTAATATATACATTTTATATATATTAACTTTTTAACGACTTGTGCATTCAATCCATAACGAACC
Organism: Stegodyphus mimosarum; assembly: GCA_000611955.2. Classification (NCBI taxonomy): domain Eukaryota; kingdom Metazoa; phylum Arthropoda; class Arachnida; order Araneae; family Eresidae; genus Stegodyphus; species Stegodyphus mimosarum. Next base: position 444,792 of record KK113457.1, read on the forward strand.
CTTACGCCTGAAACAGTATTTATTACCGGTAATTATCTATTTAGATATGGAAATACATCTTCTATGTATTTATTACCGGTAATTATTTTTTTGCATATGCAAATATATCTTCTATCTATTTATTACCGGTTATTATTTATTTACAAATGCAAATACATGATTACCCACATCAGCAGATAAATGAGTATTTATTTACAGAGGATTATCATAAAGAATACAAAAACTATCTGTACTAACCTCTTGATTGAATTTTCTATTCCGTATTAATGTTTTATCATAATGAGAAATTTTATTATGATAGAGATCAAAAGAGTTTTCTTATTGCTGGAAAATTTTTAGCTGTCAAAAGAAATATCCTTTTATAGAATTTTAGTCATTGTTAACACTTAGTAAATCATTTTTATAGTACGAGAACAATCAATAACCATCGATGAGAGTGCCGGTGGTATCGATTAAACGCCTAGAAAAAAAAATCTACCAATTACATTCCACCTTCTTCTTTTTGTTTATAATGAGTTCTTTTAAAAAGAAGTACTGAACTTTTTCTTCACCAATATAAAGTCTTTACGACCAAACATAGCCATTATTTTAACGAGCAGTCAAAAAAATAGAATAACGAAAACCTTTCCGATTTGAAATGTCTGTCAGATGGGTCCAGGAAAGATGTCTTTTGAAGAAACGTTATCAAACATTTTTGATGAAAAATGGTATACACTAAGAAGTGAAAAAACATTTCAGCTAAAGAAACTTGCGCATACAAAATAGTTATTATTAATCAGACTGCTAAAAGGCTTAAAATTGGTATGTAATGGAATGAAATGGATCACTTTAACTTACTTACCCGAGGAAAATGTTTAATATTTTTTTGTTATTGTCATTATGAAAAATATAACCTCGAGCAAAATAAATTAGGAATGCGACTTTAATTCAAAATAGGAATTTATTTTATAATACAGTAAAATATCTCAAATATCATATTTCTTTAATTGACATTGAGACATTCAGTGTATTACATTTCAAGTAAGTCGAGAAAGATAATTTTCAAAAACAGTACTTAACGTTTACCGGCAAAATAGGGCTTTTGTTATACCACAGCATATAGATACCTCCAAGCAAGTTTAATTTTACTTTTTTAGTTGCTAACGTAAATTTCATTTTGTTTAATTTGATTACCATTTCCTGGAATAGCTTTAGATTTAATCATTTAGATAAAATAAAAACGAAGTGTTTGTAGAAAAAATAAAAAAAGAGAAATTACACGCCATCCTAAATGAAAAAACGAAATCCCAACTCAGGAATTAAAAATGCGTTTATTTTGGCTGCGTAAAGAGCGTATTCAGTAAAAATTCCCAACCCTCTACCGATCAAAGAAATAATACCTTTTTTAATAAAAATATGCATGATAATCGAGATGAACACCACAGTTAGAAATTACCTTTCAGCTGCTCTTATTAAAGGAAATTTAAAAAGCTTAATAATTTAACTGGTTAACTAGAATTAGGCACTTAAAACCGATCATGCGTCATTCTCAATAAGAAAGCTCATTTCATACTTACTAATAGTAAAATCATAATTTAAACTTCATTAACGATTGAAATGCTAATAACAGATGGACATAATGTATTTAAAAAACTGAATATAGAGCCAGAGCTAGTTCATGAACTGTAAGGTACAATCTATGAATACTATATGCTAATCGAGGTAGATTTCTCAATACATAGTAGTATCAATGCACGTTTTAAAGCCAACAGTAATTAGTAATTTTAAAATTATATGTAAAGTATAAAAGTGAAGCAAAACCTTTTGTTAGGCGTAGATTTTTAGCATAGCTATAGGTAAAAGTAGGGGGGACACCAGATATTTACCACCAGATTTTTAGCATAGAAACTCTATCGATTTCGAGGGCGAACAAAGTCCCTCTTCATCAGGAACAAAGAAATCGATAGAATTTCTACGCTTAATACGGGTTGTTGCTTCACTTTTATGATTTATTTGAGACGTATTTTTCTTCTGTCTTATATGTGAAGCAATTCATTACGTTTTCAGAATAATTCAAATACGGAAAGTTCTTTACTTCAGTCATATTCACCATTAATTTGTAAATAAAATTACACGTGATTATATAGAGATACTGGTATGGTATATCACTCTTTTAGTTTAAGTGACTAGTATTTAAGTCCATGTCTGAAGGTGTAAAGCTCCCCTATTTAATTAACTTAATTTCTTGAACCCTATTAAGATTGGTTATGCGATTTAGCGACTCATCTGTAAAAGTAACTGCAGATACAGGAGAAGGCTTAAATAACCTTTTTATTTAATTGAACAGATGCACGGTTTGTTCTTATAATTTAAATCTCCGCAGCTTGCGAGATTACTGATAACAGAGAATGTGATTAAAATTCAAAGTAAAATTAAATGCTGGACATTCCCAGGGCAGAAGCCTAACAAGTATTGTTTCAAATCTAATTGCATGTGCAAGTACTAGCAGAAAGCCTAACCCCGAATAACGTAAGTCGCAGAGCTAGGGAAGGAAATAATAATATAATTAGCGTCGTTGGCAAAGTTTTCTGTCCACGTTTCAAAAGAACTCAATTCTTATAAATGTCTCATCCTGGTCAGGGCTGACGAAAAGCAGAATTGATTGCAGTCTTAAAATGAAAATATAATGTGTTACTTAATATAAAATACGCTTGAAAAGTAAAGATATTTTAGAACGTTATAATCTCAGATCGTTATAATGGTGAGTGCTGCTGGATGCTGCATCGTTGTTTCCGGGTTCGATTCCTGGAGAAGGCTTAGGTGTTTGTAAGTGTGTATTGTTCTGTCAAGCATAGGGCCAATGAAAATACTGGCGAGACGAAGGTCCTCTCAAAAGATTTGGTGGTAGGGGAAGATTGGCGGAAGATCCTGATTTTCGTCGCTCCGGGCTGCTCTCCATAAAAATCGGGAGGGAACTTCCCTATTGTTGAGGGTGTAAAACTGGTCGCTCCATACAGTGCACTTTAAGCGACATTCTCAATGATGAGAGAGCTAAATGACCTATGGATATTGGTCATACCCGATAAATATATTAAGCATCCGGTCTTTTGAAACAACAGCAGCAAAATGTTCTAAAAGGGGAGAAAAAATGATTGCTTATAACGTTAAAATGCTATTAAGAACATTTAAAATACCATTTTACGTTCTAGGAATAATATATGTATGCCAGGCATTTCATATTTAAATGAGGAGTTATATTTGCTTTGAGATTTGTATTCTTTTTTTATTTGTTTACTTTCATTTGAGTGTCTATACAGAATAATTTTTGCGTAATGTATTTTTTTGTTCAGAATTAGATTGCATTGTTACTTTAAATTGGTCTTGATTCCAATTATTTTCTTCGGTTCAGGTTGAAAGCTTTTGAGCTACATTCATTGTCTAGCAACAGACTATCTGTAAAATAGTGACTCGTTAAAGAGGGATAATTTTGCTATTTACTTGGAGAGTAAATCTCAGTAGTGAGTAGTGGATCTCAAGCCAGAGTTATGCTAATTTAATCTGCATGTGCTCTGGAATTGGAACTCCCAATCTGGAACAGTAGATAAATATTTCAATTAATTGATTCCAGCTGATTTACATGATTGATCCCCTTTTCTGCTAAGGAGGTGCAGTAAGCAAATATTTGTATTAATCGATACTGAAACAGCTTTGGCATTGTTAACTGCTTAGTCAAAAGTGATAAATTTCCTCATCTCATATTATGCAGATTCCCAGAGCTCACTAGAATGAGAACTGAGTCCAAATTCCTCAGACGGAGTGATCTTAGCGGCATATTATATTGTTATAATAACTTCACTAAATTTAAAGGCTTAATGGTTATTTAAATTTAGTGTGACTTTGTGTTAACCATCATTTGACTCAATATTCTCCATTATTTGAATACTAGAGACATGGTAATTATTAGACATCTATATTTCTATAGACTCATTGCATGGAAAAAGGAAATAGTGATATAATAGGTCACAGAAGATATTACGAGCATATTGCGAACTTCTATATGACGACAATAAAGTTGTATTGCTTATTAGAATTTTAGCACTAGTGGCTTATTATGTCAAATACTCGCTCTCAGATCTACTGCTGATAACAAAATACCTAAAATATATTATGATCTCTTCACTTTTCCGAATACTGATATAAATGTTTTTCGCATCAGAACATCACAAAATAGACAGTATATGTTCGTTTCATGTGAACAAGAAATTGTTAAACATATACAGTTAGCTGAGAAAAGAAAACATATAAGAAGGTAAAGTATTCGATAAAGATGTAAAGCAATATCGATAAAGCTAAATAAAGCGAAATCAATATTTTGGCTGCAATGAAACTACACTACTGACATTAAAACTGCCATCCAGAAGGAGAAACCAAATAGCAAAATCATGCTTATTTTACAAATGTACTATAACAGAAAGATGAAAAAACTAAAATTTCAGGTAATTGTGAGGTAGTGAATATGCAGAAATTATTTCCCCAAGCATCGGAAATTCAAGCATCGGAACCAATCTGGAAAAAATAGCATTTGTAATACGGCAGGGTATAGAGTCGCACCGACTTCGTTTGGTATTTATAGGTATTAGAAATCGATGTACCTTCAGCTTCTAAATAACGGCAATTAATTTGTCATTCTGCCTGACAAGTGACATCATGCTAGTCACGGTGCAACTATTGACCAAACGTTTTCCGTTGGTGACACATCTGGAAAATGCCCTGGCCAAGACGGGAGTCAAACACAATTTGCCTGCTGAAGAAAGGCAGAGCAACGTGGGTAGCATGCAGTATTGAACTGTCGTTTTCAAGTAGACAAAGAGCCAGATATTCAGACAAGAGGTAAATGAGGTTTGTACCCAATGGTACAGCATACTATCAACCCAATACCTGGGCCGTTGTGAGGATGAAGAATGTAAACTTCTAACGTTTATTTCTTTCTGTGAAACCACTCGTGGGTATATCATTATGCTGTAAGCAAACGCGGGACTCGTCAGAAAAAGATGACGTCACGCTCTTGATACACCAGATGTGCGTCGTTAAAGACACTATTGTAGGTTCTGCTGCTTGTACTGTAACGAGAAGAAAAGCCGAGACATTGGTAGCTTTGCTGACAATGCGTGGCGTTTCTAATGTCGCCTCACTGTACCTGCGAATACTAAGTGCTGTGCAATAGAGCCAGATTTCCGATTCTGAATAGTCGTCTCACTGTACCTGCGAATACTAAGTGCTGTGCAATAGAGCCAGATTTCCGATTCTGAATATGCGATATTGCTATATTACCTCTAAAGGGATACGGGTAAGATGCCTATTGTCTATAACATTCTTGAACGGGAACCTGAGATCCTATATGTCACTTTATAAGGTACTCTTATACCCATCGATTGCAAATTGGCATGGGAATTCTTTCTGCCATTGGAACCTTGTCACGGGAGGCATAACACTACTTCGAGAACGAAAATCAAGCAGTTAATTAGATTTTTGAATGAAAATTATCATTTCAGTCTTCCTTTTTATACTGTTTTGAGGTGCCATTGCTTTTGTCTGTAATTTTCGTATGGAGCGAAATGGTAATCATTTGAAAATCCTAACATGTTCTACCTAACTAAATTTAATGTTTATTGAGCGCTTCCTTCATGGTGTGACACATTTAACAGCCAGTAGTATACATTCAATGGAATTATGAAACAAATTGAATTGAATAGCTAGTGAAATATTCGGTTTTCTCTGTTATTAATATAATAATTAATTGCTTTCAAGAATGCGTTAAAAGAAAAACTTTCCATATTATAGCCATGAGAAATAATTTAGCACCTAGTAAAGAAATATAAAGTTTTGTACTTACAGAAATTAGATCAAAGACAGAATAATGAGTTTCTCCCCTCAGATCTTGTTTTGAAATATTGCATTATCTTTTGCCTTGAACACTTAAAACATTCTATTCTAATACAACTCATAATAAAATATAAAAAGTTTAAGCATTTAATTTATGCGATAAGAACACGTAGTACTCTACCGGCCGTAAAAAGTGTATAGAGCCTGGGACGCTTTGGTAACATAAACTAACAAGCTCTAGAAAGACTGTAGAGGAATTATCCTCAGGTCTTTAGCAGCAGGCAGTCAAAGTCAGAAGAAGTACGTAAATAGCCCTTTTACTCGATCACAACGAACTGACAGTCGATCCCCACTTAGGTGTACATATGCCAGCACTTCTGGCTAAACTTAAGCAAGTAATGTTGAGCTTAAAATAAACTGTAATTTAGCCCAGCCCTAACGGCTCACAGGATAAAGTAAACGCGCAGGAAGGCTCTTGTACGTAGGAGCCGGCGGGACAAGCCTCATGGCTAGAAGCACCTAACGCCACAGATTCAAATCTCTATTAAGTCACGGTAATAATTAACAAAAAGGTAACATACTCCAAAATCATCTTAAGGAACGTTTACGTTAATAGCACTTCTTTCTCTCTTAATCTGAATAAAGACACGATATCTACTTTACAGTCCGGCATGAAAAGCGTGGGTGAAAAGAAGAGTGAGTAGCTTTAACTAAAAATTAACTGTGAAACAAAATAAACAAATAAATACTCACAAGTGTAACAAAAGGAAGGACGCATTCAATCGATCCGAAATGAGCTATGTAATAGAAGCAAAGAACCGTCGCAAAGCATTGGTATTTTTTGTCTTGTGCGCAGATGGCTTACATTACATCTTACTGAAAAATACACAAGCCGTATCAACAGGTTTTCTTCAACAGGTTGATAAATAGCCGTAGTGATATAAATGGAATTAAGGATTCAAGGAGGTGGACAATCCACGGACAAAAAGGATTTCTAACAGCCGTACAAGAACACCAAACAAGAGGAGTATAACGCCGCAAGAACTTATGAAATTTGAGACCTTTAATTTTCTTAAATAATAAATTATGCTACAACGTTTTTATTATTTACAGGGAAGTTTGGCCGAACTCTGAATCTAAGTGACCTTTCATGAAGAACAAGACGCTCTGCTTCACGATGAATAGTGCGTTCATGGCAGAGCGGTGGACTAAATAGTAACGTGCTTTTACACTAGCAATGGCGTAATTATTCTTTAATATGATGATTTACTGGCTGAATGAGATTTCATTTTAGAACTACAATAAACGCTCTTCTTAGTGAAGCGATGGGTGAAAATGTAAAGCGAGTAAGAATTTTAGGTAGAAACTAAGGTCTTTTGACGCTTGCAAAAGACACTTGCAAACAAACTGTTATGGATGCATAATACGAAGCTCAAGTAAAGGTTTGGGATTAATTTGAGAATTCTTAACGAAAGGAGAAATTTTTCTACCAGACTATAGTTTTCCTACCTATATATATATAACTATAGTATTTACTATAGTATTACCTTTCTCATTACACTGGTCTCTCTAAATTGCGAGTCGAGGTTCTTTTGAGTTGATAGGTACGAGATGTTCGGATTATATGGTACGTTGCTATAATGTTATACCGTTCGGAATACCAACGAGAAAAATTTATGAGATTTCATTGGAAAACTTAAAAATATGAACAAATTAGTGGTAGAATTCCAAAGTATTGCAATTTTAGGAGGAAAATGTCCAGAGCTACCAAAGTAATGAGTTCAAACCACTGTACATTTAAATTCCTTAGGCCGCTTCCCATATTTTCAATATATGTGCCTCTTGAACTCCAGATGCATTCTTGGGTGATGGGAACCTTTTCGTGGCATTGTATCGGAAATAGCATATGAGAATGGAAATGCATTTTCTCTTCTAAAGCTCGTTTTTTTTCTTTGGACAGAGAAGCGTCTAAAAACTTTATGATAGCAGGAACAGATCTAGTGCAACAAAGGTCAAGATCAGTAATTCTGGACAGGAGATCTGGATCAATAATTTATAGGAAAGACATTTTTTTCTCTAAGCTACAGCACATCATGCAGCTGATCAGAAACTACTTTAATAAGTAGGTTGTATTTGTACAACAACAAGTTTTTGCACATGGGGTTCAATAAGCCCACCAACGGCAGAGCAGTGAAGTCGCTGAACAGTGGTAGTTTGACCTGGATTCCAGCCGAACGAGCTGGCTGCATGAGCATTTTCACGGAGTTTACGAGTGTAGCGTAGACACAAACTAGTTTTCATTAAAAATTCCTGCACGAAAGTATCCCTTCCCTTATGCAGATGGACCTTAGGTGATTTGCAATTGCCAGATAAAATAAACCTAACCATAGAATTCGATGTACTCGGCTATATGAAATACTTTTGCAAGGGTTAGACGTTTTAGCGAAGATGTTCGGCGCATTAACTGGGTTCTTTCTATGCGTAGTTGCATTTATTTTTCCTCCATGTTTCCCATGTAGTAAGCCAATATTTTAAATACTGATTTTTATTATAACTTTTCATCGAAATAAAAATGAGCACTTTTATGAATTGTTTAAAACGAGAGAAAGAAAGTATACTTATAATATTAAATACTTACTAAGTATACGTATAATTTAAAGTACTATACTTTTATCTACTGAGTATAGTTCAGAGAAGATCAGCTCATAGAATTCGATATCGTTTGAATTTTAGTTTAGTCTATATTAATGTTAATTAAAATAAGCAATGTTTATATATAATACATAGAGAAAATTCAATTCTGAATACTTTGCTAATTAAATACCAAAATCAATGTATTACATATCGTATTTTATTTTCAGAAGGAAATTTTAGTTCTTGAAATATAAAAATTAGTTGCGCACTTTAAATTTTGGGCTAAAGAATGTTAAGTTTCTCTAAAATGCAACTTTTTCTTCAACGTAATTTCTAATTTATCTTAGCATGCATTAGAGGAAGCTTAATTTTTAAACTTAGTAATCTTTACCACATTCACTTTCACCTGCTAATTAACATTTCAGTATAGTAAAAATAATCTGAATAATATTCCGTTCCTTTCAAGATATACGTTTGACATTTATAATTCACTTTGCAATTTTTTATGTAAATCGATTATGGAGTATGTTTTTGCTGAAACTTTTACAAAATGATTTAATGAATTTTTTCTAAATGCGATGTTGAATAGAAGCTTTAATGCAAGTACTCGTCATTGTATTTCATCTCACATATGAATGTCTACTCCCTGAATATTACGTGAAATTGAAATTGCGAAATAATCTGCATACGAAATAGTAATTTATATTTAATTTAGACATACAACAATAAACAATAAAATGTACGAATACTATAATTTTGTTAATAAACTCTTTATGCCATTATTGTACGTAATTATTAGAGAAAGAAAGGCATAGAACTTTCCGCACAACCATAGCATGCATTTTAAAAATTGTTGCATGATGTTAAAAGATTATACGTATGTTATATAATTCTTAAGGAGACTTTTTTGTTTCAAAACAATTTCTGCAACGTTTCTTTGTGAGCAGTAGAAAAATTTGATTTTATTCCTTCTTTATCTAATAAATAAGGAAGTATGTTAGAAAATAAGCAAATGAGTGAATTCCATTATTTGCCTTCAATTTTCTTTTCATTTAGATTTTGCTTTACTTTGCTTTAGATTTTGTACATTCACTGTGGAAGTCAACTAAATTAACCATTTGTTTTCTCAAGAAAATTAGGTTCTAATTTTAGAATGTAAATTGCCTGAGAAAGGGATAAAGTTTATTACCAGGTTCGATTGAAGTTTGAAATTCCTTTTTTTCGGTGTTTTTTTTTTATTTCTCAAGCTAGCCTCTAGCTGCTTAGTTAGACAACTCCTGATTGCATAATGTGCAAATAAGAATTGCGAACAAAGAATTAGTAAGATTTTGAGTTATTCTTGCGGAAATTTCTAATTAGACTAAAATAATGAAGATTTTTCTTCTTCTTCTAACTTAATAAAGTTAGCATTCGTTTCCAGTGATTGATTTTAATTCAAAATGTAGATTTAAAAGAATTGCTTCTCGAATAATATATACTTTAAAGTAACTGAAATCGGCGTTTCATAATATTTTATTTGAGAATCTATGCTTTCTGTATTTTACTTCTAGTAATTATAAAGCCTTTTTTGCCAAACAGAAACACATACTTCGTATAAAAAAAGGCCAGAGCCCAAAACGTAACTAAAAAGAAATCAAATTAACTATATAAAGTATAGGAATGAAGAAGATAATTGTAGTGCAACGTAATATAATGCTGTTATTCTTATGAAACACAGATTCGTACAACTCATTTGATCAGGGTTGTAAGAAGGATGTTGTAAGACACTTGGCAAATGTTTGAAAAAACTTCTTTTTTATATGAGCTTCCTATTCTTTTAAAGGTGTTTCGTTAATATTTAATAACTAATTTTGGAAAAGACTTACTCGATTTGTCAGTAATAAATTTTCAAGCCAATAACTTAGGTTTACTAGATTTATTAACAATGTAATTTTAAGCGAGTAAATACTTCGTAGAAATATTTACTGAGTTTATTAATAACAACTGGAGCTTTTGAAAATTTTCTCTTTTTCTGTGTGGAAGCTCGAAATGAATTCGTGTGAAGGGGTCGTGAATATTCCATCTACTATCAAAGGAGTGAAAGCGAAAATAAATGAGGATCTCCTAAATCAACTGTATTGGAAGACCATCCCATCAAAGTATTGTATCATCATAGTATTAAGTTAGGAATCTGAGAAATCTTGCATCATTGTACCAGGACCATAACTTTAGACTCTTGCGTTAGAAGTTGAATTTGATCTATATGCATATTGGGAAAGGTTTTGCACTTTGATAGCAAATTGTTTAAAAAACTTAAAATAATCACTTACATGATTAAGCAGCAAATATAAAAGTCAAATAAGATCAATGCTATCAATTGTCCAATAATATTATTGAAGCTCCAGTTTTAATTTTTTTTTATATTTTCCGTAATTAGACTATTAGCACATTCTGAAATTTCAATATTTCAGCATGTCTGCTAGCGGTGTAAGTTTCCGATATTATATATACCGTGTTTCCTTACGTATTATTTTCCCTCTTCGTGTATTTTCTCCCCAGCGTTTTAGCGCAAAATTCTGAAAATTTAAAAAATATTCGCATAATTTTCTCCCTTCTCAATGCGTTCAGAGAACGAACTCCTCTAAATTTTGAAATGGATTCGTCCACGTAGTGATTGTTTTCGTCTTACTAACAAAGATAAACCTTCGCAAACTACCTGCAAAGATCACCCCGAACTTTTCCCAAAATATATACCAGTCTAACATAATATTCAACGAATCAGAGTGAAGCAAACACGAAGTGACATTTAGTCTGCGATTTCGCTGAGTCAGCTGCGCATTCTTTATTTATTTATGGATGATTTCACGCCTAAAGAGTAACAGAGAGAACAATAAGAACGCTCGAAACTGAAGTTACAAGGAAGGAGAAATGAAGATATCGTATTACGTATTGTAATATTAATATCACTATGTAACTGTGTTATGTAATATTCCTATGTATTGGAATTAAGATTCTTTTAACGAAATAATGATTGTGCTAGTTACTCGTAGTTTATCCCTGACTTCTTTTTATTTGTTATGTTCTTACTATAAGCCCGTCGTTCAGAAATTAAATTATCCGCAGAATTTCCTTCTTTCGATTTTATTAAAGATAAAATTACTAGTAAACAGAGCACAAATACACGAGGAAATACAATATTTAAACATATCTCTATTCCGACCCAAACAACTCTAATTAAGCAATACTAGCTGAATATTAAATATTGCACAGTTCCGATTAGATGGCTGATATTTCTTATTTAGCATTAAAAGTAAGCACATGTAAATTAATTTTAGTCTTATGCTATTTTGGTAGCATATATATACTCCTTTGAAGTTTGATGACGTTTTTGCATCAACATTTTCGCATGTGTTAAAAGAGTTTTTAATCTCGATTAGAAATATTTCATTCTGAAATATGTACATTATGTGCGAATAGTAAGTAACTCAGTATTAGAGATGTGGTACCTTGACTGAATGTAAGCGGAGAGGAGATTCACTTAGATAAAGAATGTTTTAAACCCTAAAATCCTAATAAATTAGTGAAGAAGTAGTTAAAATACCTGAATCTGAATATGAACATCATTTAAACTAGGCACCAGATGTATGAGAGGTTATTTTAAAACTTAATTACATGGTAATATTTCTGAACTTGTTGAGTTCAGATAACGCTATTAAATGTAATTGAAATTTTAAAGCTGGTTAATTACGCTTCTGCGTTCTTCAGTATTTTGCTCATACTTTTTCTAATGCTCAAAATCACCTGATTGTGGCAAAGAATAAAAAAGCTTAATTGCTTAAAGGAAAGGATGCTTTTCGCGGAATAATTTCTAAGGAGAAAAGCTCGTATTCTATTTACATATCTTCAATTTCAAAAAATAGTATTCAAAGAAATGCATCTTTAGAAATAAAAAGCTGAAAGAGGTGTACCGCAAAAGCAAGGTTAATCTCTCCTCATATATCTACACAAGAAACAGAAAAAGGGTAAAGAAATTAGTTCACTGATTTATATTTACCACAATGCTTTCTTTGAAGGTATTCCCGTAAACCCAGGGTTAATTATTAAGTTAAATGATCGTTGAAATGAAAAAAAAACTACTGCCACACAAAATATCTGCTTCTCTTTTATTCCGGTAACGAGTCAAATTGTGTCATAAGTGGGCGATTCGGAGAACTATAGTTGAATATTAAGCTTCATGGCCTCGTCATTCTTTTATGATATCACATCCTTTAGAACGAAACACAGAAAAAAGTGGCGAAAGAAGTAACAAAACTTACAACAATCGAACAAGGAGCTTATCAGCTTTCAGGACATAATCATTCTTCGCTCCCTGTCAGGCGGATAACATTGCCATACTGACAGTAAAGGAGACGTTGACAGGCTTCCTCTCCTCTTTATAACAGGCTAAATATTTCCCTTATTTAATTGTCTGATGGTCTAACTCATATCCTCCTATTAGTAAATTACATTGCTTTTGATGAAATAATTTGATAGCTCTATTTCACATGATTGTACACTACATTTGCCTCTGTTGTGAGCATTTATTCTAGGTTGTCAGATGGAGTTGACGTCTATATTGTCAGTTCTTTATGCATTTAAAGGCAAATGAAGATCTGCATTATAGTTAAGGGAATCAAACTGACTGCACGATAGAAGTCTAATGCGAAACGAAATCAAACAAACTCAAAGTTTTCGAAACACTGCGAATCATCTGTCTTTATTAATCTTTAATCATATAATTAAATTTATTTAAATTCTGCTAAGTAATTTTTTGCTGCATATTCTATTTAATATGATTATTTATCAAGGGTGTTTTAGAAAGCCAGCACGACTAAATATCTCTTAAATGGCTGTTCGTAGACCTATAGTTCCATTTCAGAAAATGAATCAAGTAGGTATATTTTAAGGCTGCGACGATTTTGGTCACTTGACACCATATAGTGAAATTTCATACACCTTTAAATCTTAATGGGGATTCGTAGAGGAAAGAAAGAAGCATATAGTCAACTTTTCACAGATGAAATAATTAAAAACGTACTCTCTTAAATAATAGTTTGGTGTACCGTGTATCTATAATTATAAAGAATAATATTCATGCGATTTTTTTGAATGCACATTTTCAAAATTCTTTTTAAGTCAGAAAAACATGAATTCAGAAGCACTGGTTTCAAACTCCAATCCGTGGAAACAACAAATGGCTTTTTATCTAACATCTTATTAAAGGTATTTATGTAACATAAGCTGACAGAAATTAAAATTACTACACCGTGAAGGAAAGCAGTACTTAGAATCATATTCATTTTACAAATACACTATCAAGCGAGACTGAAATGATTAAAACTTTAGGGAATTTTCAAGTATAGAGCGTGCAGAAATCAGTATCCCGAGTATATGCATTTGGCAAAAATAGCAGTTGTCATATAGTTGGGTGCGGAGTCGAACAGATGTTGAGCGACAATTACGGGCCTTGCAAACCATGCGGCTTAAAACCTATATGAGAGTTCATTTCTTGTACAGACTGGTGGATGTTGTCAAGCCAAGTCTGTGCAATCAACTACCATTCATTTTTAGCTGGTGAGAGTTCTGGAGAACGCACTAGCCAAGGAAATAGTCGGAAAATTTGTGTATTGAAGAAACACTGGATAGCTTGGGAAGCATGCGGTCTCACACTATCCTGTTGAAAGATGAGAGATTGGAGAACGTGACTATACTGCAGAGCCACAGACATTAATACCTCAGTACCGTTACGGTGGCTAATCTGTATATGCGATGAGATATATATTCAAGAGCATACCGTCAATTCAGGAGAACAGCCGATGTAAGGATGAAGAATTAACGCTTACGGCATTCGTTTTCCTCGTTGCCTCGTCTAATAGATACGGCCGTTGTTATGCTGTAAGCAAAACGAAATTTTCCCGAAAAGATATCACTCCATTGAGGCATTCATGTGCATTGTCGAATGCATCACAGTAGGCGCTGATTCATCTGCTGTAATGTTTAAGAAAGCTAAAACATTGGTCGCCTTGCTGACAATTCCCTGATGTTGCAAATGTCATCTAACCGTGCACGAGAATACTAGATGCTATGCAAAACGTTCATTTTCCTAGCCCAGATTATGTGATATGGCTGTGCGATCCCTAAGAGGGATGGGGACAAGATGTCTATTATCTTAGACATTGTTGACTGTTGGCAATGAGATCCCTTAGATTTCTCTGTTGACATCGCATACCAGGACTCAAAATAGAAGAAATGAACCTTCAAAGCTAGAAGTTAAACAGAAGGTTTCTTAAGATGTTTCTTTGAAAGGTGTTGTTATCGCATTATATTACTAATTATTTAGGTTAAAATCTGTGTAATAATGGATTAAGTGTTTCAGTTTTGCTTTTTACTGCTAAATAATAACCTGCGTCACTGGTATTGCATTCGCAACATTGTACAGCTATTAGGTTTTCTCGAAGACCGAAACATTAATCAGCAGCGCCCTCACGAGAATTCGAACTTCAAATCCTTCGATTGCTAGTCGGACGTGCTACCATTTGCATGAAGGCAACACTGGAAAAGGTGAAAATTCCTTATAACATATGGACATTAATTAAGGGATAATATAAATAAGAAATGTAAATCAAGGCAGAAAAGGGATAATCACCAAATTAAAATAGTCTTAGGGGCTATCATAAATGAAATTTTTATTTCCGAAACTATAATGCTGCTTCAAAATTGCTATTCGAGTAGACGAGTTTCTTCGTTTCTTTTAGCTATGTACAGAAAATTATGAATACATATTAATCCCTATAAGAATATATTTATTCATTTACATTAAACACCAACTACATAATTTATATTAAACTATTAGCAAAATTTTATTAAAAAACTGGTACCATGTACGAAATCAGCTTTAATTGTGTAAAATCAGTTTTACTTCAGTTATAGCTAGTCTCTGTGGTTCTGATTTTCTGTTAGAATTCCTAGCTACACTTATTATACTTCAAAACGTATATCAAGTCAATATTTCGTTTTTTTCCTAGATCTTGGTATATAAAATCTTACAGAATTTCAGCAATATTAAAGTCTAGTTTGGAGGTGGAAAATGAATGATTCACAGTATTCGGGTTGTTTCTCTTTTTATTAGATATTTTTAACCCAACTTCGAAATGCTTCTGGAGTCATTGATCTGTCGATAATAACAGCTGCTACTAACCAAACGACTATGCTATCAAGAATAAGGATTTGATGATATATTTTTTTTATCATGTTTTCCATCAACTTTGTGCAGCTCTTCCACTTAATTAGCAGTAAAATGTCTTTACAGATTGCGCATCTCAAAAACATTTCCTAGCAAATACATTCAGTCTTAAATAAAAACGCTTGCAAATAATATAAATAGCCTCTGTCACTTTTAAGAAAGTGAACAGTAAAATCCTGTATGATATTGAAATTGACACCATTGAAACCAAGTAAATCAGTCAGAGAAAAGTGAATCTTTTAAGTTGTAAAGACAGTAGGTATTTTTTGGAAGCAGAAGAGATGAATAATGAGCAATGCCCTCACCGGGACTCGAACCACGGACCTCTCGAAATACGCGCCGAGCGTGCTGACCACTACACCACGAAGGCATGCTAAAAATGTGGGAGAAATACCTTCTATACGCCCTCTTTTAAAGGGCAACAGGGGATTAAGAGACCCAGTCACCAAATCCTGGTGGTGGAGAATCATCATCCACCACTTCTTTTAGTTCGGGTGTCATTGTAGAGAAATTAGGCATTTTTGAAGCAGGAGTCATGAAAAATGAGCAATGCCCTCGCTGGGACTCAAACCACGGACCTCTCGAAAGCGCGCCGAGCGTGCTGACCACTACATCACGAAGGCATGCTAAGAAGGTGGGAGAAATACCTTATAATGTATTTCGGTTTTTATACTGTTGGGCAAAAAAGGGGAGAGATATTCAGAGCTATGGACGATAGTAATTATAGTGAATTATTAATAAATAAACTGATTTGAGGCTTATTTTTCTGACATACGGGCCATTTAATGATACTCTTTTGTTATTTACTAGTTGTAATATTTATTAATTTATAATTTTGTTATAATCTTTTATGTTGGAAGAATTTTCACGCAAGTAATTTTATATGTTTTAAAATGCTAAAAATACGCCATTAGTATTTTCTTGAAAGTTCTATTACTTTCGAATGTTAAACTAATAAAGAAATTCAATAAATTAGAAATAATTTTCATTCTTAATATATGCAAATATTGTCAGGCGTTAGTCATGGGCTAATATTGAAGCCTGCCGTCTTATCTAGAACAAGATTTTTACAACATTCTAATTAATCTATTAAGGTCAGAAACCATTTTCTAAACTGCTATTTTACGTATTCTTGTATACAAATGCAGACATTCGCTCTTCATTTTGTGTACAGCCCCTGAATATGTTAATCCAACTTTAAAACATAATATGTTGATTAATTTGTGTCGTTCGAGAATTCCTTTTTTTGGCATTTCACTTTTATAATGAGTAAATATTTTTTTTCTTATTAAGGATATAAGAGCCGTAAAATTGTATAAAAATTTAATTTCGCAATTTTTAGAAAATTGAGTTTCGTAAATTTAAAAGTGCCAGCTCATAAATATGTGCGTTATTTGAAATATTTTTGTCACTGGAAGCGTATGTCAACGACCAACGGTTGCGCAAATTAGCTAAAAACTAGATTTTGTGTAAACCTTTTTGTGGACACAGTGTATATAGGATGATTAAAAAAAATATCCGGCATAACTGTAAAGGACTGAAATAAGCATATTTGTAAAGGAAAGTGAGAGCAGAAATGGCGGGTTAAGGTAGCAGAGTAGGCCGCTGTTGAACACTACGTAAAAGCATTCTGCTGGCGTAAATCGGAATTTCCTGTGCGACTTTAACGACACAAATGTGGAGCTAAGTGACATACATTTTATGTATGCAGCTGCAGATAAAATGGATCAGATATTGAAGAGAGGTTACAGAGAACAATTTCCAAGTACCTCCTTTGAGCAGATGTTCCATTTCCCTCCCAGTCCTCGTACATAAAATGCATGTTGCGGAGCTCCACGCGAGTGCATGTCTCTCGAAATTCCTGAGGTGAATGATGATCTGGGCCAGCAGAAAACCTTTATCTACCTCTCAACAGCGCCCTGTGCCACCTCAACACACCATATTGGCACACATATCCTAGTTTCGATCACCATCTACCTACTTATACATTTTTTGCCAGATATTTTTGAATTACCCTGTGTACAGACACATAATTAACTCTATCACATAATCTAATAACACATAATCTATAACTATATCTATCTATCTATCGTTCTTTCTCTCTGTATATACATATATATATATGTGTGTAAGGTGGAGTCGGTGGGTGTATGTAAGAAAAATGTTACCTAATTCCTAGATAGGCCTTTAATGGTTCAAAACAGGTCAATAATCTTTTATCTGATAAATATGTAACTCTAAGTTATGAGAGGTACATAGGCAACAAGAATGAGCGTAACTAATATGCTGATTCTTGTTGCCTTAGCACCTCCAATAATCGTTATGTGGCGTGTTATTTTATCCATAAGTATATATAATCGAAGCATAATATTCTCTGGATGTAGGGGCTTGTAAGCTAAAAATTCAGGAACAATCAAAGCTGCACGTTTCTTGTTCAGAATTGGAGCGGCCTGAGTTTATCAGTTTAAACGTTAAAGTCTGTATTAATGCAAAGTAATTGTAAAGTATTGTAAATCATTTTCAGATTTCTTCTAGTAGGGCACGCTGTCCATGACCTTGAAATCATTGGTTTTTAAAAGAATTTACATAATGATACCGTGATTAGGCTTGTTTTGGGTAATTGCTTATGGCGAAAGATATAAGGGCTACTTTGCTTTAGGAGAGATGCCTTCGTGAGGAGTGAAAGGGGAAAATAGCTGATATTCGTATACACGAAAACTTCTTTCTGGTAGCCCATTCTCCAGGAATTGTCAGTGTTAGGGACCTTAGTCGCTCCATATCTGTAAGAAAAGATCTTGATTAAAATACTCATTTGAAAAACAGATTCCGAAATAAAATTAAAAAGTAAATAAATAAATTTTAATGTAGCCTGAGGAACAAAAATTGCTCTTTATTCAAAAATAAATTAAGAGTAATTTAAATTGTAGTGAATATAATGTGTTGAAAATTAGCCAAATTGAAACATTTATATTATTAAATAAATCTGATTATTTTCAAACTATTTACAGGCATTTTAATGCGGGTTTTCCTGGAAATAAACAGGAACATTTTTAAAAATTTCTAAGAAAATCAGATGTCAGGGTTATTCATAATTAGCTGCTTGCTCCAATAAAAATATTCTCATTAATTTAGGTAGCCGGATTTTAATTCCCATATTTATTAGCAAGTTTATGTGTTCGAGTTTGGATTTTAAAGCTTAAATAAAATTAAAGATAATGATTAACTTAATATGGAAGATGTTTCATTTTAATGTTATGCTTCCTCTGCAAGTGTACTAGTTTTATTTAATTTTTCTTGTATATATTTCTTCCTCTAGCTAATAAAATACAATAATTAGCTCTCTAGCAATAGTAATTCTCTTAGTTAATAAAATACAATTATTTTTATCTAACTCCTTCTTTCGTTTATTTAAAATAATAAAATTCCTATGTATGTGTCATCTAACTATTTTAAACGACTTAAATACAAGATAAATTGCGCAAATAAATCTCAGTGATTTTTAGTATCACTGGACATTTTTGCAAAACATTTTAAAACAGTTAATAAACTTTTCGGCCATAAAGTAATTACTGAAAACCTCAACTCAACAGTGAGCAGACCCGTATTAGTTACCAAACTGTTCCGCTGTGATTGGCTGCTCCGTCATCATAGGGTGTGGTCTAACTAGAAGTTAGATTATCTTGCAAGCCTCGGCTGTCGCAACCTTTAATTTCCCCTTTCCTTATTTCATTTAAGTGCTTTCTTTCCTCTATTTTTGTGGAAGACGTGAACGGAAAAGTGCCATTAATTGTGCTCTTCGTACCTATTATCTAACTACGCAGTATTAAGTAAGGTGAGATGTAATTTAAAGAAAACTGACGAAACAAGAACTAAAATTTTAGATTGTGTGGACTGATAGATATTTAGCTTATTTTGCTTCGGAGATGAAAACTTAGATAAATGTATGAATGTGAGAGCCTGCTATTATCTATAGAAACTTGAAATATTTAAAGTGGCTTAGTTAATGAAAGATGGACAGATTTGATTTGGGAAAGGCCCCAAACGTTTGTGACTAGGTTCACGTCAAAGTTCAAAGCCTTATTTTTTAACATTTAAGAAGTAATTGCTCTTAAGTTAAGTACTCAAATATTACCAAATTTATGCGGATGCTGTTTGAAAAGAGCTAACATTTCCAAAATATAATATCCACTAACAACAAGGGCTAACCAACGGCCGAGCGGTAAACAATTGTAGTACAAGCTGAATATTTGTATTTCAGTTCGGGGTCCGAATCCCGGCGAATGGGCTGGTTGCATGGGCGTTTCCACAGTTTTCCTCATGTGCAACATGGATACGAACCACTTTCACCTAGAAAGCCCTTCAGGAAGGTATCCCTTCTCTTAGGAAGATAGTAATGAAATAAATCAATAATCAAACCAAAAATAAACCGGTAGTTAAATAAACCAAACCAAAAACCTTATAGAACACTTTGTACAATGGCATAAAAGATAATTCATTACTTCCATGTTCCCCAAATGGGGATCTGTAGAAAGTACGTGATTATTAACAATGGTTGATTGTTTTGGAAAAAGTAGCCCATTCATGCTTTTATGACGTAAAGGGAACCTATTTTTCTAAGACTAAATCTGGTGAAAAATTTAACAGTTAACGTGTTAGTACAAATTTATTTACTTCCCTGCTATTTATATGTAGACAAAAGTTTTTTCCCCCAAAACGTCTACTAGCAAAAGCATTCAGATCCTTCAAAATGGCTGGGTATATAGCCATTTTTTTTGTTTCTCCATCTGTTACATACATACGAGCCAGTTTCCCTTAGAAAGTAATCCATGAAGCATCCCTCCCCTTAGGAAAATAGTCCTCGAGTGCTTTACCATAATTAAACACACCAAAAACGACTGACAGCAAACTTGCCATGAACGTCTGTTTTAACTCTAATCTGACGTTTATTCTCATAAGTCAGTTTACAGAAATTTTATGCTTTCGTTTCCAGTATACTTCATAGTTCCAAATGAAAGTACTCTGAGATAGGGATCGGCCTTTTTTTATTGTGAGGGCATATTTCAGAAATACGGAATTTCGGCGGGCACCGAGGAGCGCCTACATTAATAAAAATAAATATTAAATAAAAATAAATGTATAGTAATAATGATAACAAATATATAATAATGTCAAAATAAAATTGATTTACGTAGATTGTAAAAGTTGTAAGACTTCAACAATTTGTTTTATTATTGCAGAAACGTTTCGAAAAAAAAAACTTTTGTTGTAGTATGTTGCTCATAAAGATTGCTATCCAAGCAAGAAAACTGCGAATTGTTGTTGTTGTGCAATTGAAATAATTTGCTGGCACTATCAGCTGAAATAAAAGCGTTTTCATAGTGCTAACCGTTACAAACACAATGCTTTCTGTATTATTTCGTTATCTTTTAATTTGAATGAAAAAAGCGTGCCCTGTTTATAACTAACTCGAAGTATGAATTCATGAAATAACAAGGTAATGTACAAACATAGGTTACGGATGTAAGGCGTAGCATGCCGTGGTTAGACAGAGTATACCAGGATAGTAAGAACAGAAGATAGTTCGCTGTATGCGGATTCAGATGTTTCCGGCGGTTGAAAATTGATTCATCTTGTCATGTAATGTTATTTAAATGTTGCTAAAATTTAGTTTTTATCAGAAGTTTAATTGTACAGTTGGTACAATTGTTAAAAAGATAAGATAAGATAAAATAAGAATTTTTGCAAAAGTTATTCAATTAAGAATGCTTGTTATGCACGTATATAAAATTTAGAATGTAGTTATTTTGTATAGATATTAGGATAAATTTTCGAAGCAGGAGATATTGAAAAATGAGCAATGCCTTCGCCGGGGCTCGAACCACAGACGTCTGGAATACGCGCCAAGCGTGCTGACCACTACACCGCGAAGACATACGAAAAAGGGCGGGAGAAATGCCTTATAATTTGAGACACCGGCACTTAAAATAGCTTTGTGGCCATTGCGTTGCCAACCTTTGCAGTAAGGGTCTAAAAAAGAAAAATTCGAAAGTGTAAACAGGTAATACACGAAAACATGTTTACATCTAAGTGCGAACTCTCGAATGTTCTGTGCTTGAGACTACATTCTTTGCGAGCACTCTAAGAGATATCTTCTGTTACACTGGACCAACTGATCACTGAGAAAAGCTACGCAGCCAATGACACTAGCGAAAGCAGGGTAAAACTACAAATATAATTAATTTCGTGCATCCAGAAGTTAAAGACGAATAATTAATGAGATGCATAAATGTGCATAAACGATGGGCATATCTATTGCAAGGTATTTATGAGCCACCAATAAATAAATGAATATGCATTTATTCACATTCCGAAGTATGCAGAAGGAACAGGGATTGATTTAATACAAGAAAGAATGTGGTACTATAGTTTCGAAGGTCAAACAGTTTTTTCTCTTTCACCTCCGAGGGCCAAAATGAGGCGAAAAGAACATATGAAGTGTGAACACAGGAGAACTGTCAAAAATTTAATTTATTAAATTAAAATCGAAAGATTTTACCCACACAGCCAGCCTTCACGAAATCTCATTCGTTAAGAAAATAATTGTTTTGATAATTTTTGGCGGCAGAAATTTAGAAAGTATAATTGTTCATAAATAGTGCGCAATGACTGATTTATTAATTTTTTCCCCTAATATGATTTGATCTTCTTGATCAGAAATTTCAGAGTTCACTCTTTCTTTGATGAATATAATATTGAGCCATGCTGACAAGAAATATTACTAATATCCCAGAAACTCGTATTTGGAATAAGATCTTTAAGAGTAACTTAATTAAGAGCTTCATTAATAGGCGAAAAAAATGGCATGTTAGTTAAACCTGTGTAAAAGAGATGTAATTTTGTGATTTAGGGAGAACAAAAACAAACAAAAAAAAACAAACGAAAAAAAAAAGAATAACTATCACATTTTTAGGGCTGGAAGTTATAAACGAATGTTTTTGTTTGAGATAACAAGAATTTTTTATATTTTACTATTACTGTTATTGATTATAAAATATATAACATGAAAACCTTTAAAAACTAAATTTTCAAGTTCTTTGCAACTACGAATGCGATAGGATGTAGATTACCTCCAAAACATTATTATTTGGTTTCATAATTCACTCAAGAAAAGAATGTATAAATAAGTAAAACTTTTTCCAGTCTTTTATGCTTATGTTGACCACTCAATATTTGCACATAAATTTAGCCTTGTAAATAATTTTGGTTTTCCAGTTCAGTTTTGAAACAAATATAATGATGTAAAGGGGAAAGTATTTTCCATTGAATCTGTCATGGCCATCACATACTATAGAGTTCATATATTTTGACAGACATTTTGTCAATATGGAGCAGACATAGAATTCCCCAGATGGTGGGATTTGTTTTCGAGTAATAACTGGTCAGTTATATCGCAGGTTTGACATAGTTTTGATGTAAAGGAATTTGCTTTTAAGAATTGTTGAGCAACATTGCATGTGTGGCTTTCAGTGAATTACTTTCTGTATTTACACATCTCTCAAAAGTATATTTTTCCGTCGAAATGTGAAACATGATTTCCAAACTGAAAATTATTTTTCGGCAATGCAATATGTTTGAAAGGTTATTTAAAAGTTATAAGAGGAATTTCTGTTATATTGGAAAATTGCTACATTAAATAATATATAATGTTTATAAGTCTCTTTATTTACTGTTCAGTTTTTTGTAAGTACTTTTAATTTGCGATGAAGTATTTATAGTGACATTTAAAATCTCATGTGAGGAAGAGTTAGATTATGGAAGTACACTCATAAAAATTCTGAATAAAAGGAATATTAATTATTTCAAAGTTGCTACGCTAACTTTCAAAATTATCTCAAAACATTTTACATTTAAATTTCATATGCATCTTTTTAACTGTATGTTTGCTATTTAACTAGACTTTGTTCAATTTCATTATAAATTGTTTCGGCAAGTCATTTTCGTTTTGGGAAAGTAGACTTAATTTTGGATAGCAGTTTATAAAATCTATTCAGTTTTAATTCCCATCTTCCTACTCATCAGTTAATCAAAGTTGACTTCCTGGTGAAATTTGCTCAGAAGATCTGGATGTGACAAGAACAGAAACTCTCGGTCAAATTTTTTCCAAACATAATTTTACTCACTTTCCCAATATTCAAGAATGAATTTTACATTTAAATTAAGTATGATATTTAAACATTATATATAAAAGCAAAATAAATTTTATGCACAGTGTCACCCTCCAGGCAAGTACTAAATACCGATATTGTCCTAAGAGTAAAAAATTTAAGCTCTGATATTCCGAATTTTAACAGTTACTTACAGATTAAATGATTGAAACCCTAAGTGTGTTTTTGTATGAAATACGAAGATCTGATAAATGTTTTCTATATATTATAAAGATATGTACTGTAGGTATAATAAGGTTAGTTACAACTTAAAAATTCTACGCATCAGGTAATTCATGCGTTTTGTTCAGAAATACGGCTGGCTAATTTCGGAATAACATGCTGAGCTACAGGACTGGAATTTAAAATTTTTCTTATCCAAGAATGCATCTGTAAAAGTTTTAATCCTTTTGAGTTATTAATAAGTTCTGCATATTGTTGCGTTCTACGGGTTCGTGGATTTGGAGTGATTGATGACAACATTTGTCGAAGAATCGCAATACAATTTATTCGCCAGTAATACACAGTAGAGTTCCAAAGACGCGTTACAGTCGTCGAAAAACTATGACAAAAACGCTGAAACAATCCGCAACACAGCCTTCAGGCTATCAGGATATATCGGCAAAACACTAAGTTCAACTCGCGACTTGGTCGATCGCTTTCGAAGCTCAACACACTCAAGATACTCTTCAAGATAAAACTCACGATACACTGCTACTCCGCGTACAGGCAGGATTAAGATAGCTTTTGACCTGCCTTTGAGAACATTCTGAGGCAAACCGGTAAGAATTTGTTCTAGAATGTTCTCGCTCCGTCTATGGCATATCGCCAATTTTGCCGCCAAATATCGCCAAATGGGCGATTTTGTGCCAAATCTGGTGACCCTAAACCCGCTTTGCGGGGAAGCTATCTTACCGCGGCCTGCCATTTCGTAACAAAATTATTGTTTGCTTAGGTATGAGAATGCAGAATTCCCTTCTTTCTTTCCACCTATGTAGTTACCATTGGATTAAACATTTATAATGCAAATACCATCTGACTCAATTCATTGTTTTATTTAATTTAGGCAAAATGCGTGAAGTTTATCTAGCGTAAAAATAATGTTCCATCAAATTTCCATAAATTCCATAAAATTTCCATATTTCCATCTTCCATAAAAATAATGTTCCTTAAAAGCAATTTAGAAAAGGGAATCTGAGGATCTCGTATCCATTTTCTTCTACTAACAACCTCTCAAGAAGATTTTCAGGTGGATATAGTCTTAAACTTCCGCATCTTCGATTCGCTTGCGGCTCCAAAAAATTGGGCTATCAGCTTTCTGAAACCACCATATCGTCTGGAGCGGCATGTTTTGACCCACAAATTAAGCACCAAGCTTTACTAGAAGTTAGTGACCACATAACTCAAAGTATAAGATGCTCGATTTGTACGTTTAAGAGTAAGGAATGTACTGACGATGCTAAAGAAAATTAATGCTTTAAATAACAGAAGCTTGATAGAAATAAATAGTACTGAAGTTAAATATTTATATTAAATATAATTCGGGATTAATTTATCTATTTATCAGCGCGAATCCTCAAATCGAGACCTGCTCTAAACTGTATCACGTTGACTGATAGTTATTGAATTACATAATTAGTTATGAACGCGAATGGAATGGTGAAAATAGAAACTTCAGGTTCTTCAGTCTAAATACTATATGCGTGAGAAGGAAAAGGTTTCACTCTTTGGAAAGTGAATGCTCAATTTTCTAATTATAAATCAGGAATTATTTTAATTTCTGCTAACTTCTTAACATAGTTGGAGATGGATGACTACCGCAGCATTGGGTCCGATTTTGAATCTGAGCCAAAGTTATGGCATGTATGTTCGTGTATGTGGCCCTGCCTGTTCCGTGCATGTAGTGTTCATGTGGAGCAGCCTGGGCGATATTGTAAAGTCATTAGGTTTGTTTCGGAACTTGAAACATAAAAAATGAGTAATGCCCTTCCTGGCAGACGAGCTGTGGGCCTCCCGATTGCGCCCTTATACTTACGCCACAATGGCACACATTAAAGAAGGAGAAAATTGCTTGCATCTCCCCTACTTGAAACGTGACTAGGGGATTTAGTTGCCATATTAAGGTGGTGATGAACTACCATGTTTTAGTTCGGGAAGCACTAATAGAGTCTTTTAGAATTTTTTTTGAAACGGGGAAACAGGAAGAATCATCGATGCCTTCTTCAGGATTTGAACTCCATACCTTCCGATTGCTAACTGGATAAACTCCCAATGACACCACGAAGACCCTCGGTTACAGCTTTCTTGGAAATAAGACTCAAAATTGCCGATGAGTTAGCTCATTACCGACAGCTGCCGGAGGAGCAAATGTTTGGCCATTTAAACAAAAAAAAGGTTTTATTTTCTGCAAACTTTCAGCACAGCAAATCTTCGATTATTTGAATATGTCAAAGCACACGAGGGCTATCTGTTTAAGGGAACCATTGCCTCTATGGAGGACTTTCTAAGGGAAGCTAGCTCGTTCTCATGCCACACATGGGAAAAATCACGAAAACTAACCATGTAGAGTTCCATTCGCTTGGCGTGAACCCAAGTCAAACTACCTGTATTCAGCGGTCTTAACAGGTTCCCAACAACTGTTAAATAGCTGTATTTAATTTAAGTACTATATATCCTTTTTATAGTATTCGTTTCTGTTCTCTCAAGTATTTACTACATCTTACAGAATGTAACTAAATGTTCACTACAGGTCTCTATTTTAATAATAACGGTATTTAAGTATAATTAAGCAAATGATATCCAAAATGCGTCGACAGAATTTGAAGATTCGTTTTTTTAAACAGTTCCAGTGAAACTGCTAAATAATATCCCCCTCCTAGTGCTGTTAATTATTTATATGGCTTAAGTTCTTATTCTCTTTTAAACATCTTCTCTTTGCAAAAAATATTAAGATGGAGGGCTTTTATTTTTCCTCAACTGATATCTGCTGTTAAGAGTTCAAAGAATGAAAAGAAAACAACAATTTTATTGAAGTAGCATACAGTAATCTTGCAGTTTTTGACAAGTCATTACCAGCGATGAAAGTAATTTTACTTAAAACTCACAGGTAAATTTACAGTCGTCTGAATAAATGAGAGAAAATTAGCCCGGACCTCAGAAATTTCTTATTTAAATCTTCCGAACAAAGACAGCCATGTGACTTTTTGTATTGATAAGGGTAATTCACAAGAAGTCCTTTTTGTTTTTATCATCTCTTGTGTGCCTACATTTTTACTTCCTTTCTGTCGTTTTAAGTGCGCATAAAATTTTGCAAATTTAAGTAAATAACTTAATTAAGCAGAATAACAAATCTGCTGATTGTACAAATTAACTTAAACATCCCTCAAAATAGTAAACAATTCTTAGTAATTCCTACTGTAAATTGTAGTACGGTTTTAATATACTTATCTCTATTCAACTTGAAGTTTTAACAGACCATTTCCCTGTATTATTCTTTATTTAACTTGTGGTACTAATTTCTTAATTTCATATTCATGTTTATGCGGCCTCAACGCCACGTTTATATCCCTAATTTTAATTCAGGGTGCTTCTCACAAAGCATCTTGTTGTGTTTTCTTAATGGTCCAGACACGAAATTATAAAACCAGAAGCGAGGACTTAAAAAAAAAGAAAGAAAGAAAATAAAGTTAGCGAAAAAAAGAGAAGAAAGAACGGCAACTCCAACCTTGGTTAGAAGTACCAAGATTAATGGCAGAAGTACTTACTTGCTCCGGTTTTCCATGCTTAAGAAAGGCCGGTGATGGATGTCGGTTTTTGTCAAGACGAACTCTTCTGGCAAAATTGTTTTTAATTAAATTCGAGTCTTATCTCGCGATTAGGTTATGTAATGAAGTTGATGGATAGATTAAATTATGAAAGAAACTGGGTATGTAATTGAATACGAACGCTAAAGAGACTTAATTCTTGGACTTGTGTTATGCGGCTCTTTTACTTAGTTCAACAGGTCGACTCATTATCGTACATAATTGTATGTAGAGTTTTGATGTAGTTTTCATGCTTCCAATTACTTTTTTAATTAGAAGTATAATATGAAGGTATTAAATAATTAAAATCTTATTTTTTTCCCGCTATATTTCCAAGACGTTTTCTGTCTGACACTTCAAATTACATCTGAAGAGTCTCATTAAACTGCGTCATATTTTGCATAATTCACATGAAGCTGTAAGTTTTCACACAATTTTGCAAAAATTTGAGTGTAAATTAAAGTAGAAGTTTCTGTCTGATGTCTGCAGCCGAAAATTTACATAGACTACATTAAGGTTAAAATGCATAGAACATAACTAAGAATCTGCGAATTGTATCTCAAATTTCCATCCAACGGAGACATGAGCGTAGTTTTCTAAGAAGGTCAAACCTATTCGTAAGGATTCCAAATCGAACTACATCTAGTTAGTTTTGTATAAATGCTGCCTTGAGCGAGAGTTTTAACTCTAGAAGTTGGCAAAACGCTTAGTAATGCAGAAACAGCAGCGTTTTCCTCATCCAGATGGAAATGGAATATACCAGTAGAATAACTGCTTTTTTCACAGATCCTCATTGACTACCATCCCGCTTGGAGAGATTTCCGCTGAATTGTCCCTGCTAAAATGACCTCGGAGAAACCTGGACTTAAATCTCAATGAATATCTTTCGAATAGTTTGGGAAAACGTTTGCAAGTACTTTATGAGCCACCAATGTTCTTTTCTGATTTATAAGAAATTCTAGAAGATATTTCGCAATCCCTCTGGAACACTTTCCTAGACTTCTTGAATCTGTGTTTTGTAGTGTGGCAACAGTATCAAGGCCTAAGAGGAAACAATTCTTTACCAATCAGGTATCGCTAATTCATTGGCACTTCTGTTTATAATGACGCAATCACTGAAGGACTTACACATTGCTGTTGCACACTGGCATTGAAAAGTTTCAGAAGTTAAGATATCTATGAAACATGAAGGAATATAAGAGGATTGCGTAATATACTTGCGAAATTTGAGGAAATTTGCATAATCAAAAGTAATATAAGAAGAAAATCAACCAATGTAAAAGGAGGAGACATAATTGGCTGTAACTAAAAAAAAGGCGAATATTAAAGTAATCAGTATCTTAGGAAGTGTTTCACGGTATTTGAAAATGTTTTCAATCTCTGCTCATGAATCAAATTTTACGATGTCATCGCTATTAAAAAGATCATATTCATGAAATCTCTTGTTCTAATTAAAGTAAAAAAATCCTGCACTGTAGCTCCTTGATCCATTTAAGTAATTATGAATGGTCCTAGAGAGTTCGCTATTATGCTATCTTTAACAGTTGTTTAGAAAGAGCTAATCTTCCAGCTATATATTTGGAAGTGCCTCACGGCCTCACGTGGGCGGAAATAAGGCAATACCGTCGTAATATTTACAAAACGAGATCTATTCTTGACATGCCAGTGTGTATCAGTTGTTATGAAAACTGAATTCAATGGAAGAGTGATCTTTATACGAACATTTTATAAATGGTAGTCCATTGATAGAGCTCTAAATTTAGGATATGCATGCACGGTTGAAAAGGTGGAGGTGTAGCTATTGCACATACTACTGAAATTTGCTTATTTCTAAAGCAGAACTGACATATTACCCTTGCACATTTATTGGGTTACAAACCAGGATGCGCATAATAGCTTCATGATTTCTGCTCTCATATAACACGAAATGTTTTATATTTTGTGTCTTTTTGAGATTATAGGTCCATATAGCCCATGCGAAGAACTTTAACCTCTTCTTCTTTTTTTTAAATCTGCGTGAATATTTTTCATACAGTTTTCATGCAATACTCATGTAAAATTTCTACTAATTTCACGTACAAATTTTAACACAGATATCTCAAAATTAGCGACACTTGATTCTCAACAAAAAAAAAATGTCTGTTTAATTTTGATTTGTTTTCATTTTGACTGTATTTTCCATTTAACCTATTTTTTGCGCTTTTTAGTGACCTGTATCAGTTTTTGTTTCCTAGTAGTGCAGAGAATCAGCATTTTTTTTAACAAAAAAAAGGAACCGTGATGAAAAATAAGTATTACACATGAATAAAATATTTTTCTTCATTTGTTTTCAAATATTTATTGCATTATAAGACACTAGAAATATCATGCGGTTTATCGATGCTCTTTACTCGCTTTATATAGTTGTATTTTAATATTTTGAAAGAAAGTACAATGTATAGAACCTTTTAAATTATTTTATGCATATTTTACCCGTTTTTCTCTTCCGCATATTTCTTTTTCATTTTGTGTTGTTATACAATAATGTTAAAATAATTTAAAGTTTCGTAAACAACATAGATATAGCTGTGCAAATCTAATAACTAAATTTAAAGATGACTATAATTTTAGTAAACGCTGAAAGTACAAAACCACGGAAAACCCTTCAGTGATAAAATGCATCTTTTGTATTAAAAGTTATTATAAACGAAGAATTATATGTTTGGATAATAGGATATATTTTTTTAGAATTTATCACAGTTCGATTAAACAACTTTACTAGTTTAGTTTCAAAACACATAGATTTTCTGCTAAACCAATAAAAGGTTTGCTCAGGTAACATTTTTTCATATTTTTGGTGTTCGATAAAGAGCTATTTACCCTTTTATTTTGCAGTTACTTTATATAGTCATTACTGCAGCTTTCTTCCTAGAAAAGATGAAGTTTCCGACCAGTAAGGAGAAATAAGTAAAAAAATGTTGTTTACAGGAAAGTGTTGTTAAGAGTGGATTACTTTTCCGAAATGCACTTTTTCTTGCAAAAGGAAGAGTAAGGGCCAAAATACACTTTTTCATTGCGGTTAGTTCAAAATCTTTTCCCTATCACCCATCGTCAATAATGGGTTTCTCTTTTTTATTTCTTTTTCCTGGAAATGTTTCATCAGTATATAGCTATATAAGTACAGTAAGAACTTCACAAAAAAAGGGATGAGTCCAAATCCATTTTTCATATGTAACTGAATGTGGATTTCGATTTTCACATGTAATTGCTTATTATTTACATACGAATTAGTACTGAAATATAGAAATCTAGGATAGATGCAGGCAAACCTGGTATATTTCTTCTAAAACAAGGCAATGATAATTTTTAACACTTATATATGTTTAGTTTTACGTATTTATTGTTTTGTACTTTCGAGAAGCATTTCAGCCCAGTTTTCATTGAAATATAATGTTTATTTTTAGGTTTATAATTTTTATTTATTTGCCTTTTAGCTTTATAATTTTATTAGTTATATACATATTAAAATTTTTATTTTTGTTACTGGGACCACTATAAATTCGTAATAATTTTCTTTTGTATTAAAAGGTTTTCCGAACATGAATCTTCTTCTGAACCTATTATGTCAAGAATATTCCATTTGCATAGACCCAATACTAATTTTTATGGGATATTTGGTCGCGTAAGTAGTTCAAGCTACTCCAGAGTTAAGAGATGATTTTGTTGTGGTAGAAACAGTTACGTTTCCAAGTAGATTCACATGGAAACGTTACTGAAAGCATTTAAAACTTTTAATTAGAGATATTTCTAGCAAAGTATGCTTTATAGTACAGTAGTCATTTATTGTACTGAAAATTGTTTAAACATTGGGCAAAAAATACAACGCCGATCAAAATCGAGTTCTGGAAATTAGCTACAGTGAACATAAAAATCTAAGTTTAGTGCTATTAATAAATTTATATAGAATATTTTCTTATTTTTTTATCTTAAAAGAAGGAAAAAATTAAAAACCGTTAACAGTTTCTATATATTCCACTTCTAATTATTGCATAAATTCAGATTAGATGAAGGGAATGTTACCGAGGTGGTTGTGGTGGCAATGGATTTTTAATAATAAAATCAGACCTCATTCAAGTTTAGAAATTCGTTAGAAACCGTTACAATTTCGATGGGATGTATTACCACATCCACCATAATGGCCAGATTTGGCACTGGCTTATTATTACTTTTCCCGGTCTTTATATACAGTTTTTAAATGGTAAAATATTTACTTCGAATGAGAATATCAAAACCCACTTAATTCAATTTTTTATAAGCAAAGCTGAGAAATTTTATAAGCATTCTACTACCAGAAAGATCATAGAAGGTTGGATTATTTAATTTAATTTTGTCTTGAAGTTGTTTCTTAGTGTTTTAATACTATGTAATTTAATGCATCTGGTGTTTGTTGATTATGATCTGGCACAAATCCTTAAAGAACTTTCGCTCCGAACACATGCCAGATCCTTCCAGACAAAAATTAGGTACAAGCAAAAGTTAAAGCCAAACACAAGTTTAAGAAATCAGCAAACTTATAAAAACAAAAGAAGTGATAAAATGATGAATGCTGCAATGAATAAATCAGATAAAACTCAGATAATGATTTCAGATGCGAAACAAGATTAAAATCAACAGAATGTGATACATTAAAATACATAGTATTAAAACACCAAGAAACAACTTAAAAAAAATCAAATTAAATAATCCGATCATTTTGATCCAACCTTCTGCGATCTTTCTGGTAGTAGCATGCTTACAAAACTTCTGATCTTTGCTTATAAAAATTAAATTAACCGAATTTTGATATTCTCATTTGAAGTAAATATTTGACCATTTAAAAAAATTATGTAAAGACCGGGAAAAGTCATAATATGTCAATGCCAGATCTGGCCATTATGATGGATGTAGTAATACATCCTATCGAAATTGACTTTTGACACTTCTGACGAATTTCCAAATTTGTGTGAGGTCTGGTATTATTATGTAAAATATTACACCTTTTCTGTATCACTCACTGTAATAGTATCACTTACTTTCTCATGTTGATGACAGTACACGTTTGCAACAATTGCAGAATTGTTTAGTAAAAGTTAAAAGAAATTCTTAAAATTACATCAGACATAAGGACGTTTTTAAAAAAAAAGTGCATATTGGCTTTCGAATGATTTTGAGACGGCTCATTTCTTTTTCTTCATAATCACTAGTGTTCGACATTGTTCTAAATAATTAATTTCTTGTCGCCATTTAAAACTCGCTTCCAAAACTGATATTTTCTTGACGTTTGAGATGCACATCACAGATATCAATGCGTCAAAACAGATCGGTTTCTTAAAGAACATGTAAACTATATATATATATTGAGCTTTGAAACGAAACTAAGCTGTTTCACGTGATCATAAATCGTTGAATTCTACAAATGTAACCACTTAGTTATTTCTCGCGCTGTTATTCGACAGTTTGCTTCAATAGACACTTTTATTCTGTTTCATTTGCTTCACCTGAAATGTGGTGCTTCATCAAACTCGAAACAGCCGGCACAAAATTTTGCAAACCAATTTTAGTGCTGGCGTTCTATCAACATATCTTCTCTATATACGTGACATAATTCTTATCTTGCTTGAACAGCATTCTCAATGTTTCGATAATAAAAAAGTAAAATATGCTGAAATGTCAGTTTAAATTTCTATATTTGATGGGGAAGAAAGAGATAAGAAAAGAAAATCTTAAAGGATTGAAATTTTAACGTCTCGCCAGAGGGTTCGTTAAGTTTTTTTATGCTCTCACTGAACTCGTTGTTTATCTATGTATTTATGTGTTCTTACTCTCACTCCTGATGAAAAAAAGTTTTTGTCTTTTGAAGATTATTCTCAACATCACTTTCTTCGCGCTTACGTCACATAAAATTCAAAACCAAAACCACAAAACGTTTAAAAACAGAAGATGTTTAGAATTCTCTATATAGTGTAATGTGTTGCCATACGTTTTTTAGTGCAGATGGACTATTATTCTCGAACTTAACTTTTGCGTCGAATCATTTTAGTTGTTCGGTTCACCTTTCGAATACCTAGCCGCTTACGCGTCCAACAGCCTAAAACAGTCTCTCCTTCTGCCTCTCTCTTTCTCTATATATATATATTACATATATATAGTCAAACATAATGTTCTTAATAGTGTTGTTTCACGGGTCAAGTTGGTATATAATAAAAGCGATAAACAATTGCGTCCATTGCTTTTAAATCGCTTAGCTTGTTAATCAATAACGGGTAAACAAAATACACTGGTCATCAAAATTAAACGATAATGAAAAAAATATGCTCACTAAGTTTTAATGTTGCAACCAGTGCCCAATGGTGTAATGAACACAAAATTGCACTCTCGCGCGTACCTTAGCAGCAGAAATATGCAAATACGGTGATTGACAATGTGGTACGCAATGGGCGCATGTTGGAATTCCGGTCTGTAGTGTGTTGTTTAGAGTGAATATGGTTTCTGAGAGTAATCAGTATTCTATAGTTTTGGCTCAAAGGCATCTTTTAAGTGAAGTTTAAAAGTGGCGAATAATTGGTAGAATCGAGGGAGGTCAAACATAAATGGAGGTCGCCGAAGATTTGAATATCCCTCAAAGTGTCATATCAAGAGCTTGTTGCCGCCTTTTTAGCATTAAATTAGTTGATAGACAGCTTTGTAAAGGGCGACCAAGAGCAACGATAACTACATCCAAAGACCGTTTTCTTTTTTGCCGGCTCGAAGAAACTGCGAAGCGACTACAAAAGATTTGATTTTAGACCTTCAGAAACAGCTACCGAAACTCGAATTAACCATTCTATTGCTGCACGAAGACTTAACAAGGTTGTTATATATGCGAGAAAACCAATCGTTTGTATCCCACTCACTTCAGCTTCCAGATGTCCCGTTTAGGTGCCATTGTCTTGTTCAGTGGAGCCAAGAAAACTGGGCACGAATATTATTTATTGACGAGTCCAGATGTAGTCTGAATAGTGATTCTAGACGTGTTTTGATCTGGAGAGAAGAAGCAACATGCAAATTGTCTTCCCTTGTCCATAAAATATCCCGTTTGCGCGAGACTGTTTAGGGGTGATGTTGGCCCTGGCCCAGAGTTTTTGCTAATGGATGACAATGCTCTGCCTAATCGAGAATATGTGGTGTAAGAGTACAAACAGAAGATATCATTCGAATGGATTACTAACTCACTCAACTTGAACCCGATTTAAGCATGTGTGGGATGTCTTAAGGCGCCGAATTTCAGAGCGCCAAACTCCTCCCCGGACCCTCCAGGAGCTGGAAAGTGTACTTTTAGAAGAGTGGTTTGCAATTCCGCAATTCAATTTGACTTAATAACACTTAAGTAAAGTTTTTGAAATCAAGTTGTGAGGTTCCGAAGTGACCATGCACCATATTAAAATATATTTTCTCACAAGAGGTGACTTAATTTTTTCCGTCATTTGTAAATTTCCATAAATTTGGTTTTAATTTCAATATTTTTCGAATAATCAACTGCCAAATATTGTAATTTATATTAACTTATGCTTTTGTACAAATTTATATTAATAATTTTTCATTAAGTATCAATTACGTTTTATTTCTGTCATTATCCTTTAATCTTGATTCCCAGTGCAAAAAAAAAAATTAAATATCTCACACTTAACAAAATGGCAACAAACTAGCGCATGGGAGTTAAAAATATTTTATGCGGATGTCCTTAGAATTACTAATAGGCATGCATTTTTTATTTCCGCTGCATTATTTGTTCAAAACTAATAGATGGCGATAACATTTGGTGGCATTTTATTTTTATTTGTGCTGCCATATATTTTTTAACATTCGCTATATTATTTCTTTAAAAATAATACATAGAGATGTGGCAACATCCTTTTGTTTGTGTTACCATCTATATTTTTATATTCGCTACATTATTTTTTTTTAAATAATACAATGCGATTACAGTCGGTGGCAACATTTGAAAAGTGATACGGAAAAAATTAGGTTTGAGACTAACCTTGGGGCTAAAAACAAATTCCATAGAATCAAACAAATTTTTTTACGCTGCTGTCATATGGTTTAGAATTAAGCTGGTTGCTTAAAAGTACAACTAACCCCTCTGGTATTAAAAAAAAGAAATTACTTTCCAAACGACCCAATATATATATATATATGTTTATATGTCCCTTAAGGATAAAAATATTGGCCGTACAATTTAACATTTAATTTTAAGTTGCCTTTTGCTTCACTAATTGTATGCCAGTTACTTGTGCGTTTCACTTTCTTTAATGTATTCACTTCAGTTTTGCATTTTAATGTCTTCTATCTAGATCTTGCGGCGTTGTTTCTTTAATATATGCAGCCTGGTTTTACCTTCCTTCTCCCGTTTATGCTTTATAATATATCTCTCTGCTTGATTTACGAAAAAAATAGATCTGTAGTTTACATTTCAAATCCTACACTTGGTATTGAAATTCTACTTCTAGCACAATGGTCTCATTTGCATGTTTATCCGACTAATATTTCTTGAAAGAGATGCTCATAACGGAGTTTGGTATGCGGCATTTTAAAATTTTTATTATTGAGTATTCACACTGCACCGTTACGTACTACGTTCCACTGATGTTTTATTGTACCCATAAACTATTCTGCCATCGTAAATGCTTAAACGGAGCTTCGCTCAACGATCCGAAACTCCAGTTATGAATACTTTTTATTTTAAAACTTATCTTTTTTTCCGAATAAAAAGAGATAAATGTAGTTCCCCTTTACAGTCCTAATACTTATGCGTGGATATGATTTTTTTCACTTTTTGTTTTTATTTTGTTGGTATTTTAAAGCAATAAGTTTGTAATGTGGAAAAAGATGTGTTTCTCTTATCACTAACGGTCGTAATAAGTGACCTGAAATGCTTTAAAATAATACCTTGTAATTTATGCATATGTCTGACTGAACATTCATTTCTTTTGCCAAAAACATAATCACTGATAATTGATTTGAAAGAACTCCCTATGCAACTAAAGAATTTTGTCTAAATATAATTTCCGTGGCACTAATTTTAAAAAATAGTTTTTAGACTCTATCGGAATTATTCATAATAAAAATAACAATAAGTGTCTGAAATAAACAAGTATTTATCTTGAACGGATCACTCACTTTTAAAGATTTGCACAGGTATAAAATCATATCTTGATAAACCTCTATCACAGGGATATAATTTCTGAATCTAAATGTACAAAAACACATAATGCACACAAATTACTGTAAATATTGAAAACAGGTATTTATCCTTAGTGTCAACAATAGATCTGAATGTGCTGTATTATTCTGCAGTGATGATTTAATTACTTTGTTACAAATGATGTCATAATAGAAGAAGGTTCTCCATTCAGATATCGGATGCTACCAACGCACTCGTAACGCATTCTTTTATATCCTAACAGCCTCATGATAAAAATAAAATCTAATGCTTAAATAATGCACTTTCTTAAGAATTAGAAAGTCTTGAATAGTTGTTGGAAGATGAAAAACATTCATTGACATGTTTCAAGTAAATATGCTATGCTTTGAAATGCTAAAAAATCATTGAATTGATTGTACATTTGAATCTACCGAGCTATTCATAATTCTCTCCGGGGTTCCAAAACGCTACATTAAAAACACTAAGACGAATACATGAAAAATGAACCGTGCACGAAATACAAAAACTATTCAAGTTCTAATAATAGTAATTGACACTGTTATTAAATAACACTATTATAACAGTAGTCGTATGGATATGCTACAATTGTGGTTAAGGCTGCAGTTACATGAATATGAGGGTATTTCATTTTTCAACAAGATGGAGCTCCATCATATTTTCTGCGTGAATACCTTAATACACAATTACCTCGTCATTGGATTGGCGAGCTTTCGAAGATGACGTAGCTCGTTTTCCACGGTCCCCAAACTCACCGGATTAAACACCGGATTTATCTTGTGAAGCTGTGTAAAAGACCTTGTTTCTTGCCCCCTTTGCCGCGTGATGTAGCAGAATTGCGTGAAAAGATCACATATGTTGTCAATACCATTGATAGTACCTTATTGAATAGAGTCTGGCATGAACTGGATTATCGCATTGATGTATGCCTTTGACCAAAGGTTCATATATGAAACACCTGTTACGACTGTAAACAAAACTTGAACTGTTTTTGTATTTAGTGCAATGTTCGTTTTTATTGTATTCAGCTTAGTTCTTTTACTATAGCTCTCTGAAACCTTGGAGGGAATTATGAATAACCTGTTGTTTTAAAGCCCCATTCTACGCGAGGTTAAAACTTTTCTTCGTTAGTAATGGATAGTTTAGCATCAATGAATTTTAGCTCATTTCATTTTAAAGAAAACTGCTGTAGAGAAGATATACTGAGTTTAATTACTTAATCTGCATTAATACTCTTTGTTCGGAAACTGATTACAATAAGTTAAAGGCATACTTGAGAGATCTTTTAAAAGATATTTGCTGAACGCTGAATTAAAAAACAGTTCCTAAAATTATTTGTAAAGGCCATTTGCTTTGACGGAAGAACTAAGCATATTAAACAGGAGGTATTTTTTAAAATTAAGCAGAAAATAATGGAAGCCTCAATTTTGTTACTTTTATTTGCATTTACAGTCCTACAACCTATTAAAGATGAAAGAAACAAATCAGTTAATTTAATTTCTTTAAAAATGAACTTTACTTTTTGAATTGTGTTGAAAAGGGTTTAATTCATTTTATCAGGGCTACTGTTTCTTCTAATTGATTTTGCAAACATAACTGGAGTCCCGAGTAGGAACAGAGAGCTTACTAAAAGCTATGTTCGTGCGTGTGTAGAAGATACAACAAAGATAAGAAGAGTTAAAATTACCCTTTATTTACTTGTCGATTTTACAGACGTTCCCGCACTTCGGGATACAAAGACCAACCACTTGTGGTCTGAACGTAAAATAATATAAGATTACTAACTAACTAAAATTTAAATAAGAGTTAACTTTTAATATTTTACACAGATGACTAGCATTAAGACTAGTCTTTTAAATTACTACGTCTGTAGGACGCAAACTGGGGACAACTACAATACGTCTTTAACTTTCAAGAAGATTAAAACCTCTGGCCTCAAAGGCGGACAGTAACTGATGGCAAGCTAGCATGAAGCTTCGTAGCAAGAGAGCTCTTTCTCTTTCCTTCTACTCTACTCTTGGCAAAAGCCACAACTTAAATACTTAAGCGTTAGCAAGTACAATTTGCATAAACATAGTCACGCGTTAATTCTGGCCGGAAGTGGAAAATAAGAGATAATAGTAAAGTTTTAAAATAAAAATAAACGTTAGTGAACTTAAAATCCTTACAATTTAACTGCAAAATTTAAAACATTTAATAATTTAATTACTTTTGTTCTTGTTTGAAGCGTGTTGGTTATCTTCAGAGCAATTTGTTCAGTGTCTTTGAACTGTCTGAAATATAGCAGGATTTGTTCTGGTTTTATTATGGAATTTAAAATATCAAGAAAAGTATTGGAGTCATAACGGTCTTATAATAAAATTAGTTGCCTACATGCAGTTAAGATAAACTAACTCCTTACGTGAAAGTTTATTTATCCAATAAAAGCTTTCCTCTTCGGGAGGGATGACTTCTTGGAAAATCTTGTCAGAGAAATTAGCTTACATTCACGTAATAAATGACGAAAAGCGATGAATATGTCATTCCCCTTCTCTTACGACCAAGCTACTCCTAACACAAAGCCTTACAAGAAGACCTTCAGATCGCCAGTATTTTAAGTACTCTGGTCCCGCATACACATTATACACTTACAAACATTCCATGTCTTCTTCTGGTTTAGAACTCGGGCCCATCGATAAGGAAGCCAGCATCGCTAACACTATACCTGATCAGGCCGGTCCAAAGACTCTGCTTGTATGCTCATGGGATAAGTAGAACTTTACGTAGAACTCGTGAGATATTTGAGAAGTCCTTGCAAATGCTCTGAGTCGATGTGCACTAGAAAGTAGAAGGGCATATCACATAGACAACTAACGTTCAAGTAGATGTTAGGGGAAAGTGACAACCGTGGTTTCAATGACATAGTGATAGTATGTTTGTCTGCAAACTATGAGATTCTGAGTTTGAGGGGCAAATCTTCATACTGTTATTAAATCAAACATTTATGTGCAAACTGTATACAGAACGGTAGTTCTCTACATAGAAATTCAAACTGGAGTAAATTCATAAGTATTTTAGAAAAGGTATACTTTTATATGTCCATGATGGTTTTACAATTGCTTCGGATGACATAAAGTGTTTCAGGATACAGTTTGCAGTTGTGATTGATGAAAATATCTTTTGGATTTAGCGAAATCAGTGTTTTCGAGGCGCAAATGTATTACAGTGGTTAAGTTTTAAAGAGACAAAAATGTTTACTCCGATGATAATGTTATATCTAATAACGATATGTATAATCCCATTGTATTTCCTCGCTGCAGGGTCTCATGAGATAATGTCGCATGAAATCTGTGAGCCACATTGCATTAAGTCCTTTCTAGATCAAAGTAGGGCTTTGGCTGATGCCTTTGTAAGATTTCCAGTATTAGAGACCAATGAGGAATTTAACTGTATTCTTTCATCGAATGGTGCTGATATTTGCTGAATTTGCTATCATTTACCAATGAAAATCAAATAATTCATCCTAATTTCATCAAATAAGGAGATGTAAGATTATTCTATTGCTTCAAATTACGAAGTCACACCAGTATAATCGTCAGACTGTCAGATGATATATTGTCCGTTCTGCCTTCTACCTAAAGGTGTTAAAACTTAAAGTAAAGGTTTAAACTAAAAGCTACTTATTAGCACGTCAGTTTGACAAAAAATCAAAAGTTTAAAAAATAACAGAACTGCATAACTTGCGGGTATTTTAGAACAAACGTTCAAATTAAACTAATTGCTAAACACAAAATAAAGATGCTTTACTAAATTTTGTCTTAGCCGTAATTGCTTGCGAAACAAAAGCGGCTAACTAAAACATAAGCCAATATGTTAAATGCAGCTTAGGCTAACTACATAGAGTGACAGTCAGCCTATGCTGCCAAATGCTCTCTGAAAACTCAAGAATTCTGCGCTTATTTATACTTGAACTAATTTGTATTCTGGTGGGAGTGTCGAAAAGTCAAAATGAAGGAAAAGCCAAAATGATGAACCATATATTTTAACATAAAACCTTACAGGGCTATAATTATAATTTTGAGAAAAAAAAGAAAAAAATTAATTATTATTATCTTTACATTCGTTTAAAGATTAAATAGGAACTCTCTATTTATTATCATCGTTAGCAGGTAATAAACTATCCCTATGTAACAAAGAATTACCGTAACTTATTCTATGATGTAAATAATGTAGAATTCTTATCAATCGTAGCAGAGAAGATTATTTTCTACAAAACACCTTTCGTACCTTTTAAATTAAACTGCTCCCTTACCTTATTTTTAAGCTCGCACACCATAAAAAAAAGGATCGCGAAGAGCCCACCTATCAAAACCACGAAGTCAGAAATTTAAAAGAAGGTTAAGGAATCGATATACTTTGGAGTAGGGAGACATCACTCAAATATTCCTACACCATTTAAGAGTTATGACTTTCCGCTCATTTTTCCTTTAACCTCTACCCATTAGATATGCCAAAGGAGGCGTCACAAATTACCTCAATAAATTACGCACAACCTTATTCCTTAAGAAAATTTATCTTTTTATTATATTTCATCTTTCCATGAATAACACGCACCTACTAAAAATCCCTATTAAAGAGCTTCGAGCGTCCATCATAGGAATATCTTCTCCCCCTTCCTTTCGAAGAGATAAGAGAGAAAATGGAGCTAATATTGGAGATTCCTAACTTATCCGTTCCAAACCCGCAGTGTAGATCACTTCCTCGTCGAGAAAAATGACTACTGAGAAAAGATTGCTCAACCCTCGAGGCAAGCATGCGTGAAACCTAAACGGTTCTCGTCTCGGTCTCTGAAACGGCCGATAGCTCAGCTTTCAAGTGTTTCTGGTTTCGATTATGAAACGAATAATCAGTTTCGAAAGAATGCATAAAGTTCTTACCCCTCTCATTTTTAAATTTGAGGCAGTATCTAGCATCCAGATTTGAAAAGACTTCCTTAAACAGTTTTATCAGGCAACTCAAGCTCGTCTCACCAATGAAAGGAAAATAACGTTGGGAAAGTTTCTGAAAGAGATAATAGATAAATATAAAACGCTTCAGTACATCAATAGCAGTTTCTGAAAATCAATCGAATATCAATTATTAATTGAAGTATTTCCCGTGCCTAAGCTATGCGTTAAACTTGAATGTGAGAATTATTATAGAACTAATATCGGTTAAAAGCATCTGTATGTATTTACATGTTAAAAGTTAATCTCTATAAGGCGCTATTGATGATTCAGAAAACAGTTTTACAACGAAAAAATAAAAAACAAGGTTTGTGGACAATAATTTGGCAATTGAAAGTGAGCGAATATGAAGGGAAGAGGGAATACTGATTTCAAATATATCTACATTAAAAAATTTCGTTGTGTCTTTACATTTGAAAAAAAAAAGAAAAGAAGATACACATTTTCCTCAACTAAAGTCGTTTAATTTCTTAACTTTATTTCAAATATATGCATCTTCTTTGCTGTTACGATGTAATTAATATGGTTCAGTTATACAAATTTTCTCACACATGAGTTGTAGAGACATTAGGTATTTTTCTTAAGCAGGAGAGATGAAAAATGAGCAATGCCCTCGCCGGGACTGGAACCTCTC
The DNA here is from genome assembly GCA_000611955.2 of Stegodyphus mimosarum. Taxonomy (NCBI): domain Eukaryota; kingdom Metazoa; phylum Arthropoda; class Arachnida; order Araneae; family Eresidae; genus Stegodyphus; species Stegodyphus mimosarum. The sequence continues at coordinate 487,392 of KK113457.1, forward strand.
GAATACGCGTCGAGCGTGCTGACCACTACACCATGAAGACATGCCAAGAAGGCGGGAGAAATACCTTATAGAGTAACCCATCATATATATTATTTAGCTGTTACTGATTTTTTTATTCACTTCTTCTTTCCTCATTGTTCAGTTTGAAAATAGGTTAAAGTGCTTTGAAAATTTTGAAGTTAAAAATATCCGTAGCGAAGATATATCAATTTTGGGGGTATTTACATTGCGTTACACTATCACAGTATTCATAATCCAAGAAACGTGACGAATGTTGCCATTTTAAACGACGTAAGATTGTTAACATGACTTCCATTTGGCTTAACAAATAGACTTTCTTAGGGTGTTGTAATTCGACTTGCCGTAAGATATTTAAATTAACCTTCAAATTAGAAAGGTTTGGTAGTTTAACGATTTAAAAGAAATAAACGAATTTCTTATATCTTTACTTTATTTTTAATGATATAGCAGACTGATATCATTTATAATATAATGTGTAACATAATTGATAATATACGAGTAATTTGCAACATAATTGATAATATACGAGTAGTATGCAACATAATTTATAATATAATATGTAACATGATTTATAATATAATATGTAACATGATTTATAATATAATATGTAACATGATTTATAATATAATAAAATGACTAACATTTTGGCTGTATTAAAGTACAGCCAAATGTTAATTTTTATAAGAATTTACACTATTATTGTAATTAAAATGTTTTAACGGCGTATATTATGTAACCTGGTTTACAGCAGTTGCTATTATTTTAAGATCTTGATGGACCTTTGGACCGCAATGTGCGTGCGTGCATGTGTTGTGCTAAAATTCGTGATTGATTCTATAATTAAAATTATAATTAAAAGTTAGACTTTCTTCTCATTTTATTGGTGACACACTAAACTGTAGGTCGGAACATAATACTTTACGCTAAGATACACAAAAGAATAGGATAAATATATTCCGTACGGGGAACTAGTGGTTTTAAACGTTAGATATACTTTTCTAAAGAATTTGTGCTTAATCGCGAAATGAAACAAAAGATGGATACAAATTCATTGCTGGCCATTAAAACTTCTACATCATGAAGGTGGCATGCAATAAGCACCAAATTTCCACGAAAAGCACTACATGCTGTCAGCATTTCACAGGTACAAACAGGTACACACACACAAAACATGTATATGTAACGGCACCTACATTGTGCACAAATGGTAATACTGCACAGAGAGTTTCTCATTTGGAATTCGTATGTTGCTTTTTTGTGTAAAGTTTATATTATGCCTCGTGTAAGAAGGAAAAGTTATATTATTCTTCGTGTAAGGCTCCTAACAGCACATGTCGAAATTCAACAGCGACAGGATCGTGGCCTATCGAAACTGTTATAGTTTATAGTTTTGCGACATTGCTTTTCGCTCTGATCGGGATTTCATGTTTGTCAGTCGAATATAGAATTGATGGACACAGAAGGGCCCTACTAAACGCCATGCAAGTTCCTAGCGGCCCCAGCCACTATCAAGGATAAACATGTTGCCTTCTCTGTCTTGCCGGATCATACATTCACGTTATGTACCCTGACTGGCGCTTCGGGTCGTGCGGTTGATTGTGCTATACAGACGGTGGTAGTCTATGGCAGTTCGGTGTGCTATACAGACGGTGATAGACTATGGCTCTGATCAGCACGTTCTCCAGATCTCTGACTTGTTAAGAACATCTCTTGGTGGAGTGTCGAGAAACTTGCAAGCCATTAATTCTCCAGCCAATACAATTGATGAAATCTCGCAAAATGCTGAAACTGCATGGAATGAAGTATCCGCATCTTTCACCCAAGTTCAGTTCGACTCGATGTTCAGCCAGTTTCAGCTGTTGTAGCTTACACAAGTTGCAGCTACTGAATGCTGCACGCTACGTAGCCCAAACCACCCGCTTATTTATGCCGCTCGTCTCATTATACTGTATTTGTACAATAAAACTTCTATGTACAAATTTTTGCTATTTGATTTCCTTCCTGATGTGGCAGATTTAATTGCTAGCAGTGTGGAGTGATTACCATCAGGTATAGTCAATCATTGCATTCCGATTTATTATGCAAACTAATGAACAGTGATTGAGCAAACAGGACCCTAACCCGGCCATTACACATGGGTCAACGCTCAGTCATTCAAAACTGACACATTCATACTATGTCATCTGAAAAAAGTATGCTTATAACCTACACCAACGCAAGTATTCATTCTTTATAAAATGCTCCTCTTATTAAGATTCATAAAAGGATACCTGTTACAAATGAATCCTGTACTATATAAATACATCGGAAATGTCTAGATATTTCGATTTAACATATTGCATTTAACTAAAATGTTTAGCGAGTATAGTCTTTCAGCAGTTCTTCACATTTGGTAAGATTTATATCCAATTGTGTACTTTTATACTTGTTAAAGCTACGAGCATTTTAATGTGCATATAAAAGTCAATATAAGCGTGCAGTCTGCATACACTATATGTATATGTAAAGCATTCAATATCATGTAACGTGTCCGTAAGAAATTTAGCTTTAGTATTTTTAGAAACATTAGAAAAAGTCAAGAGCACTTTATTGACAACAAAGTTCTTCAGGTTTATTATCGAGCGATACTAATGTGAAACATGAATGATAGAAACAATATTCAAACTACACATCATTTTGGCAACACGATATGAAGCTTGCATTTCAAATGTTTCAGTGAAAGAAATCTGGTATTCCAAAAGAATACTTACATATTTAAGCGACAGGTAAACGGCAATCACAAGAATTACAAAGAATTTTAAATATAATTAGATTTCGTTTCTTTCACCTCACTTTCTCTGGATAAAAGCTAGTTAACATGTTTTTTGGTCATTCCACAATCACCAAGGGTTTGAACGACCCTAAATGTTCAGCATAAATAGATAGTGAGGTCAGTTAGTCCACGGGCCTTCAAATGTTTTGAATTTCAATACCTCTGAGAGGCGTGTCGGAAAAATTATACTATAAGCAATGTGCCCATGAAGTGCAAGGAACGTCCATGAAACCTTAATAACAAATGTCACATGTTCTTCGCATTTATTAGAGGTTAAACTTAATATGAAACATGAACAATAGAAATACGTATCATTTAAATACTAGCATCATTTAGGAATATAAATTAACTAATTATTTTGTTATTTTTGTAGCTGTAAGAGCTTGAAAAAATCTGGCAACAGCTGGGAAACGAGGAAGAAAATTTGAAGGTTTTCAAGCTTTAAGTGATCGATGAACAGTACTTGAAAAAATTGTACAAAATTTTAAGTGCATTTTGAATTTGTTTCTGTGCATTTAACCTTCGCGGAAGCCAAAAGATCTTGCTGAATAACGCAGCTGTAGTCTTACAAAAGTGAGCATGAGAATCTGTCTTCCTTTAATTAATTTCTAAGCTTTATAATTTATTTTCTACATCTTCAGATTAGCCACAAGTGTCCTCACTTATATACTTCTACAAATTAAACCAGCATTTTTTTTTCTATTCTGATCAGAAATAAAAAAACCTTATTCTAATTAAAAGCGAAATGTATCGTAAAACATAATCAGCGTCCAAGACGAAATATTTTTCCTTTATTATGGTTTCTTAATGAGCGTTTCTTTGCGCTCGTAAATTTATTCCTTTGAGAGTAGGAAAATCTTCAGCTAGTGAAACTCCACTCAACATAAATAGAATATAAGTAGCCAGCTTTATGAAGATGTGTTAATCTCTAGGGAGCAATAGGCATAGAATTATTACCCATGTTTCTGATCATTAAACCCTCTACTTTAACTGTGATAGGGTTAGATCCCTTGATGTTGAAAACGTTAGTACTCACAAGCCGTTTCTTAACGTAATTTTGCTGCTACCTTCTTAATCAGTATTAAGATTTCATGTTATGCGTCGCCAACATAAATGATACTATATACTTTTACTGTTTTAAATGATTTATCAGTTTGATTAAATATAATCAATATTATTTTATATATAGTATTTCAACGCATTTCTTTAATTTTAGTGACTGTAAATAATTTTCTCGTTTTTTCAAGAGCATCTTATTCGAAAGTTGTAAAGCTTATCTTTGACTGCAATCTTGACACATCATTTATGTTCATGCTCAAATTAGAAATTTGCTATTTTTTAACACTTACAGGCTTCCCGTGCACCACAGATGTACAACACGGGACTTACAGAAGTCAGTTAACTAAAACATTGAATGTTGCATGCATAAATAAAACGAACAAAAGCAGAAAACAGCAGTCTGGACTTCACGAAAACACGTAAGGTCACTGGCCAAGTCACGCCGAACATTTTCAAATCGTTCTACAAGCATAATCTAGGGACAGCAAAGGTGGGGCATGAGAAAATCAATCTTGAGGAATTTTTTTTAACATTCACATAAATTGTTTGATCTTAGATTGAAACGAAACAGGTGACTTGCAAATTTACGGTGACCAGATAAAACTGAGAAACTTTAACATTAACAGAGAGGAAAGACTCGGAATGCAGTCTATGGTAAATAGCAAGGAATAACTTATTGGTGACCTCAGCATTACAAGATGAAATATATTCCTTATTACACTTAGCTAAAAGCTTCTAATAATGAAGGGACTTCCAATAGCTCTTTGGAATGCTAATATTCATGTCTATGGTTTATTGTAAGGCAGCTTTAGCTAAGAAATCAGCTCTTTCATTTTCATACAATCTGTGATGAGCACTCACATAAGCAAAACGGATATCGATTCTCCTAGTTTTAAGGGAACTGGCAGTTAATAGGGTTTCGATTACTAATGTGTCGCTGCTGGTAATACTGTTCAAAAGGTGAAGAGAAGAAAGAGAATAAGAACAAATAAGGTATCTCGAGGATGCTGTCCCATTATCCTTGATCCATTTGACAGCACGATAAATATACAGAACTGCTTGAAAACTGTACATTCATTACATATACAGGTGTTTAAAAGAACAAACCTCAAAATGGCATTTAAAAAGAACAAATGCAAAGCCAACCTTGTTGTTCATCATGCTGCCATCTGTAAAGAAAACCATATGAAAACTCATTTCAGTAGTCTCTTCATAATGGCAGACATTTATGAGCTCTAAAGTTTCTAGATGAGGAAGATTAGGGAAGAGGACATTTCCATTTATGCAGTCTTCCAAACTATCAGTTGCCAATACCTCGAAAATGTTATTCTTATATTCAGTTTCGAAATCAATAGGGGAACTCCTGCAAGAACAAAAGTAGCTTCATACCTTAAGGTTCTATAACCACGAATAATACGAAGAAGAATTCTCCATTGAATTTCTATCAGATTTCTTTTGTTAATCTTCTTTGAAAGAAGAATGCTGTAAACACTGAAATATTAACTTCCGCATAGAAGTTGCTGTAATCTAAATGAGGTCAGCCTGAAAACTCGAACGTATAATTTCAAGTAACTTCATATAAAAAATTTTAGGCTGCACATAAACGATTATTCCGTGCCGTGATAAGCAATAGATGGCGTGAGCGATATCTTTTACTAATTGCATTAATGATGTAAATGTTCATAAAAATGGTCAGTTAGGTATACAGTAAAGTCTTAAGATGTATTACTAAAATTATGAAATAAAGATATAAGAATAATGAACTAAAGATATTATTTGAAATGTGAAACAGAGATATAAATTGTTACAAAATACGTAAACTACTTTTAAGTACCTTACGTTGATAAAATTGAATAATTTTTTTAAAACTAAGTTAAAGATCTTATACCACGTTGAATGTAAACCTATTAGACTGGCGACTAATAATAAGGCTGCTCTGGTAGTAAATGCCCTGGTAATATAAGATAATGAGACTCGGAGAATGGAAATAAAAGCTATACACTTTTTTAACGCCAAAATCTTTTTTTTCTTATACGTATTTGAAGCCCTACTTTTCTTCTTCATTTCCTGAGTTAATTTTTAAAATGTCATTTGATTAGGCTACTGGCAACAAGCTGGGCTTTGAATAAAGTAGATATTTTATTTTCCTTACATTATATATTAACACTAAAAATATCTACACATTAATTACCTCCCTTTTTGCCCTGTTATGTTAATTTGTAATGCTAAGATATTTATCGCTTCGGCGGCGTTTCAAGTATGATATATGGTGCATGACAAATTACTAGTTCTCATAGATATTACCATTCGATGTCGCGTTCTGGCTTATGTCTGAAATTATTACTCTTCTTCAAATAATCAAACATTTTTGAAAACAATATAAGAATATTTTTCAAAATGTATGTCTTTATTTCATTGTATCTGTCTCTCTCTCTATATATATAATGCAATATAAATTAAAAACACGTTTAAAATCCATCCCGTATTCAATGCGGAACAAACCATATACAAAAAACAAAAACCAGATGAGTTTCTGGTATTTATATTGTTTTTGTTTTAGACACAGTTTTCTCAAAATGCTATTTAAGAAAAATCAATTTTTAAAGCTTTTTTAAGCTTATTTGCGATTTTGATGCTATAATTTTGTAATTGTTTGCAGCATTTAGTGCGGGCTATAGGCGTTGGACACATGAAAAAAAGTATTACTTTGATTAATTTTCTGAGAATATTTTAAGTATTAAATTTCAGTGTGTGTTTTTGTAGGTTCAGAAACAGGCTGATGTAGGTATTTACTTCTTTCGTTGCACTAAGCCCCAGATGATGCAGCGAAAGAGGTAAATTCCTTTTTTTACTTTTTTTTGCGCATATAATGTAGATTGCAACTGTGATTCTAGTTTTTTATTATTTGCGTTTTTCATATACTTTGATTTGAATTGAATATGGGATTTATTTTAAACGTATTTTAAATTTATTTTGCAATATTACTACCAAAAATTGTTGCTTTCAACGCGCAATTGGATTAGGCTTTCATCTTCATTTTACATTGTATTAGTCATTTATATATATACAAGCTATTTCTCCCGCCTTCTTGGCATGCCTTCGTGTTGTAGTGGTCAGCACGCTCGGCGCGTATTCGAGAGGTCCGTGGTTCGAGTCCTGGCGAGGGCATTGCACATTTTTCACTTCTCCTGCTTGGAAATAACCTAATGTCTCTACAATATAATAAAGTAAAAGCATATGTATGTACAAAAAATATATGATTTATATAAACATTTGCGCTATTATTTTTACTAACTGTATATTTTTCTCTGGCAATATATTACTCAACTCCGCAAGGAATAATTCTTTGGGTTGCGGAACAATGAACTTTATTCATGTTTTTGAATTTTAAAAGTAATTAAGATTTAATTGTAATTTTATAAAATATCTTGTATTGTTATTTAAGTAGGATATAAAGATATAATTTAGCGGTAAATGTACTGTGAGGGAAATATTATTTCCAGACAAAAATCTTAAGAAAACTAAGATTGATGTGCAGAAATCGTGATTGCACCTTGATTTTATTAAGTTATCGAATAAAATTCAATATTTAACAAAAACATGTAAGAATGCACAAATTTGAAATTCCTCGTTGTTTTCGAGAATAGTATATTTAACAAGAGAAGCCATAATTTAATGTTTAGCGTGTAAATATTTTGTTTCGATGGGAAACTTATCATTGACATCTGCTAAAGAATAGGAATAAAAATTAAACCTTGGAAACCACTAACTATACATTCTTGTTATTCATTCTTTCATTTATTTCACCGTATGATTCTTTGAGTTCTTCCTTTTTAATACGAGTCAGAATTTGGCAGTTCTCACATGCAATGCTTGAAAATTCTGCCTCGATTGAGAGAGAGGGGGGATTTCAGAGCATATGTTTTGATGAAAATAGAGTTTAATGGATGTGAGGTGTTGTAAATAATAAATCAAAAGTGCTTTAAGTAATAAATCTTAAATGCTTAAATTTTGCCGGTCGAGTATTACACTCACTTCCAAAAGTTAAGCACGGAGAGGAAAATACTAACTTCCAGAAGCCAATCAGAATTGAAGAACATGCAATTCATTGCAGAGGTAGATGGAAGTATGCAAATACACTCATGTCCAAAATTATGTTTACATGCATAAATTCACGGATTTCTCAGAGACTAATAATTTAATGAATTTTCGTGGAATCATACATAACATTATCAGGACTTAGCATTCTGTGTGTATTCTTTGCAAACATGGTGAATTACTTACAAGGTTCTTATCCTCAAATTCTAAGTCCTGAACTGGAACAGTGAGCGGATAATGCGCTATGTTCTGATGTAACTGCTGGGCTGGAGAATAACTGCACGTGAAGGGATTTGGAATCCTCTTTTATTCAATTACTATTAAATACAAACCTCCCAATTCGGGAGAGATACAGAACGTAACAGACCACACTTTGGTCGAACTTAACAATCAAATAAATTTAAATACTAAACCTAAAATAGAACTTAATTAAACTTTGCTTCGCAGAGCAATTCGCGGAAGTTGGCCTCTATCTAAAAGGGTGCGTAGCAAGGTATACTAAATACTACCGCACTTTAATTTATTTTACAATGCAATCACGTAGTAAGCACTATGGCTTATAAATTTAAACTGCTAGCTGGTCAGGCGAAAGTTGAGCAGCGTGACCGTGATCTGAGGCAAAGCTCTCACACACCGAGAGGTTTCTACCTCTGGCTTAAATAGTGCTTGGCTGAACTTCAAAAATTAGCATAAGCTAAAAACGCGCGCTTCTTCTGACAGGAAGTTGAAGCAGAGAGGAGATAGAAAAGATTTAAATTAAAATAAACTTGGTTAGTTTAACTAAAACCTTACATACTTCCCGCCAGAATTGCGATAGTTAAACTACTTTGGTCCAAACGGACCATGTTGAAAACTAGCAATTCTAAATAGTCGAAAATTTCACTGTTCTAAACTTAGGCCAACTCTTACAAGGACAGAAAAAGAATTAAGTCTTACGAATTTAATATGGAATATGATCTCCCCTGACTTGTACACACATATCACAACGTGTTTTAAGGCTGGAAATAACGTTGTTAACCACAGTTTGGGGAATTAATCTCCACTCTTCCAGCAATGCCGTCTTCAGAGCATTTACATCTCTAGGAGGAGGATGTATACGTGCAATTGCTCTTCCAAGGTAGTCCCATAAGTTCTCTATCGGGTTAAGGTCAGGAGAGTTTGGTGGCCAAGGTATTCGCTTCCAAATGATACTTCGAAGCCATAACAAACCGCTTTGAGTCCCTACACACTGAAATCAAACGCTATGTTGCAGAAATTCACTCAAATATTCAGTTTGCGCAAAGCGCTTGATTCAACCTTGGATGACGTAACGCCTAGATTTGCATATCACAAACCGCTTGATTACTTTTGATTGGATAATGCTAATTAGGCTTGGTTTTCACACATTCCCTGCAAATACGGATCACATTGATTCAATATTTCACTGAATATCCTCATTTTTGGGTATGTAAAGATAATTTTGGACCTGAGTGTATGTTAGGTAACAGCCAATCGCGCTTTCATGCCAAGAAATATGCAAAAAAGACAATCTTATAAGAAGCCAGCTTTATAAACGGTTACAGAAGTTGATTGTAATTGCTGATAGAAGGTGTTTAAAACTTTTGTACAATTTGTTTTCAAGACATATGTTCCTATGACTTTCAGAAGTCGAATGGAAGATTCTGAGCGCTGGCGTGCTGTGGGGCGCATTTAAGCAGGACAGTCGATCACATATGGTGTTCTTTTCTTCGGCGTTCATCATTCTGTAATTTCATGTTTATGGAAACAATTCCAAACCACACAGACAGTTGTCCGAAGGCCCGTAGCTGGTCGCCCAAGGGTTCCAACCCCAGCGGAAGATCGATATATTGCTATTGTAGCCAAGCGGAATCGCAGAGCGACCTCCACACGTGTGACATCTATGGTTACAGCGTTCATTGGTAAGGCAATATCTGCAGCTACCGTACGCCGAAGATTACATATGCGTGGACTGTACGCCCGGGTACCTCGAGTTTGTGTCCCTCTATCCGTCCAATCAAGAGGGGCACGAATACAGTGATGCCGGGAACATGTCAATTGCAATGTGTCTGACTGGGGCATTATCATGTTTACTGATGAGTCAAGATTTGCTCTCGAGCCATATGACAAGCGTATAAGGATATGGCGTGAACAACGAACACGCAATCAATCCCAAAACATCATCGAACATCACGCATTCCGAGGCGGAAGCATTATGGTGTGGGCAGGAATTTCATTAGGATATCGCTCCGACCTGCACATCTTTAACCGCGGTTCTTTGACGGCTGTCTGGTACCGAGATGAAGTCCTAGAACCCATTGTGAAATTGTACGCTGCAGCAGTTGGCCCTACTTTTGTTTTAATGGACGATAACGCACGTCCCCATAGAGCTGACATCGTCGATGACTACCTAGAGCGTGAAGAGATTGCGCGTATGGCGTGGCCAGCATATTCGCCCTACCTTAATCCCATTGAAAATCTTTGGGATGCTCTCGGCCGTGCTGTATCTTCACGTTTCCCAACTCCAGCCACTTTTATTGAGCTGGAAACTGCTCTACAAGAAGAATGGCGATTGCTTAATTCTGCGGTGGTTGACCACCTAATTGGTCATAAGGTGTAAACTTTGTATACAAATGAGGGGGGATCACATACCCTATTAATGTCCTTTTTTCATTTTATGCTGTTTATTTTCACTTTATACATAATTCTGTTTAAGTCTCCAGTATGTCATTATCCGATAACTTACAAAAATTTAATATTGTTTTCATTTCTGTATATAATTGTTGATTTTATTTTATGCATAAATATATGTGCTACTTTCCTGCCGAATTTTGTGTCAATCAAAGCAGTATTTGTTTATTTTTTTGCATTTTACATCTTCGAGCTTAAGTTTTCGAAGTGAGTGTATATTTATAGACAGAAGGTGTCCACTTCTGCCGATCAACAAATCAGCAAATTCTGGCTTTCATAACAAGAATTAAGCATATGTGTAAAATGCAGTATCTGTGCTTACTAGGAATAAATCTATCCTCTTTATACTGAATGGCATAAGAATATTGACAATTATCTTCGTGCTTTAAACAATAAGTTCAACTTACCATTCAAATCGCCAAGCAAAGGTACAGCTGAGAGTGAAATGTTTTGCAGTTGAAGACTGAAGCAGGAGCAAATGAGTCTAAGATAACTCAGTCGGAATCGGAATCTCAGAGAAATCGGAATATCTTGGAAAGGCAGAAACAAGAAATCAGTGTAAATATAATTACAATTTCCAGTTATACTCATGTTTAGAGAGACGTAATGCGGGGGGGGGACGAGATTCCCATGATGTTGCAATACGCATACCTAATCGCCTAAGAAAAATTCACAGAACTATAAATTATGGAATATTCTGATTTTGAGAGAGATATTGATAGAGAAATAGAATATATAAAATCTGTTACTTTATAAGGTATTTCTCCCGCCTTCTTCGCATGCCTTCGTGATGAAGTGGTCAGCACGCTCGACGTGTAACCGAGAGGTCCGTGGTTCGATTCCCGGCGAAGGCGTTGCTCGTTTTTCATGACGCCTGCTTCGAAATAACCTAATGACTCTACAACACTTCCTTTTAAAATTAGTACGTGATCTAAACACGAGAATGGAAATAAAACCCACGGATTGCGGCTATAACTATCTTAACGATGTTTATTTCAATTTAATCGATTTAATCACTCTTAAAGAGGATACATTTATTTCTAGATAACTGAGTAACTATTATAAAAAAGGGAAAAAAGCAGCACCCTTCATTTTGCAGGTCATCCATATGGAAGAATTTCTATCAAAGGAGAAGACACTTGATTATTTGTATCAGTTAGAAAATGGGCCACTGATTGATAGTATCTAACAATGGCATGACATGTCAGAGTGCAATACTATTTGCCATGTACTTTAAAGAAGGTTGTAGTTGGAAGGCACTTTAAACTTTCATGCAACGAGGTCTAGAAACACCGAAACAGGAAGCCCTCTAAAGGTTGGACACTTGCTGTGGAAAAGAATATAAATGATGTTCTTAAATATATTCCTCCTTTGTGCTAATCAGAACAACTTGTTTTGTTACTCTATCACAAGGTTCCTAACATCATACATCCGGTGAGGAAAATGCTGAATATGCACTTTATTATTTTACCTAGAACGTAGAGTTTAGTTTGCTTTGGGGGTATAAACTAGTTCCAAACGTTAATAGACTTTAAGCGAATTATCGCTGGTCTGAAATTAACTACAAAGTATTGGAAAGTTTTCAAAATAAACCTTTTATAATAATAAATGCATTTGTGCTAACAGAATCGACCACAACTTGTGCAATGTAACTAAACTAAAAATCAAATTCAAATTTAAAATGTACATTAGCAGTCCGAGATTACGCAGTTTTATTTAAATCTAAGCTAACTTAGAAAACTCTAACCGGAATATCAATTTAAATGTCAGCAGCAATAACGCAAATCTGAAAAATTGCAAATTTACCAGCTCTGGAAGAACTACGCAGCGTGGCCACGAGGGGCAGATACACGCTCTGTCTTACATTCCAGAAACCTCAACTTAAATATTCTGTATCTCAGTTTACATTCTCGAGAGGAAATAGAAAGGGGCAGTTAGAGTAAAGATCTAAATCGTAGCAACTGATTAGTTTCAAATAATACCCTTCAAACTGAATGACTACTCATTTAGACTGCAAGACTACTTAGTCTGGTTTACTGAAATATTGCTTGATATATTCAGAGTAACTAAAATATCCTAACTATGTAAACTATGTAAACTAAGAGATGTCGTTTATAAAAAATTAATCTATGAATCAGAATCTTTATGCTAGGCATTTTTACCGAACGGTATAAGAAAGACTGTGTTTATTTTGTTGAGTTTAAAACAATGTCTTGAAAAACGAATGCACTTCATTTCAAATTTTCTTTCTCATTAATCCATTGAATTCAAATAATGAACTTGCTATCGTAGCTTGGTCCATAAAAATTTTAGCAGTCTTGTAGTTACTTAACAGAATTTTATTAAAGAATTCTATTTTCTCACCCAGTTGCCAAAATAGAATTGCACCTCTTGTGCTCCAAATTCCTCGATTAATTTACTAGTATCTGGAAGAAGACGTGCTTTTTATTCAGTCAGCCAAATCAATAAAGAGGTCTTCTTCTTCCAAATACTACTTTCCAACGGCTGAACACTGATAATTCTGCCCAGATTTAAATCTCGACGAACTTTTGGTTTGGTATATTTGGTTACTAGGGGAATCTGCTTAAGGGGAGGGATGCCTTCGTGGAGATTTTTCTAAGGGAGAGTGGCTAGTAACCATGCTCTACATGAGGAAAACCACTCTCGGAGAACGGGCTAACTAGATGGAAGTTTCTTTGGCCTTCCCCACGCTTAACGTGAATACGAACCGGGTTTTCTTACATATTTCCACGAAATCATCTCTTCCCTTAGGCAGTTAGCCTTCGAATTCCGTATCATAATCTAAATAATCTAATCCTCGCGAATACTACTGTACCTTTGGGCATATTGTAAAAACTGGAAATGAATCTATATTTTTACTGTCCGTATGCAAATATTATGACAATTAGGCTATCAAATCCAGTCAATATTCACTCTTTTTATTTCTTTGCCATCTGTGACCTGAATGCTTTCTTTGAAAGAATATTAGATGGAAATAGTAGCCTCTATTTTCCAGAACAATGAAACATTTGATTCAGTTTGGTTCAAATTTTTAATATTCGTAATTAAAATTTAAGGTTACTTAGTCACTACTTCATAAAAAGAGAAGTTTGACAGCTTTCTGTCGCTAAACACTTTCCAAACAATATAGCACAAAAAAATGGCCAGATAACTTTATTGCCTACAATTTTGAAGGAAAACTTATTGTTGGATTGTAGAGAAATTGGGTTATTTCGAAGCAGGAGATGTGAAAAATGAGCAATGCCCTCGCCGGGACTCGAACCACGGATCTGTCGAATACGCCCTGAGTGTGCTGACCACTACACCACGAAGGCGTGCTAAGAAGGTGGGAGAAATATCCTATATATTTTCCCTCTTGAAGGTCGATTGGGTATTAGGGCACCCAATCACCAAATTCTGGGTCGGAGAATCAACATCCACCACCTTTTTCTAGTTACGTACTTAGGTTTTTCAAGTAGGGTACCACTGGAGAGTTATTAGGTTTTTTGAAGCAGGACAGATCAAAAATGAGAATGGCCTCGCCGGTATTCGAGTACTCGCCGAGCGTGCTGACCACTACACCACGAAGGCATGCTAAGAAGGTGGGAGAAATATCTTTAAAGATAGTGCGCAAACGTCTACTCTGAATAGAGGTACATATTATACAACATTCTATATATCGTTTAATAAATAGAATTACAAAAGCGTTGGAGATTTTTATACACTCACGTTTGTGAAAATTGCAACACCAAGAAGGAATCGTCATAATTGAATGCAATTTAATACACAGTTGAGTGGTAGTGGTACAAATAAATGATTAAATGTTCAAAGCAAACAAACAAGAACAAGAGATCAGAATCAGTATTTTGTGTGGCCACCACGCGCCGCAATAAGTGCTGCTACACGACGTGGCATGGAGTCAAACAAAGTTTGAATGTCTGACTGAGGAAGAGCATTCCATATCGTTTGTACGCGTACCCAAAGTTCGTCTGCAGACGCAACAGGACGAGGATCACGAGCAAGACGCCGACCAATGACATCCCACACATGTTCAATTGGCGACATATCCGGGGAACACGCAGGCCAAGGAAGAAGCTGTACCTGCTGCGCTGCAAAGAAGGATTTAACAATCCGAGCAGTATGAGGGCGGGCATTGTCCTGTTGAAATACAGCGCCTGGCAAGCTTTGAAGGAAGGGAACAGCTTCGGGCTGTAGAACTTCACGGATATACCGGTTGCTGTTCAGATTGCCCACAATTCGTAGCAATTGAGATCGTCTATGATATGCTATGGCGCCCCAGACCATAACTCCGGGTGTTCGTCCACTGTGGCGTTCGATAATGCACTCCGGAAGGTGGCGTTCACCGGCATAGCGTCTGACACGAATGCGGCCATCATGGTACCACAAATTAAAGCGGGATTCGTCAGAAAACACGACATGCTGCCAATCAGCACGCCAGTCTCTATGCTGATTGGCCCATTGTAGCCGCAGGCGGCGATGGTCGTGCGTTAGGGGGATCCTGTATAAAGGAGTCCGTGCGCGCAGTCCACACTGCAGCAGACGTCTACGAATTGATGAAGCACACAATGAAACACCTGTAGCTATTGACCACAGTGCTGCCAATTGTCTAGAGGAAGCTGTACGGTCCGTCCGCGCCATGCGGACCAGGTGTCTATCATCGCGAGCTGACGTCACATTTCGGGGTCCACTCCCGGATTTCCGAGTTGTCCGACACTCGTCCGTCCACTGCTTCCAAACGCGCATCACTGTGCTGCTGTTACGCTGCACACGAGAGGCTACTGCACGATACGACAATCCAGCTTCACGAAGGCCGATGATTCTCCCTCGTTCAAACTCTGTAAGTTGTTCAAATCTCGCTCTCTTTCGTCGACGAGGCATAAGTACAGATTGAGTTAACGTTTACCACTAGCAGATAACCACCGATAACCATACACGCCTCGCTACAGCCGTCTATTTATTCGGATCCATCAGCCGTTCAGAGGGCGCTGCTCAGCATACGCATGCGCTACGGATTTGCAATTCTAATCATTTGCATATCATGCGCTACTTTGCATTTCCTGAAAATTTCAGCTCACTCGCGTGAGTCCTTCATGGTGTTGCAATTTTCACAAACGTGAGTGTAGATAACAATTAGTTATGTTAAAATTAAATACATTTTAAATTATATCAGTTAGCTACTTTATTCTAAATAATATAAAATTTATATTATTGAAAAGTGCATTTATTTTTTTAAATCTCTTGCATTGTTATGCAATACAGTTATAATTTGAAAGACAAATTAAAAGTACTGTATCACGACTCTGAAAAAGAGATATTTGACATGACAAGTAGAAGAAAATGATAGTTTGCATCGTGCAATGACAGTATCTGCAAGAGTGCGTGGATGATAAATGACATGATACTATAAAGTAATAAAATGATCGAAGAATTTAAAATGACTTCACTAAATATGTGTTTAATACTAAGCAGTAGACGAAGAATGATGACAACTTGGGTAATAAGAAAAGTGATCAAAATCCTTAATTTATTACTTTTCTGTTATGCATTTAATGTATTCATTTTAAAATAATATCTTGAAAAATTGATGTACTTCATTTTAAGAGTAACTTTCTTATTAATACGTTGAATTAAAAATATCAAACATGCTTATCTGGGCTGCACTAAATTTACGTTTTTGTAATTAGCAAACCACTGGAAATTTATACGTATTTTACCCTAAGAAAAATTTAAAACTCAATTTAGTTTACTGTAAAATAGGTATGATACCTTGTTTACATAACAGAACTAACGTTTGAATTTTTAAAATTTTCTGAGTTCTTAATCTTGCTCAAATAAAAAATAAAAATAGTTTTTAAATATATTTCATGTATGCATAATAAACTGCACTAACCGTGAATTGGCAGCAGCATTAAATTCTTTTGGCCTCAAAGCAATTTATTTTCATCTCTTTTAAATTACGATGAACCTTTTTTTTAAAGACGCAGTATTTTATATTGAACTGGCGCTTTTCATCGCATTGACAAGAAATCAGTCTACCACCAGTTTATATGCAATGATAAATTGTATGTAAATGTTCAAAGCAAATTCTAAAAAAAAATCAACAAAAAAATGGTATTTTTCTTGAATTATTCCGGTTGAGATGAATTCAGACTTTACGTTTACATGAAAAGAGAAGGAAAGGAGAAAAATCGTGATTGTGCGTTCCATTGCAATTTAGATAAATAAATATTTAATCTCGTTTTGCTAACACCGCGTAAGCTTTTATTGCATGCTGAGATATGTTAAAAATTCTTTTTCAAATGAGGTTTCGCAATGTATTTAAATGTTTTATGCGATACAATTCAGTATTTGACAAGTTCGAAATGCAATAAAACTAAGATTACGTAAAAAAAGGATTCTTTCTCCTTTTAGTGCTTTTTCTACTCAACTGTTGTCACTGCTTTTAAAAGTACTGTGTACTTTTTATGCTTTACCAATAATGGTATACTTGTTTTATTTTGATTCTAACTCGGTTAATACATTAGAGTTATTCTTGCAATGATAAATACTAAATTAATGAAATAAAATGTAAGTAACGCAAGTAAATGCTTTTAAACGTATGTATAATTGAAAATTTATTTGTATACTGCATACATGTCAAAGTGCCATTTAATGCATGTTTCAAAGTAGATAAAAGTGAAACCAAAATAAATGCCTCATATATTAATAAAAAAGGAATTACCTGTCCTTTTTATTAATATATGAGGATATAATTATTATAACACTTCATTTGTCATTACTCTTAATTACATTATAATATTCTAAAGCATTTATAGTCATTTATAGTATTACAAAGTCAACAGAGCTTACGAAAATAATTTTCAGGAAGCCACGATCTCTGTCTTTAAAATTATACTTTAAACTTAGCTAAGACTATGATAATCTTTCTAGAAATTCGTCTAGATTTCTCCTATACACTGGACTGAAATTTTTATTACAGCAATACACCCAAAGGTTGCCTTAGAAGGAAATTTTGTTGAATATCTCTAAGGAATAATTGCTCGTATTTGCGCTAAATATGGATTTTGCGCTACGTACAAATTTGAGAGAAAGTTCGATGCATCGTTCGGCTGGGATCCCATTTTTAAAATGGAAAGGCTGTGTTTATTGAATTTCCAGACAAAATTGGACTCGCTCTCCAGCTTTCAAGTAATAATTCTATCATATGGAAACCAAAGCTTTCTTTCTTAACCTTTTATATTTTAGACTGACAAGCTTGAATTTTGTCATAGCTTTATAGACGAATTAGGCACTATTATCTGTGCAATCAATGCAAACATTCTTTAGTTTCCGATCATGACCGACTGCAAATAATTATGCCAAAAGACAAAAAACGTAAAACCTGCGAAATAAACCTACTATATGATATAATTTTCTTCACATGCCTAAAACCTATAAAGTCATATTAAATTATGACAAGTAGCCGTTCTTCTGGTATCTCTTTAAAGTTGCACAGTTTAAAAGGGGAAAGAGAAGGATAACGGTAACTGTTAAAAAGGATCTTCGATTAGTTTTGGAATGGTTTATTTAAATTTTACTTATATATATATATATTATATAAAAAAGGGTTTATTGTATTCAAGTATGAAATTCGGCCATACGTTGAATATCAAATAATTAAAAATAAAATTCATATAATGTCACACAATATGTTAAACATGCATTAAATCCTAAAAGAACTTTATAATCGCATAAAACGGAACTTGAATTTGTTTCCATACATACAGATTGCAAAGCACATCTGCCTAGAAGAATGAATATTAGCAATAGTTAGCAATAATTGGAATAAAAGTAACATCTGGGCTAAATATAGGAAGTTAATGCCTGAAGTTATTCCGGTAGCTTCTTTTATTCTCTCTAAGCCCATGAGGTAACATATTTTTAAAAATCTTGAAAATGTGTAAAATTAATCTTAGATTTGCGTAGTGTTTAAAAAAACCGAATACGTCTTTCAAGAAAATCTGATGCCGATCTCTTTAGTTTCAGGAATTCAAAGCTGTCTTGTTTAATATGTCTTCTTGAAGACCTACAGCAGCATCTCTTGAAAACGCATACAGCCTTTTCTTAAAACAGTGCAAAGACAATGTTGAACATTGCCTAGTCTTAAATGTATTGTTTGTATTAAAACGTCTCAGTGTTTTGTGGCGAGCAAAAATTACAAGTGGTTAAAGAAGCTAAAACTCCCCCTCCCCCCCAAAAAAAGCAAGTTGTCGAAGTACCTGCTTG
The DNA here is from genome assembly GCA_000611955.2 of Stegodyphus mimosarum. Taxonomy (NCBI): domain Eukaryota; kingdom Metazoa; phylum Arthropoda; class Arachnida; order Araneae; family Eresidae; genus Stegodyphus; species Stegodyphus mimosarum. The sequence goes on from KK113457.1 coordinate 506,356, forward strand.
GACCAAGAAACTGAGTCCAAGATTTGTTTTGTATTAGCGATATGCTCGGATTCTTTGTCATCTTTTACTGTAACAATCCAAAATTTTTTTAATAACAACTAGATAGAAACAATTGTATTTTCTTTATATAATTTGGGACGGGATTGACTCCAGTCCATTCGCAAAAACGATGCTGTATTTCTGTTGAATTTTCGGGAATCTTGTTCATTTACACTTTACTATATGTTATTTGCTTTAATTAGGAAATCAAAACCTGGCATTGTCTGCTCTATCTAGTATTTTTATAAACTGTTATCACAAGCAATACAACTGCAGAAAATATTTTAAGTATGCAATCCTATATGCATGCAGGAACATGAAGACAAACATAAAACCTGAAAAATAAAAATAGCTACATAACCACGATATAATAAGGTAGTTCATTTTTTAAAATTATATGTGTTTTTGACAGTATAAATTTAATACATTTTATGTTTAGTATTTATGATGTTTAATGCATTTTCTATCTAGTATTAATGAATTTAAATGTATTTCGTATGTAATATTCAAGCTGTTTAATGCATTTCATGCTTAAAATATTATCTTTAGCGTCGTACAATTGGTTGATTGAGTGCTTCATTTCAGGACAGTGACGGGGACTAATTTACAGATTTCTTTGCTTGGTACAGAAATAAGTAATAGAAATGGCGACTTCAAAAGAACTGGCACCTAATCAAGATGGTAAGTATATCTTAACCCTAACTGCAGCGTAAATTTCAGATTAGCATGCTCGCAGAATACATTTTATTGCAGATATATTTATTTACTTTCTTATTTAGAAACATACCAATGTGAAAGGAAAAGGGTGAATGTTAGTATTTCATGGAATGCCTTACCTCAAACGGACAAAACAGTAGTTTCTTACTTTTGATTACTTTTGTTTGCTTCGTCTAATAACTTAACAGGAAAGTAAATGTTTTCAGATCATTACTCCAATTAAAGGAATAACGATTAAAAAACTGTTAATTGTAATTGAAAATGATAGTTTCTTTCTGTACTGGATTAATAAAAAAGTTTAGAAAATGTAAGTTTGTATAAAAAAAAATCTAATCTTTTACACATTCCTCCCGTCCCTTTGCTTATATTTAGAAAAACTGTATACTCGTTATAAAAAAATAAGTATAAAATGTTTGATTTCTGTACGACAAAAATTGACCGAGATATTTAATACTAAAATCGGGAATCATATTCAGGGCCGTACAGAAACTGATGAATGAAATGCTTACATGTGTACTGAACTAAAAAATATGGTTTAGTAAAACGTCTCTGATATTAGAGATTACGTGACGAGCATACCGATACATATTATCGTGAAAAATATTCATAAATATAATTTTTTCCAAAATGGTCGGAGAATCTTATAGAATTCGCGTTCTACAAAACACTAGCAGGCTTCACTGTTGGCACTAGCTTATTGGTAATATTACTTGCAGTAGTTAAAATTGAAAAATATTTGTGTATATACACATAGAATTATATATTTTACTTATATGTATAGTTATATATTTGTACCTATATATACTTATAAATTACCTGTGCGAAATTTCTGTCTGCAAATCAAATGTAAATGTGTGTATAATGAAAATGATGTCAAATATTGCAAATATTAAAATTAAATACCTCGGTCAATTTTTATGACACGGGAGTCAAAAATGTTTTGTTTATTTTTATAATGGGTACAAAACTTTCCTAAATATAAGGACTAGAAGAATGTGTAAAAAGTTAGATTAGGCATTTTATACAAAATTATTTTTTTTCAAAACGCGAAAACATGAAGCGTCCAGTCGTTTAAAGCATCTTTGTATTGGCACTAAGTGTCTACGATCAACGTTTGCTAAAATAAACGCCGGGTAAAAGACTTTTGTAGACACTTTATATATATCTATATAAAGTATAAGAAAATAACACAGGATAAAGTTATTAATAAGTTCTCAAGTTCAAGAAGGAATGCGATGAAAATATACTTAAGTGTCAGATGGCTTCCTTAACTTCCGATAGAGTGTCAGTTAATTAGTTTATATTTAGCAGCGCTTCAACTGCACGTACGAGGCAATAGGAACGATAAATGTGTCAAAGACTTACCGTCTTTGACACATTTATGATTATAGCAAAAGCGGGAAGGAGGAAATTAGAAAACAAACATAAAAGTGTGCTCTTAGGAAATAAACTTAATAATAATTCTGTTAGAAGAGTTTAACCATATTATTCGAAATTACGAGCATTAATGAGGTACTTTAATCCCTGTGTCTTCTTAATCAAGTATGCTGTAATACCTTTCATATTTTTTAAAAAGCTGTCAACCATTTTCAGTCAATAGCTCTCTAAAATAAAATCCTAATATTCTTTCTCAAAAGATTGATTATAAAACCAAATTGGATTGAGCCATATTTCAAATATTACAAATTGATCATTTGTTTCGTTGCTTATTAAAGCCCATTAAAAGATCTATTCAATACTGAATTCTGACATTCTCTGCCCTTCGAGAGTATAAAAATAAAGAGTATAACTATTGCAATTGCTCGGAAAATCGTACTCCAGTCTCTTTTGAAGTCACATGCGGAATTATCTCCGTAATAATCATTTCGAAATCTTCCTGTCAGCAAAGACACATCTAGTGTCGAACGCTCACTTAATTACACATAAATATCTTTTAAAATACCATCCCTTCTATTAATAATAGTTACAAAAAATTACCCCTTAACGAGTTTTCTCATCACGAATCAAATTCTTTTTTCCCCACATAATAAAAGTTGAATCATAATTCTTTTTGGGCTAGATAATGAGGCAAGTTACTCCGTGTTAAAATGCTTAAACCTTGCAGATTTCTTCTATTTTTATTAAATATTGGTTTCGGATAATGTGCTGTCATTATGCGAGCTTTCCTTTTGTGATAAGTGATGGCATGATTTTTTTAGCATTCATATGTATATCTATCTATATTTACCTTTAAGAATATCGATAAAAACTATAGAAAAGAGGAGTTAAGTTTCATTTGAAGATTTAAGAATGTTTTGTATTAGTCAGCCCGTTAATTTAATTTATAAAAGATCGATTTTGAAAGAAAAACGCGGTCGACAGTGAGAAGAAATCGACTGAATTCTGGAAAACTGATAGGCGAATGAAATTTTTTACTTTTAATTTTTATAGGTGTAAAATGTTACCATCTTTTTGAAAATGTTACT
>KK113457.1:509691-549827 GCA_000611955.2 Stegodyphus mimosarum
GTTACGAACAGAAATAAAATTTTAACCGATAATAAAATACATTAGATGATTTATAAAAGTGACAAATGCGAGAAATAGCGAAGAAGTATGAAACATTAATGAAAGCCTCAACAGAAAGTTTTTCTAAAAATGCAAAAGAATGAATGCTTTTTATTTTAATCTGAATATTAAAAAATAATTAGTTGACGAAAGTATAAGTTTCACAATGTTACTTTCTGCCCTGCATCATATTTAATAATTCTACTCGCACAATTTGATGGGTATTATCTATAAAAGTTCTATTGCAATCTGTGAACAAATCATACAAGTACATATATAAACATAAAGATTGCTAGCATAGACTGTTTTGATTATCAGCTCAAATTCACTAGCGTCCAGTCAAAAAACTTCAGAACAAACTAAATTTTAACTAACAAGATAAAAATTAATTAAAAAAAAATAATACACAAAAAAAATTTTCAATGCTTAAATGGTCAGTTGTTTTCCTTCGCATAATCAATTTTCTTACTGTGCGGTTTATTTTTAAGCCGTTTAAAAAACAATGCAACACAATGCATATTTGAACTTTTACTGGAATTCCCCCCCCATGTGTGTGCCTATGCTCGAGTCCTTCATAATTGAGCTCTGACAGCTTTTGCTAGAGGAGAAAATACGTCTACTTTAGCGTATTGAAAGGACTACAGTATTAGAGATGTTATCGAAATTGTAGTGGAAGCAAGAAGTGTATTAACGACTCGCAATGTCAAAGCAGTAAAGAAATATATCATAGCAATTTATACAAATTATTTTACTGGTTTTGGAACTCATTTTGCTGAAGTCATAACATAAAGAAAATTAGTCAGAAATTTGGTTTCAATGAGTTAGAATCCAACGCTGATCGAACACTTTCAAATCGAACACTAATTGACTAGATAATAGAATATTTATTAACACAGTTGAACAACGAGTTAATGAAAAACCGAAAGAAAACTTTGACAATGTTAACTGTGCTTGCACGAGAATTAACAGCTGAGCAACGACAAAAAAAAATTGTTCGAATAGTTGAAATCTAGTCAAAGCATATAATGCGTGTTGATCCTAATATTGAACGTAGCCTTGTAGTTCAGCGAATGATAAAGGGTATAATTCGTTTGCAACAAAGAAATATATTAAGAGAAAAGTCCAAAGAAGTAAAATGTGGAAACATCGATATTACAACGTAATAAATTGCAATATGGGTGAAATGAATTATAAGAAAAGTAACTAATTCTAAATTAATTCTAACAAAGGCATTTTAATTTATTAATCACATTTAAACCACTGAGAAAGAAGAATAATTTTTTGGAGCCAATTATGGCCTTATGCATGTATTTAGTTCTCCAATTAATAAATTTCAAACAGTCGGGAATATTGGTGGAACCGATTATTCGGCCTGTGCGAGATGTTGCTCTACATGCATTTGAAAACTGAGATTTTCGCAATTACTTGTATGTGCAATTATAAATAAAGGCCAGTTTGACTTCGAAAATCTTCCAGATCATCGTCAATCTTCCATATAAGCAGGTAGTTCTAATGTGTTTTGTCATAATGAAATAATCTAAACCAATCTACACCCATAACTTAGGAAAATAGATACTTATGATTAGGTCAAAGACGGAAATCTATAAGTATAAACACATCGGATTTCAAAGAACTAACATTAGTGTTTAAAAAAGGATGTCTGAGCCTAGCAATTACAATAAAGTGTCACGCATCTGCGTTCTGGAATAGGAACAGTACTACAAATGCGATTGTGAGTTTATCAGGACTACTGTTTCTTCTAGTTGATTTTGCGAACATAACTGGAGTCCTGAATAGGAACAGGGAGCTTATTAAAAGCTACGTTCGTGCCTGTGTAGAAGATACAACCAAGATAAGAAGGGTTAAAATTACCCTTTATTTGCTTATCGATTTTACAAAAGTTCCCGCACTTCGGGATACAAAGACCAACCACTTGTGGTCTGAACGCAAAATAATATAAGACTACTAACTAACTAAAATTTAAACAAGAGCTAACTTTTAATATTTTACACAGGTGACTAGCATTAAGACTGACCTTTTAAATTACTACGTCTGTAGTACGCAAACTGCGAGAAACTACAATACGTCTTTAATTTTCAAGAGGATTGATTACCTTTGGCCTTAAAGGCGGACAGTAACTGGTGGCAAGCTCGCGTGAAGATTCGTAGCAAGAGGGCTCTTTCTCTATCCTTCTACTCTACTCTTGGCAAAAGCCACAACTTAAATACTTAAGCGTTAGCAAGTACAATTTGCATAAACATAGTCACGCTTTAATTCTGGCCGGAAGTGAAAAATAAGAGATGATAGTAAAGTTTTAAAATAAAATAAACGTTAGTGAACTTAAAATCCTTACATACTTCCCGCCAGAGGTAATAAGTTTGAAACTAAGGTCTAAACGACCTTGTTGAAAAATTTTAATTATAAATTCTAAGTCTAACCCTACGCCAATCCTTTAAAACAACTCCTCACTAAAACTATCTAACCTAGAAATCATGTAAAATGCAATTTTACAATATTTTCTCAAAGGACAACCATTCTTCATCTTTTACGTTACCTAAAAACCGGAATTTCTTGTGTCTTATTGGTTCCTTCCAGAGATCTGTAAGAAAAACTAGTTTAATCAATTTGTCAAGTAATTTAAATGGCAAGTAACATGAACACGTACATTTGTTCCTTTTAAAATTTCGTTTTAATTTCATTCATACCACTATTTAATTATCTCCCTGTGCTCTCTGACCTGTGCTGTAAAGAGATACGGACGTGTCTATGTACAGGTGTTCAACACTACCGCCTGCAATCACAACACTAACGTGTTAAACTTCAACATAACAAGACCTCAGAACACACCTTACATTCATCTCTGAACCCTGAGGTACTATTCTGAAACAAGTGGCTAACTCTGCAGTGCAGCGTCAGAGAGCCTAACTGCATTCATTCGTTCCAAATTTAGCACATATTCACCATGCGTTAATTTGCATAATTTTATTCATATTTATTCTTTTAACTCAGCGGTTTTAAACTTTTACATTCATATAATGCTTTCACTTTTAACACTTCTTAAATTTTAACGGAACAGTTCACATGTATATAAGAAGACATTAACATGCCATTAATTCTACACATTCGAAAACATACAGTTAACTTTCTCCTATTGAAAGCAAGTGCTGTTTCTTTTACATTTAAATAATACATTTTACAAGTCTTTCAGACTAAAATGTCTTTTCTTAACAGAATCTTTTAAATAAAGCTTTATACAATATTTTTAGAATATTCTTAAGGTACTTTTCTTATACAGTTACAAAATCTTTTACAATACTCAAGTATTTACACTTTACTATTATACAATAATCTCAGATTACTCGCGGGTAGTTGAAAAACATAGTAACAAATAGGTAAAACTCATTTCTCGCCTTTTTGGCGATAAAGGTAGACCTCATAAGAGGTAAAACTTCTTAAATTCTGTCACTTGTAGAAAAAATTAACTTAAAGTTTCAAAGTAACATAAAGTTTTACTTATTTTTGTGATATTCGGACATCCGTTTAGCCGCCCACTCCTCTAAGGTAGCGAAGACCATGGTTTGATTGATCCGACGCCTTGTCCGGGTCCGACTCTCAGTCTCCTCCTCAGTCCGTTTTCTTTTTAAGCGTGTTTAACGGCCCTTAAAAATCTTCTTCCTACCCGTTACTTGATTTCCAGGTCGCTTGATAGGTGCTGTCCTTGGAGGAGTCGGGACATTTCTTGTCGGTTGTTGCCGACTTCTGGCTGTTTGCTGTTCGAACTTTTGTTGCCTTGAGTCTGCAGCTGGCTTTCCCGGGTCAGTTCGTGGACACTTGCTGCGTAGAATCCTTTCTGAGGGTTCACTATTTCTTTTCTCATAGGTGCTATGACTGCGGCCATTTCTTATCGCCCTCTTCGTACTGCTAGAATTTCCCTTTTCTTCTTGCTGAAGCTGGTCGTGCCCTCTCTTTTCTGATCGGGAAAATATCTTCCTTTTTTTGTTATCTCCAGTCTTCCATCAGGGGGATTTTCTTTTCTTGTTCATATCTTTACTTGTAGCTGACTCTGGCGGTCGCTATTGTTGTGCCATGTGTTGAGATGGGACCTGCCGTGCTGGATCTTCCAAAAGATCTTGAAAATCTTTCATTTTATCTCGGTTGTAATACGGCTTGATTTGGTCGATATTTGCCGTAATTTTTTCGCCATTCTTGGCTCTTAAAACAACCACTGCCTGGGTTATTTTCTCAATAGAAAACGGCCTTCAAACCGTGGGCAAAATGTTGTTACTTTGTCTTCCAACGCTGAAGAACGTGAATGTTTCAGCTTATGTGCTTCATCCCCCCACAATGTAAGTTTCTTCCCGTCTTTTCATGTCATAGTAAAGTTTCTGTTTCCTCTGTGATACTTCAGTATTTTCCTTTGCTTCCTTAATTAACTTTTGTATATCCGCCATTTGAAATTCAGGGGCCCTTTTTTGAACATAAAACAATTTGTCCAGTAGGGTTATAATCTTCCTGCCTAAAAATAAGTCAGCAGGAGTTTTGCTCGTCGTGTCGTGTTTGGCAGTCCTAAGGGCGAAAGCTAATTCATTGACATAGTTACCCCAGCTTTTATGAAAAATTTTAACATAACTAAGAGTAATTTTAACTATGTCATATTTGATTGCAGCTGATACGGGACCATTTTTAAATGACGTATGTCCAGTTTTTGACACATGTCTTCAAAAATATTGCTTATAAACTGAGAACCATTATCCGATATAACTTTTAGAGGCGCCCCGTATTTTAAAACATATTTATTTAAAATAGAATTAGTAACTAATTTCTCAGAGGCTCGTTTTCGGGGAACAATTTCGGTCCATTTACTAAAATGGTGAACCATGACAAGGAGATACCAACTTTTATTTAACTGACTTTTCGGAAAAGAGCCCAATAAATCGACGCCAATTATTTCATTTGGAAATTCTGATTTAATGTTATCTAGACACTTGGCCGGGCGGAAATTAACATAATTAGCTACCTGGCATGTTGGGCAAGACAGGACATACGCTCTTGCGAACTTTTGCAGTTAGGAAAATAAACTGCTTCGCGTACACTTTGGAAGGTTTTTCGAATGCCACATGAGGTGCCAGGAGCGAATCATGCAATTCCCGTAATATATATAATCTAAGACTAGCTGGGATAACAAGTCGGAATTCATTGTTACTATTCGTAGTTTTCGTATAAAATAATAAACCATCTATCAGTTCGTAATGGGCCGCCCTATTTCTTATCGCCACAATATCTTGGTGGCTAAAGTTTTCAGGATCTCTTAAAAATCATAAATATTTCTAAATTCCGGATCCTTGCCCAGTTCCGTTATGACGGTCTCACGGGAATGTATCATATGGGATGTGAACATTGCCACTTTAACACTATTCCCTTCTTCATCTATCTTGAGTCTTGACAGGGCATCTGCTACGACATTTTCCTTTCCAGGCATGTGTTTAATTATCAAATTACATTCTTGTAATTTAAGTGCCCATCTTATTAATCTAGGCGATAGATTCTTTCCTGAATATAATCTAGCGACTGCCGCAGGATCAGGCTAGACCGTTACTGTAGAACTTCTAAAATAGACTCTGAACGTTTGTGCCGCTAACAGAACTGCAAGTGTTTCCCTTTCTGTCGCTGAATAATTTCTTTGAGTATCATTTAAAGTAAGACTAAAGAATGCCATGGGCTGCGCATTTTAGGGAAGAACTACCCCTACGGCATAATTCGAGGCATCAGCTGCGGTTTCTAAATTTTTATCATTATCAGGAAATTTCAAAACAGGGGCTTGTGTTAACTCTTGTTTTAATTTTTCAAAAGTGGTGTTAACTTCGGCTGTCCACGAAAATCTTACTTTCTTTCTTTTTCATTTTAATAGCGGTTCGGCAATGGTGGCAAAATCCTTTATAAAGGACCTATAGTATGAGCAGAGCCCTAGAAAAGAAGCTAGTTTCTTCGCCGTATTAGGCGGCGGATATTTCTGAATTGCAATTATTTTTGATTTGTCGGTTTCGATGCCTTTCTGAGAAATTTTATACCCCAAATAACGTAATTCCTTTGCCGCAAATTTGCACTTTTCAGCTTTACCTTTTATATCGGCTTCATTTAATAATGAAAATACTTCTTTTAAGTCTTTAATGTGTTGTTCTAAATTGTCACTAGTAAGTGATAAGTGACGGGAAGACGTGAGCATCATCCCTCTACCATTAGGATTAATCGGTGTAGCGCCACGTCCCCCATTGTCTAGAACAGACCATTGAGGCCTCATGAGTGGCTCGCACGAGGCGCCCAGACCCAACTTCCAGACCATCCGACTTGCAGTCCGGCGAACCAGAAATTTCCTTCATGCCACCGGAGGAGACCCTAATCCAACGTGCCCGGGCCCTGTATTTATTAAACATAACATAAATACTTTACATGACCGGGCAAGGGCAATTTCACATATGATTTGTTGATATACATTCTCTTTTAAATAATTGTGCTTTTAACGTTTCTTCACAAGTGGTGTGTACACATGAATACATATATGCATTACATTCTATTCACGGCTTTAATACATACTATATACAATTATATACATCATAAGGACATTAGTCTATATTTAAGTACACTGTTCACTTCTTGCTTTCTACAGAGTTGTTATACTTGTTATTGTGCATTGTCACTATCACTCCACACATTGGCATGTAGTTACGTTTGTGACGTTGTATCGCATCTGCTTTATTTACGTAAGGATGCGGCACTTTCTCTTTCGCTTCTGCACAAACTGGTATACGTGCTCTACACAGTATGGAAGCTATAAACATTGTATATACAGCATGTGATAGGTTCACTTTTGGGTGCACTAAAAGACTGTTTACTTACTACGAAGTTGTTGCTTCGTCCTGTTTTACTATGCTACTATTTTGTCAACGCTACGTCACCATACATTATCGTATAATTACACATTTGAGTTACGCATAAATGCGGTTCTTTCAATTCACCTTCTGTTCGCACAACTTGCTCATTTTACTTGCCACTACGTGCTGTTCGTATTCTACGCGGCACTTTAAACATGTATTTACAGTGATATATACTTGTCACAGCATGCTTTACGTATTCTACTCAGCAATTTAAACTATATACTTGTGTTTACAATGATATATACCTTGTTTTTCACTTTACCCTAAGGTTATCAGTTAGTAGCACATTCACGACATCATGTCGCATTGTCTTTTAGTTGCACATTAACAGACGTTTTCAGTGCCTATGCGTTCATTTTGCACTACTTGTTATGCATATTCTAAGCAACATTGATACTATGTACATTTATAAAAATTGTTATGCTACTTTACGTAATCACTATAACACCATACTTTAGTATAATGTTACACATTTGCGACATTATACTATTTACATTCAGATACATTGATATGCCTTTGTTGCATCTATTTTGCTTTTGAATGCGTTTTCACATTATCACACTAAGACTGACATAAGTCGGTGCCGAGGCTCGTAAGCCTGTCCATGATTTTTATTATTTTGAGAATTATATGTCTGTCTTTTACTAAGAATTTGCAAAAGGCTTGTGTGTTAGTACTGGGAATGGGAATATGTATGCCTTCTGTCAGTGGGCACTCTGTTACGTAGTGTTCAGGGGTGCCCACCTGGCCACAGATACAGATATCAGAGTTAGTTGTCCCATGCCTCTCAAAATTTTTTGGAAATGGTCCGTGACCTGTAATATACCTTGTTAAATGCGCATGGGGGAGGACACAGTCGGGGGCCACTTTGGGAAAGTGGTAATGCGCACGATGTTTGATGTCCCTGACGTCCCATTCATCTTGCCATTGTGAGAGCATCTTCTGTTTTAGGCTTCTCTTCAGCCATGATATAGGACGTGGAAGTGGATGTTGATCTGCTTGGGTATTCAGGGCAGCTTCCTTTGCTAGCTGGTCGGCCAGCGCATTCCCGGCGTTGCCGGCATGTGCTTTCACCCACGCCAGCTTTATTTGTAGATGTTGGTTCTCTCGCAGTATTGTCTGGACTTTTGCAATTTGCGGAGAACTGTGTGCCGGATTTAGTACTGTATAAAGGCAGACAGGCTGTCCGTAAAAATCATGCTTCCGCTGTATTGATTTGTGGTGATGTCTGCTAAGGCTTTCTCTATTGCAAGTACCTCGCATTGAAACACACTTTTATGTGTTTCCAAATGTCCTTTCCACCGCTTTACTGCTTCCTGTTCTCTCATAGAGACATATGCACAGCCCGCTTCAGTGTCAATTTTTGAGCCATCGGTATAAGTAAGTTAGTTTAGCTTCCGTATTTAATGGGTTGTGTTTGAAGTATACGCTTACACCCTCTCCTTGCTTTGCCGAGTGGTCATTCAAACGAATTAATTTTTGTTCATAGGCATCAGGGGAGTGGCTATTATCCTAATATACAGCTGTTGTCTTTAGTTGGGTGACTAACTGGTAGATTGCCTCCTTTTCAACGCTTAGAGGAAGAGGTGGCAGGCCTGCCAGGACATTCAGCGCTGATGAGGGAGAGGTACGGAAGGCCTTTGTTATGTTCAGTAAGTATGGCCTTTGAATGCTGTTTAGGTGCCTCACCTTGCAATTGTCACTAGTAATAATAATGTCATCCAAATAAATAAATGTGCTTTTCCCGAGGACGGGTCTTAAAACAATGCCCATACAACGTTGAAATGTTGCTGGCGCGCCTAACAGACCAAACGCCATACGCAAAAAAATGCATAAGTGTCAGACTTAGTTATGAAAGCGGTCTTTGGTACATCTCCAGGTTTTACGCCTGTTTGAAAATACCCAGATGTTAAATCTAGCGTAGTTATATATTTATTGGAGGTTGCGTTTCGCAAGATTTCCTCAATAATGGGTAATGGATAAAACCGGATACTTAGTAACGCTATTTAGTGTGCGATAGTCTATTGCAAAACGCCTCCTTTTTGGGTGTGTAACCGGATAATCATTATTCTTCTTACATAGAACAATCGGGCTGGCATAACTACTGGAGATGGGCGTGATGATCTTTTTAGCATATCTTTAATATGCCATTCTATAATTTTTGCTTTAGACTTGTCATAGCGGTAAACCTCGTGGCGAACTGGCTGTGAATCTCCCGTATTTATATCATGGTTGGTCACTTGCGTGAATCCGGGAATGTCACTTAACAAAGTAGAAAATTCACTTGCCTCTTGTGTATATTTGTATTACCGCGTATATTTGCGTTTGCAAATAAAGTGAAGAAGTGTGATTTTAGTAAAAATCACAAAGAAAATATGGATATCACCATTAAAAGAGGTAAATAAAAGAGCGCTGCTCCATGTAACAGAAAAAAAATGTATTTACGAGGCAAGTTGCTAGCTCTATTAACAACCATTCAGTAGTTGGAATACTTAAATTTAAATAAAGTGTTTTATTAGCGGAGAAACATAAATAAGAAGATTAGGGCGGGCAAAAATTATAGGAATTTCATTGGAAAATGGGAAACGGTTGTATGCCCAGACGAGAAAAAGCTCACTCATATGCATTTTGTCAGGACTGAGTGTTCGGTGCATATTCTTGGCAAACATCTTCGTGAACTCCTTAAATCCTGATCTGGAACAGGGAGCTGAATGCAGCTATGTTCTGTGGTAGAATTTTGTGATTAAGTGGTAGAAGAACTGCACTTTAAAGGGATTTAAAATCCTCTTTTATTAAATCACAATTATTTACAACCACTTCCCAACACGGGAGGAGTACAGAAAGTAGAGACCGCACTTGGGTCTAAAAATGAACAATCAAATAATTTAAACTAAAACTAATTAGAAATTAAATAGTCGTTGCTCACAGAGCTATAACGCGAGGTTGGCCTCTAAACTAAATGGTGCGTAGCAAGATTTAACTAATACTGACGCACTTGGAATTACTTCAATGAGTAATCACGTAAAAGCGCTACGGCTTAGAATTTAAATACTAGGTAGTCAGGCGAACGTTGAATAGAGTAACCGTGGTCTAAGACTGAAAGCTCTCTCACACTGAAAGCTTTCTACCTTTCGTTTAAATACTACTTGGCTCCACTTCAAATTAGCATACTGCTGAAACGCGCGCTTATTCTACCGGGAAGTTGAAATGAGAAGGGATAGACAGATTCAAATTAAAATAAAACTTTGTTAATTTAACTAAAACCTTACATACTTTCCGCCAGAATTGGCAAAAGTTGAACTACTGTGGTCCAAACAGACCATGTTGAAACTTGCAATTCTAGAAATACTCAAAAATTTAACTCTTCTAAACTTAGGCCAACATTTACAGAAAAATAGTTCTTGGTCAATTTACAGACGAAAACTTGCTTTATACATAACTCTCCATCTGTTTTTAGTACTGTTAGTTTCATCTACATCTTACTCTTTCCAGCAAAATCTGGAAGGAAAGAAATTTTAGTACAACATAATAACAGTAAGTTCTAGGTAACAGGCTTCATTTTCTTACCCGTGTAAATTCGCACACGCACATTATCATTCAAGCAAAATTAATTTCTTCCCCCAATGCTCTCCACCGGTGTTGAATGAAAAGCGAACTGCAATAGCGGGTTTTTTTTGTGTTCGGGGGGTGTTCAAATCTCCCACCTACGATCGACTAACATTAGTTAGAACTTGACATACGAGACCTCAAAAGACGCCCTATAACCAGCTAAACCTGAGGTTCTAACTAGCTTCAGTCTAACACTTTAAGTGTATTTGGTGGAGAGCCTTTTTAACACTTGCATTCTAAAATTACTCAAACTTTAACTTTTCATGCATACAATTCGTAGTTTGCACATAGAATGCTTCATTCAAAATTGACTTTGCACCTAACGTGCATCGATGGCCTAATACCATTTGTTACATTTTATGAAACTTAACAATTGCATACCAATCACGAGATACAATATGTACGTTAAATTTCTAAGTTTACAGCAAGTGCTTCATATTCCTTTCTTCAAAGTAGTTTTCTGAAACATCGCATTACACTGAAATAATAATCTATAGACTAAATTGTGTTTTTCCTTTTACCGACTGTTCATTCTAGAAATTTTACAAGTCTTTCGACAAAGCATAATACAAAATCATTTACTTAATATTTTTTCAGCAGTTCATTGCTTTTACAAAACTAATATATTCACAATGCTTCGGAATCTACTTTATAAACATTAAGTAATTTTAAATCTTTGCAGAATTACAATTTTAAACAAAAACATTTTTTCAAGATAAGTAATCATTTATCGCCCACTTGGCGTAAAACTCAACCTCGCTTGAGGTAAAATAGACCCTGCAACTTACAATAACACTCGAAAATTAACTAAACGTTGGAATAAGAAATACTACTTATCTTGTTGTGGTCAGCCATCCTTTTCTTGGCCCAATCCTTGAAAGTTGGGTAGATTGAAGCTTGGGCCAGTCTCCTTGACTTTGGTTGTTGACCATTTCCAGCTTGTTGCTCATCCCCCTTCTTTTTATATGTCCCTCTTTCCATCCTGGGGTACTTGCGCTAGGGAGGAAGGTGATTCGCTGGACGTTTGTTTGGCTGGGCACTTTTGCACCTGGGCCCTCGTTCGTAGCTGCTCCTGGCTCCTGCTGTATTCGGGACGTTGATCCTCAGCCTGCAACCGAGGCTGCTTGCTTCTCAAGCTCCTTCCCGATGTTTCCGCTGTCCTCTTGGCTACTTAATTCAGTTGAGCCAACTGCTAAATCCGATTAAATTTCTGTTGATGACTTATCACACAGAATCATTAATGATATGAAAAGATGTTATTGTGTAAAAGTTGAAAAAAGGTGCTATTTTCGTAAGAAATATATAGAAGTGATTTATTTCTTGAAATATTTATGCATTATTTCTTCATGAAACAGGAAAGAATTACTATGCAGAGTAATTTTATAACATACCCTGTTCTTATGAGTTGTTTAGGAAGTCATAAAAACGAACGAGGTAATGGAAAAGAATATTTGTGGGTAACTCATTTTTATTTAATGTTTTGACCTAGTCGTGACTCGGCATTAGGTCACGAAAGCAAAACGCCTGGTAGCAGGTAAACTTAAATTGCTAAACTTACATATTAAGTAATCTGAAACTATATTATAGTTTGTCAATATATGACATCGAGATAAAATAGTTTAATGTCTTCGAAGATGACGCATGATACTTATTAATTTATTTCTTTTAGTTCTTGCGGCGAAATCAAAACTTGATTGAACTTGATTTGAGTACGGCAACAGACCCAACCAATGTTCTTGTATGAAAGTGACAACACCAAGTTTCAATTAGAGCTGGAAATGATTATTAATGTCTACTGCCGTACTCCAGTCAACGTTTAGTGGCGACACAACTTTACTCGCACTCTTAGGAATTATTTGTTAGCTGTTAAAGCATAAATACACCTTCGGCAAGCTGCCAGTAATAACATTTTGGCTATATCTTTCTCTTTAGACTTGGAAGTTCTAGCTAACGAGGGAAAGCATCACGCTTCCCATTAAAATGTTTTTATTCTTTGCATTTTTGTATTACTCTTGTTACTTTTACAAAGGAAAAATATCTGAACATTAAAATTTGTTTAATTCACCAATAAGCCATAAACAATTCTTCTGAGTCACGCAGAGAAAAATTTAGAAAATCCTGAGCTAAGCAATTTGACTATAAAAACTTATTTCATAAAAACCATGCCCCTATATTCCAGTTAACGGCTTTTTAATAAAGAAAAGACATTTCAACTACACAGTCTTAAGCAGTCTTGAATGACTACGTTTTGCTGGTTTGTAGAATGTAATGCTCATCTCATAGTTGAACAAATAGATGTATGCTGAGAGGTTTCAAGTAAGACTTAGAGATATGTAGGTTAAATTGGAATAGCAAGATTTCTTTTGTATTTTGTGCTACTGATGCGTGATCATTAATACCAAGATAGTATGCTTTCATTCCTCATCATTTACCTTTCCAATTTTCTTAAAACTATTCATGAGAAAGAATATGATTACATTGTTATAATTATCTGTTTTATATTATTATTATTATACTACGGGTGAGTGCAAAGCATATCAGATGTTCACTAATATGTACTCAACTAAAAACAAAAGTATCTTGACAACGACAACTAAAATTCGTTTAGCTTTATTGTAAAGAGTAATAATATCATGGTCACATCTGCTCTCAAAATGTTCCATAAAACTGGTCAACGTTTTTCTCCTATGACTTGAAATGCGGTTTCAGTAATACGTTTGAAACGTGGAGTAAAATAAGAGCCTTTTGAAGGAATTTTATTTGTAACAAATTGTCAAAAGTGGTTAGGTTTTAAATCAGGCAAATATGGAAGGCTATTCTTTGATCTAAGGCCCTGATTCGGATAACAAATCATGTGAGAAGATATATATTCCAATTTTAGAGAAGTTAAAAAGAGTAAAAGACTTTTCTTTAGTATGGGATGTAAGGTCTAGCATACCATTTACTCGATCGTGAATCTAGTCTGTTATTTCGAACTTTCAAATTAAGCTATCTAGGTAGCAATAAACCATGTTTTCATAGGAATTCATAGGTTTGATAGGAATGTATGAGTAATACTATATTTTAATTAATAACTGCTATCGGCCGCAGAATAACTTATGGCTTAATGTTACAAAGTATTTTCCAGTCGTAGTACAGCCTGCATATACTTAATTGTTAAATTATTCATATTTAAAGTTGAGTATGTGCATGTATCTCAAGCACTTTTATACTGCCTGATTAATGTGCCGTTAGAGAAATATGTCTGTACTCAAGAGTATACATTCATTTTAGATTATATTATTACTAGATTATATTATTGAATTTCTCATGATGGTTATTGAATTGCGCTGATATTAACATTTAGTTAAACTGCAAGATTTTATGTGATCATTTCCATTTTTTAATAAAATATTCTATTTAAGTATTTTAAATTTGCACCCAGTACTCTCTATTTTTAAGGAAAAGTAAATATAAGTAACAATTACTAATGTTTAACTTAATCAAACTGTGCAAAGAAACAGGCAGCATGATGTTACTGGGAATCGCAGATGGAAATGATGCAATATTTGAAAGAGCAACAAAATGAATATAACAATGAAACTGTAATATGTTTATGTTATAAACTGTAATTTGTTTCAGATCTAAAATTATA
This sequence comes from Stegodyphus mimosarum, assembly GCA_000611955.2. Taxonomy (NCBI): domain Eukaryota; kingdom Metazoa; phylum Arthropoda; class Arachnida; order Araneae; family Eresidae; genus Stegodyphus; species Stegodyphus mimosarum. Next base: position 523,906 of record KK113457.1, read on the forward strand.
ACTTAAATAAATAAAGCGGAAAATCTCTATTTAAGCTTACACAAATTTTATAAGAGCTGAAATATTTTAGCTTTCATCTGTATTCAATGAGAAAAAAATTTCAAAATGAAAATGATTAATTTGCTGAGTAAAACAAAAAAGAATATTATATTCTACCATTCATATTATTTCAAAATTGATTTCTATGATATGGTATTATATACTACTACATTAGCATGCAAAACCTAGGCAGCAAATTCATTTTTCAACATATAACAGGAGTTTGTTGAAAAGGGTTCTTGTGAAAGCAAATACAAGAGAAACATGATTCACATGCAAATATCAGTACCATGACGTGAGAGAGTTAGTCAGGGCACACAAAACGCGGCAAATCAGAGCGCACTGCAAGGTACCTTAAAAAGGAAGGAGCATTTCCAGGCATTATTTTGCAAATGAAAGTGAGTTTATTTGTGCAAGTATGGCTACAAGAAAATATCAGGACTACTTCATACATGGTAGAATAATTGAAAAGCTTGTGGAGGGTCATAGTTTTCCGTCCGTGGCCCTAAGAGTTTGGAACTGCTACAAGTGTTGTTTCACGAGCTTAATAATCCTTCGAAATGATAGATACAGCTGTAAGAAAGGTTGGTGTTAGTCGGATAAGAAAACCAACGGGGACTGATGGCTGATATATCCTTTTGCATTCGAAAAGAGATCAAAACAAGACAGCGGGGCAACACTCCTGAGGAACTGCGCACGGCAACCATACGACAGATGTACCGTTTTTTTGTGGCATGACGATTTCATAAAGGTGGCCTATTCGCTCGCAGTCCTGAACGTTGCACACCATTGTCATCAGTAACATCGGCAGCACCGTTTACATTGGCGTAGAGAACACAAAGGCTGGACACTTCATCAATGGAGTTACTATCGTTTGCCGATGAGAATCGTTTCAGTCTGACAAACGATCTCGGCGCCAGTTGATACGGAGAGAGTAAAGACACGCTTTCATCCCACTAACATCAGAGAAAGAGACCGTTGGGATGTTTCTGCGTACTTGTGTGGGGAGGAATTAGGATGACCGGACGGAAGGAGCTCCATATTTGCATCAGAAGTTCACTTTCCGGACATCCTTACTGTGATGAAGGAATCCTCTCCTACGTGTGTCTTTTCCAATTGCCATTTGTCCCGACTTTGTTTTTATGGATACTAATGCACAACCACACAGTACTCATGCTGTTGAAGAGTTCCTGGAACGTTAAAATAACCACAGAATGGACTCGCCAGCATACCCTCCAGAGAACACCAGAAAACTATAACAGATGCTTCTGGAAGAATGGGAAATTTTACCCCAAGAATTATCAGGTAATCTTATGCTGATTATCAACAAACGGTGCAATGCAACCATTGCTGTTAGGTGATGTCATATCCCTTTTCAAGGCCTTTGACTTGTTGTTCTCGCTCTTGGCCAGACTGTGTTTTGTACCAACGTCATTTTGTCAAAGAAGCCTTTTTAAATTCGTTATGTATTGTATACATCCTATTCATTTTTTGCTACTATTTTTTACGCATCCTTTAAGCACTGCAATGTTCTTCTGTAGCATTAATTTCATGTCCCCCAGTTGTATTTTCTCCGAATTACTACCAAAATCAGAAACGTTGCTTAAGTTTTGCAGTCTAGTGTATATTTCTCAAATTTTACCCTTTACGTCATGTCCATTAAAATCTTTATGCAGCCTTTATTTTCGAAAAAAATCTAATACCACATATTTGACAGCAATGTTCAAGATCTTTATTTATTGTAAACGTTTTTTAAGCTAATTTAAAAACTCTGCGTTACAACCTACTTTGCTAATTTTTTAATCATAAACCGTGCAGCTCAACTATTTTTCGAATCTAATCTCTTACTATGTCCCTGAGAGTTTTATATACTCCTCGTCGGATCCGGTTGTACCTTGAGTCTAGATTTAGGAAGGCAGAATGCCAAAGAACCTGTTCGTAGACTGTATAAATGTAAGTATGACCCCAATGTTTACAGGACTTGTATCGGCGATGGTGATTCTCTTTCTACCAAAAGTTGAAGAGGTGGAAAATAGGTGTGGGCTTGCAGGGTACTGACGAAATAGTGCGATACGCTCTACACACAAGCAGAAAATGAGTTGTAATGGGTGAGCTGAGATTATTTCTTATGTGTACAGTCAGTGTGTTTCCCAAAATTCAGACACTGTGAAGCACAATATGTTTCACAGTTGTATTATACCTCAGTGTGAGGAAACGCCAGGTATCCCCTTGGAACAAATATTGCACATGGTGTTTTCATGCAGCAACACCTTTTAATTGAGTTGGCGGATCTGAGAGTGCCAGGAAAGTTTGTGTTCTACGACTATACTAAAACATTTTAGTACAGTTACTTATCTGACTACCTTTTCCAGGAATTTTACGTTTGGATTGTATTTCAAGACACCGCTTTTCCAGACACTTACGCTTGAATTTTGTTGACAAAATAATGAACTCAAGTTTCTTTGTTTACTCTGCGAATTTATCTGGGCAATACTACTATACTCTTTTTTTACGTATGTCTTAAAGACATTTCTAAGAGAAACTCGTCAGAGTAGACAATGAATTTATTAGTATGCTGTTTGTTCTGAAAGAGAGACAGCATAGAATTTGGTACTGAACCCAGGTAGGAAACCTGCGGCAAACTACTTTTGACGCTTTTACTGAATGTGGCGCTATCAAGCGTTATTTGAATCAATCGGTATTATGTATGAAATTGATGATGATGCTGGAGAACTTGATTGTGGCAGAGTAGTTTACGACAGGGAAGAGCTTGTAGAGACATTAGGTATTTTTTGAAAGCAAGAGACATGGAAAATGAGCAATGCCGTCGCCGGGACTCGAACCGCGGACCTCTCGAATATATGCCGAGTGTGCTGACCACTACACCAATGAAGGTATATTAAGAAGGTGGGAGAAATACCTTGTAAGATCTATTGTCTATCTCTTGTGTGAAATCTGGAGAGAAGTGACTACAGAGAAGGGTAAAAACTATCCTTTATTACACTCTTTAGATTATTTACAATACATCAACTCGACGCTAACACATAACGCCTCTGCTTGGGCGGTAACTGAAACGGTAAGAATCAAACTATCGAATAAATAAATCAAAAATTTTGAAGACATTAGCAAGAAGTGGAATTACGCTACAGGGCTCATACATTCCTGTTTCCCAACAGAGCGCTGATAAATTTAGTGGCAGCAAACTAATAGCCGTTACGCCACGTTTAAGCAGCAATAACTGCTAAGCCGAAGCTGCGCTGCAACACGCACAGAGATTTTCCCAGACTCTCTAACTTTCCCTTCTAGAACTTGATATTTAAACTTTTTCTCCCACTGATAGAATTTGCATTCCTTCAGGCGTGCTACCAAATTTAAATAAAAGGGCAATGAAGGCTTATAGGAGAGAACTTCAAATTAAATTTAACTGGTTATTTAAAATAAATATAAACCCCTACAACCTTATAAGCTTGTTACCTTTTCATCAGCACACCTACTTTAAAATGTCAGGAATCAGTTTTTATTTAATCCATGAAATAGTCCTAAGCTTCTAACTTTATTCTGAGCCTTTGCAACAGACTTCATTGCATCAAAAATCGCGCATTTCTTCTAAAAATCTTATTTAATTTTTTTTTCAAGGACTCGTTAGAAAATAGTTTTTTTTGGGAAATGCAGAGATAATCCACAAAAGGACATTCCAGAATTCAGTGTAGTTTCCGTTTTAAACAAAATCCCGTAACATTATTATCACCTTGAGCATTATTGTTACAACCTAACCAAATTTTAGTGTAAATAAAAAATATAGTAATATATTAAACGGATTTTTTATTTGACGCTTATATAACTATTGCAGTAAATGTAAATTTCAGAGCTCTTGAAGCAATAAACAACTATAAAAATCAGTGACAGACGTATTTTAAAGAAAACGAAATTTGATCTGCTTTAATTCTGGAGAAATTCATTGCTTTCATTTCGCTCTATTTATAGTGCATGGCTGCAAAAGACGTCATAATGTATGTTTTCTTAAACACATAGAGTTTTCCTTTCTCCGTGTTCAAAACTCAAATCGTTTTTGTTTCACCTAGAATACAATGATCACTGTTTCTTTCAGAACTTGAATAATGTAGTCTTATTTTTATTTTGCTTATATCGCTTATATGTAATATACCAGAAGCGCGTTCACTCTTAACAGGAAAGAAGGTCGTCGCGAAATTTGGTGATTTTCTCGACGGTCTTCCTTCCGGAAATCATTTAAATCAAAATTACAAGCACATACAAAATGCAAGCCGCAGCTGTGAAATAGTTTTTTTTTTGTTATCTCCCAAAGAAGCGACATGCGTTGCTCAGTTTTGCAGAGCTTTTTTTCAGGGACAAATGTGTTCTAAATATTTTCCCTCAAGTTTTGGAGAAAAGAGTTTTTAAATTAACCACGATTTGAAGAGCGGGATAAGATTATTTGCTAAAGAAATAGTTGCAACTTTAAATAATATAAATGGTCATTCCTGAAACGGAACGGGTATATAAATGCTTTGAGAACACAGAGTTTGTACAATGGAAAAAGCTAGATGTCTTCATGAGCGGTTGCGCGATTTGGAAATCGTTATAGCACATATATAACATTGTTAAAAAATAGAACCGATTCTAAAGCATTCTAAATAGAGAGTATTTGCAGCATTGTGAAGTACAGAAAAAATACATCGAAATATTGTGATCAAAGTCTAAATGGCGTCTTCATTGCTAGCTATATCTGGTAATTACTTAACTGCGAGAACATACAAGAGGGAATGACACAATTCCTTACGTTCTTTTACATTTAAAGAGAGAATGGAGAGAGGCACGAGACTAAATCGACCAGATCCAAGTGGAAATGAATTATAATCTTCCACGTTTTAATTCGAACCCAGCTGTAGAGACCGTTAGATATTTTGGTGTAGTGAGAATTCGAACGTGCTCTGATCGGTATTCAAACCACGGATCTTCCAGTTGCTGACTTGGAGGTAATTAAAACTTACACCGCACGAGGGAAATGCGATAGCTCCTCACAAATTTCTGAAAATGATTCTATTTCAAAGAGTTCGATACATATGAAGACTCTGAATTTTAAATTTTCTTACTGGAATCTTTATCATTAATGCTGTGAATTAGAATATATAGGTAATCTTGTACAATAATTTATTTATTTTGAAGCAGGAGACATGAAAAATGACCAATGCCCTCGCCGGGACTCGAACATCGGACCTCTCGAATACGCGCCGAGTGTGCTGGCCATAACACCACGAAGGCATGCTAAGAATGCGGGAAAAATACCTTATATACTCCCTCTTTTTAAAGGTGATTGGGGAATAGGGGATCCAGTCGCCAAACCCTGGTGGCGAAGAATCATCATTCACAACCTTTTAGTTCGGGCGCTACTGTAGAGTCATTAGGTTATTATGAAGTAGGAGACGAGAAATATGTGCTGTGCTCTCGCCTGGACTCGAACCTTGGACCTCTCGAAAGCGCGCCGAGTGTGCTGACCATCACACCAGGAAGGCATGCTAAGAAGGCGGGAGAAATACCTTATAGTCTGTACTATTAGATACAACTGAATCCCTTTAGGAATTCTATTTACTTTAAATTTCAGCTACAAGTTATTTAATTGCAATATACTATGGCAGAAATGTTCAAATGCAATCTTTGACTAAGTGAAACTGAAATAAAAGTTGAAGAAAAGTTTCAATGATGCAGCACATAAAATTTCTTTTATTGTATACTTCAAACACATGTTAGTCATCTATATGATTAATATTAGTAAAGTTTGATTTTTAATAAAACAATCAAAGCACTCTACATCTAAATTTTTTGTGTGATCATGAAAAGACTTTTATTTTAATTTGCTTTTTTTATTTCGAATCTAAACATTCTTGCTTCTTAAACGTTTTTTGGAGGAGGAGGGTCAAAGATGAATCTCTTGCAGAAAGCATTTTCGAAAAGGAAATTTTGTAATGTTTTAACCTTAGTCTACTTGAGGAAATTAACTTTTGTGCGTTTTTATAATAAATATATCAAGAATTTTAACGAAAAATAAAAAAAAATTGCTGAGTACAGGTTGTCAGTAGCTCATCTCAACTTCATTAAAGCGTTACTGTTAGAGCAAACTCACTAGAAATTGCAGTGTTTCATGTGGAAGCTGGTTGATTGGTCAAAAGTCGAATGGTAAGCCTCGGAATAGACTTTTCCCACTTCTCCAAATAGGAGAGGTGACGCTTTGATGAAGTTTTACCATTTCTTGTCAGATAAATCCTTAATGTGTTCAGCAATATTTTATTGTTGAACGTTGGACATTTCTCGAGCTAGTGTGTGTTAAAAGATCTCCTTGAGATTTAAATCCGAAAATCTCCATGGTTAAAACAATATTTGCCACTTAAATTCTTCATAGATTCTATTTACGGAACTAAGACCTGTATTGTCCTGTCACTGGGAAAAGAATGTCTGTTCCTAGTATCTACAGTCATTCGGAAGATATATGTGCTGTAAAATTTGCGTTCATGCAATACGTAAATTAACAGTCAAATTAAGGAAAGTCGGCTGACTCTCTATAAGCTGGTTATCACCTACGGTTAGAATTAAGTATTTATTTATTTATATCGCGGCACCAGCTGTCTGAATCATCTAATTGTTTTTCATCGCTTCTAATAATTTGACTCCAGGAGCATATTAAAACCCATTTCAAAACTTTAGCTTTATAGTGAGATGCCAACAGAGGGAAATATCTCCTTTCTTGAATATGGATCAGAACATGACACGAAAATTCTGCTAATTGTCGAGACAGAAATGTGTTTCGTGTATGAAATTTCAGAAGATGCGCAATTATTTAGACAAATCTCTCGCAATGCGAATCGTTTTTGAAGCATTGAAAGGTTCAATTTCTTTTCTAGCTATCCTAATGAAAAGCAGTTAAATTTTCAAAGCACAGATTATTTCTCTCTAGTATCCTTAAAATTATTTTCCATGTATAATGTCACGCACATTAACTTAAATTTGTGATTATTATGACTTGCAATGATTTGGAAAAACGTCAGATTAAATATGTTGTATTGCTATATTTGAAAAAGCGATTATGAACTTTCGTTTTCAGGCCAATTATTATTTTCATATTTAAACATTTTCCTAGCTAAGTAATTGTTAAATGTCTTTCATTCTTAATGAAACTTTCGTTACTTTTAATGAACAGGTCAATGAAAGATTACTACACATATTTTTCTAAATGAAAACTAGTAAAAGATTTGCTTTATGTTTCTAGTATTCACCATATAACTATAATACCGGCTGCAACATAATGCGTATCATGAATATATGAAACAGGAGAGAATAAAGTTCAGTAATATTTCAGTACGTCAGGATATTTAAGAAATATGATGTTTGGTTAAACTGTTCATAATCCAAAAATAGTATATTTCCTTATTTCAAATTTCTTTCATTCTTTTCTAGAAGGTATTTCTTAGATTACTGAAAATGGGAAAACAATTTCTAACGAAAGAACTTAATTCCCAATAACGCAACTCAGCTTTGAAATATTGAAAGAATACTGGGAGCAGAATGGATCATATATAACAACATACAGGAAGTTATTTGCTAGCAAATGACTCCCAATATGAGTAGCTTAGTTTTTGAGTTACGCATATTGGTTGGTACTCAGCAAATAAAGGAGAGAATTGGAATTGCGTAGTGACAAAAATTGTATCTTCTCTCACATCAGACACGAAATAATATATAACACGATAAAAGTAGTACATCTAAAGATTTTAGAAACATTACCCATTTGCGGATTTTGCTCTCGCCTTGTGTGCAGAAAAGCTTCACGCTGTGCATTTAGAAACGGATGATTTTAAAATGTTAATTAGAGAAATTAGCATATAATACTACAAATGATAGACAGGATGAACGCCCAAAAAAGTAACTAATTTGAAGATTTTTATCAAGCCTGAAGCTTTATTGCTTTTCTTATATTTTGATTTTTCTTAAATCAATCTTCTTTTAACTCTGCATTGTTTTCGATTTTTAAACTATGAATTTCCAAATTTATGGAAGTCTGTAATGAAAATCTTTACCATGAAGATATGCGGAATCGCTTATGCGTTAGACACATGTCCGAAACAATAATTTGTTATTTGCAACTAAGCGGTATTTATAGACTTTTCACATTCTTTTTTAGTATCTAACTTTCATTATCATGGAATAGACCAGACTTGTTGTCGTACCTTTCTCTTTCACTAATATGAAAAATTGAGCTTTACATTTACATGCTTGAATGACATCTCTTTTATTCATTATCTCTTTCAGATTTGGCATTAAAAGACAGCATTATTACTTCAAACCTACTTTGTTGAATATAAATCTGCAGTTCTAAATGAAACGAAAATTATAGGTTGGTAAGGAAAGAAATATTGTATGCTTCTATCACTTATATAGATTGACTTCGTAAAATGATACACGGACATATGGAACAAAACATTTTTTCAGTGCTTTGAAAGCCGTGTTGCTAATTTGTTCAATTTATAATAATATAAATCGAAATAACATAAATACACACCCAAATATATAAAAGCTATAACAATGTCAATAGTAACTTCAATATTATAGTAAATCAATATATTTCCTGTGAACGTTTCGTCAGTTACAGAGTTATTCATCTCACGTACAAGAATTTACGTTTATGATAGAGGAAAGAGATCTTTATTTATCCAATAATCTTTTCACTTATAACGTGTCCAATAAAGATTAAGTTAATAATAAAGGTCAGAAAAGAATCACGACATGAAACATATTTTCAGTAAACGACCATCAAAGCGAGATGAAGCGAATATCGTAGTTTACAAAGAGCAATAAAAAAAATCAAACTGAAATGTGTTAAGAGCATGGAGCATCATCCTTTCAAGCTAATGATATCGTGTTTGAAATCTTCTCTCAGCAAGCCATCTGCTCGCTCATTTTCGGATGGTAACAGAAGGCGGCTGGAATGTTCCCGACTTACAAGGAGTCGTGTTAATCAAAAGGTGAGATCTGATTTGCCGCAGACGCTTAAATGTGCTATCTTTGGACTCTAGCCATGTTTACGTCACATGGCTTATGCGAAAATAAGATTCTGGGACATCTACAGAGCTCGCGTAGTGATTGAAGTAAACTGAGAAAAAATGAAATTTGTCACCTAAGAGTTGTAGAGCTGGTTCCCCCTGAGCACTTTGTACTTCTCGTAATTGAGTTTAATATTGTTTAAAGTTTAATCTCTATTTTATATTGGATGTCTAAATTTTATTTAATTTTTTAAGATTAATATGGCTGAGTTACACTACATGTTAACGATTTTCTTAATTAGAAGGTTTATGATCGAAATGCTACCTTGTATATGCAAACTAGATTCCACTTCAGCCGTAGAAGAAACAATGCCGACAATTAGCTGTAGCTTTTCGAATTCTCAGGAAGATTTATCTTGAATAGCAGTTCCTACTCGTTTCTATGATTTTGAAGAGTTTATTTAAGTTTATTTTTTATTTATTTTAAGCGGATTATGTGAATTTAGATGAGTGCATTCACCCAGTTCTTGACAGAAATGAAAAATAAGTAAGTTTATAAATGTTTAAGTAAAATAAAACTGTGGCTGAATCAAAATTGCATGTTTATTACCATGGAGAAAATAACCAGTTTCTTCCCAAACAATTTTAATCTTATCAATCTGCCATAACACTTTGTAGCAGTTTATATATGAGATTGATAATGGGAAAGCACACAACGTTTTAACCAGGTAAATAAAACTTGTTAAGTCTTTAAAGAAACTGACTCGAACAAGTAGAAATAATACATGTTCGTAAGGATTAAACGGTTCTTGTTAGGGATGCAATCTGAACCACATTATCCGCCGACATCTCACCGATCGAGCCGCTTAAAAAGTATGTTGATACCATGGAGGTAGGAAGTAAGAAAAAGAGGCTTCTAACCAGTTTCCTCCATAACTGATTTGAAGCACTGGGCGATTCGGTTACTTACCATTAAGATCAATGGGTTTTGACACGATCGGATGTAAATATTTTGTAAATACGTCGTAAATATACATATAAATGTATATATTTTCTTTTTCTTCAATATTTCAGAGTCCTAAGTATCTGAAAAGAATACATTTTCAAACAATATTTCATTCTGAACGGAATTAAATGCTATACTTTTCGCAGAACAGTTTGCTCAGAACGGTTTAATTTGAATGAAATATTTTCACAAGTTTTCGTTAATTACATTAGAAAAGAATTTTAAGGTAATTCGATTTTATTCGGTTAAGGATTACAAAAATTAAGATCAAATATATCAAACATATTATTGTATTATTAATGTTAAAATTATGCATTATTTCTTTTCTATTTGTAGAGCTTCTTCCTAAAATACTTTATCAAGTATGACATGTTTTTTAGCTTCTGGAGCATCTCTTAAATCGAAAAAGCGAAGTCAGTTTATAATTAATGCTCTGTTCGGTCCATTTTAAATTAGAGAACCTTTAATTTTAATAGTGAAATATGTTAAATAGTACTTAACTTTCTCTGGATACTTCTGAAAGGTAATAAAAAAGTATTTTTTAAATATTATTTAAACCTTTAATTTATTATAAAACGTAAGGGAATAATTCTTTTAATTATACTTATCAGTTTTTTTATACTTATCAGTTTCACCAGGGAGCGTCTTTTCCGGGAAAAAACATGAAATTTAACACAGTAAACGACCAAAACGGAATACAGAAACAATATTAACAATCCAGAACAAGAATTATGAGTATTAAAATGCAAAACCAGGAAAAGCTGTCAGTTGTAGGAGAAAAATGTCGAGATTTGTATGCTTGGGAAGAAGAGGAAACTTTATGCAAAACAAGTTATGATATAAAATGTTTGCAGACGTTGTCATGTTTAAGTCTATGCTTCCGGCTGTACTAATGACTGTCTCTTTAGTTGAACGTGCGTTATTGGTGAAGCTGTTTTACGAAAACAAGGGGAATGCTTTTGCTGCAGTTCCTGAATTTCGTCGTAGAAAGAACCTACGGCGTGGACAAATCTCTACTAAAGGTATCCGGGCCATGATTAAGAGGTTTGAAGAGACGAGGAAATTAGGAGTTCAACCTGGAAGAGGTCGTAAACGTATCTCACCGGTGCTTGTTGATGCCGTCAAGACAGGTGTTGACACACAGTCATCAGAGTTTGGGGGCAGTAGCGAGCGTGCAGTTTCTCGACAGACAAGCTATTTTTACAGCACCGTCCGAAAAGTACTAGAAACATAATGCACTACTGCCTATACAAGATCAGCCATATCCAGGAGCTGCTCGATAAGGACAAGCCACAACGTCTCTCATTCGCAGTCAGTTTTCTCAGCAGAATGACTGTTGATCTGTCATGGCCTTGGAATATTCTGTACAGCGACGAGGCTCATTTCTACCACAATGGGACAGTCAACACACAGAATTGCAACATTCGGGCTAAGGAAAATCCGCGGATCCACACTGAAATTCCCCTACAGTCTCCAAAGGTCACTGTCTGGTGTGGATTCACGGCGACATTCATCCTTGGGCCATTCTTCTTTGAGGAAATCGGTGAATGTGGAGCTGTCATATGTTCCGTTACGGGCCGTCGGTACCAGGACGTGCTGCAGACGTTTGTTGTGCCGCAACTACAGTAAAGGCGGGTCCTTACATCGACCATTTTCATGCAGGATGGTGCGCCCCCACATATCCATGGGTCCGTGAAGACGCTATTGCTCCAATACGGCATAGAGGAACATATTATTATCCCACCACGTTCGCCGGATCTAACTCCATGTAATGTAACACACCATAAAATCCGCCGAATGTAACACACCATAAAATCTACAAATGGAAATACAAAAGTAATAATATTCACCAGTCGGATATGGCAATGAAAATGATGAATAATTAGACTGCAGATCATTAAAATCAATAAATCTTTCTTTAAATTCTTGTTGTAATGATGGTACATTTTTTCCATATTTTTTGAGATTTTTCAATTGAAATAATAAAGTAGAATTTAAGATGCAGGAAATGTACGAAATATTTTGATTCAAGCTGTGTTCCTTTGAACTGCGATTTAACCTTAAAAGGTTTAATACAGCTACACATGTCAATGATAACTTTATTATTTCCTTGCAGCTTATTATTGAAAGTATTAAAATGTCCAGTTAAGTCACCAGGAAATCTATATCTGTTATCCATGTATTATTATATAGATCTTCGATGAATTTATTTATTTATTTTTGTGTCATGAAAATTTGATTTTATTCATTAAACAACAAAAAAAAACTGAGCTTCTCGACATAACTGCCTCTCTTTTTTATACTAAGTAATTTCTTCGTGTTCACTTTCAGTTTCTTGAAACAATGCAGCAAACTCGGTGATTCAGAGCTTGTACTGGAATACAGGTTACTGTTTAGTTATTATTTCAGTAACATTATCCATCTGCACATTTTGGTATCATATTTGCAACAAATAAATAATTAAAATGTATTCGCGGGCGGCATAAAACTGTTTCGGAGGCTGCCAGTTTAAGACCACTGCTGTAAGCTATATGGAGAGTTTCATATGAGGCAAAAAATTACGAAAGCTTTTAATATAACCAATTAATTGTACAACGTTACATTTGTCCCACGTGCTTATTCGTATCTTACCTTGTCCTAGTAATCAAATGCAAATCCAGCTGCTGACAAATCTCTAGGCATTCAATGATCTTTTGTCACAGGACTGAGTCGGATTGCTTGGATTACGGCAGAGCTCGGAAAGGCTATATGCCCAATGGAAAAAAAGTCTTGTGGACGACGTTTTAAAAACATTTGACTCGTATTCATGTTTGCATGAGAAAAACCAAACAGAACTCCCATTTAGCTAACTATTCGCTGGAATTAGTGCCAAATTGCCAATGTACAGCTGTCTCACAGCAAGGCCGCTGCTAGGCGTTATAGGCTTTGACTCTAAGATTAAAGAGTTGAAACTTAACTGAAAGGTTTATTTAAACCTATGTCTTATAAGAAAACTAAAATTTAACGAAACTAGCCACAGTTACTTTTTGAGACTCAGCCGTTCAAGTTTTTTAACATGTACTGCATAAAAGTTACTTTCAGTGTCTAACTAACTCGGCTTCAACTAGCATGGACTCTAGCCCTACACGCTAAGCCAAATACACAGGTCACTCTCCCAAAAGGCAGATTAGATTTACGCTGTCAGCTATTTACTGGCGAGTTGCCCAACTTCGTTATATACTATGAACCTGATTTGCACTCTGATGATGGCTGAACATAAAACTTATAGGTACAGGGGAAAATTAACAGAAAAGAACTGTTTGAGTTGATTGAAAGAAACTTTACAAGACAATTTTTATGATATTCTTCCAGTCATCAAAATTTTAAAGTCTTAGAGGCGGGTATAGAATGACTTTAATAGAAAATTTAAAGTATTAGAGATTAATTATAATAGAAAATATGTGGTCAATGTAGATGAAGCAAGTCGTTTCAGCGATGGAGCGATTTTTATCAGATTAGTGACTGTAAGTGATGAATAGGGTAAAGGCTTCCATAAGTCTGCAAAACTATGCTTATAAGAAATACACCAGAAGAAATAACTGCGTCCTAATCTTGCCGAGAGCGCTGTTTAGATTTACTCTTTTATACAGTAAACAGATTAGCAATTAATAAGCTAAAATGTTGAAACTTTAAGCGCAATAATAGAGATGGGACTTATAGAACTACATTTATCACAATATCCTTTCCCTAGCAAATATTCTTATCTTTTCCACAAAATCTGACACATCATTTGCGTTAACTCTATTATACTTTAAGGCGTATTAGGTCATCATGCTGTAGAGTCATTAGGGTTTCTGATGCTGGAAGACGTAATAAATGCGCAGTGCCCTGGCCGGGACTCGAACCCTGGACCTCTCGAAAACGCGTCGAGTATGCTTCCAATTACACCACGAAGGCATGCGGAAAGGAGAGAGAAAATATCTTATAACATAAAAATGTTATATGGAAGTTATCAATAATATCTAATTAAATTAAAACACTATCGTTAATATTTATGCTAATTGCGTAGAATTTTTTTCATCATAATTACGTAACACAGAATCTTTGGAATGCAACCTTACGGCAGCACATATTGAAGAATGACCTTGGTGCTAACTTGTACAGTTTCAAATTTATTAACTAGGTCATGAAACTTATTTTCATGCAGAAAAGCTGAACAGTAATTAGAAATTTAACACAATAACAAAGAAATGAAATTCACTCTCAGATATCGGTTGGGGAGTTGCACTCTTCCTTTGCCAGAAGCCGGGCTGCTCTTGAAATGCTGGCTTTTAAAATAAACATTCACTTTTTTGTTACATTTTGAAATATTCATTTCCAAAATTTTCGTTTTCACTTGCGTTTGGAACATTATTGATTACATCAGGCACGTATCATTCAAAATAGCTGCTTGAATTATTTTAGCACTATTACAGAGTGAAGTAAATAGCAATGTCCTATGAAGAAAAGCTCTTTCATAAATTATGATGTGTTTTTCTATTCGGAATGGTGTATAATAAAGTGTCTCTAAAAATGCTTAATCATAAGTTCATGTACTATTTCAGTCTGTAATATTGTTAATAGTGTTACATTCTGTGGAATTTTAAAGCACAATTGTTTAAAAATGCATTGAATATCTGCTTTATTATGAATCTGTTGTGAATTTAAAATTTATAATGAAAATGAAATTCAGAATTTTATACCTTTTAATTAACTTTCTAAAAACCAGAACCGAAGTACTGAAGCAGAAATAATCAGTTCCGCATTAATTGCAAACCATCTATTTGTTTCCTCTTGCAAGGCATAATATTGTATTTTCACAATTATTTGAATTATTTGTAAGTGTATTTTTGATAACGCAATCTTTATTCGTTTTCACTTTGTGTTTGCATACTCTTAACTAATCAAAGAATTAATTTGCTGTGCGAAATAAGCTTTTCACGTGTTTAGTCAGAAATGTGAGAAGAAGGCAAATAATATTTCTTCAAATTTCATCTAGAAAGTTCCGACGTACGCACTTTTAGAACTATCTCAATATAGCTGACGTAAATGGCACAAAATACGAGTATAAAATTGCCGTTGTAATTTTAATCAAATTTTATTTACTGCTAGTCAGTGTTTTCCTATCATAAGATTTCAGCTTTAATTTTCTTGTATGTCAGCCAGATTGTACTTTTCTGCGAAGGCTTCTGACCCACTCTAAAATCAGCTTATGTTTCTATCTTGATCTTTACCAGTGATCCTTTTTGCCATTTATTTCGAGATTATGAATTTTGATGTATTAGAAAAGGATCCTTGAAAATCTGGAACCAAAGTCGATATTTCCAAACTAACGATCTGTTTCCTAAAGGACATTTATTTAATATTTTACTTTATTGTTTGTTACTTTATTGTTCCAAAAACATTTTGGCTATTCCTCTGCGTCTTGCTATAGAGCGTTTTAATAAATTTCAATGTTTTATATGCAGAAGCAATTTGTTAAGCCCACTATTCATTCCACAGAGAATGCTGCATTGGATTATTTGTAGTGGGAACTGACTTGCTGCCTAAGAGTTTTAGCAAGTTTCTTCATTTTAAAGAAAATGTAAGCCGATTTAATATTGGAAAGACTTAACTATTAGTCACTTATCCTTTATGATAAATGTAGTAGAACACTCTATGCACTAGAAATTAGAGAAAACGTAGCCTTAATTTCTTTAAAATTAACGCGAGTCCATGTGTTAATTTTCATTAAATTCGTTATTAATTTACACATCTGAAAATTCAAATATGCTTCATGAATCGGTTATAGAATGTTTTAAACTGACAAATAAAAAGATGCTGAAAATGTTTTATTAACATTTTCATCCCTTTTTCACACGAAAATAGGTAAACTTAGAACAATATGTTTACATTATTTTACAAACCGGAAATATGCTGTACTATATAAAATAATCATCAATAAAGTGGCTTTGTACTGACCTGTTTTTTGAGGATTTGTCGCAATACATATAAAATTGCATTACATAAACATAGTGCTGTGTATCAAGTTGATAATCTAAAGTCTTATTGAGTTCGTTATTAAATCCCAAATCTGAATCCTTGATATGCATATAGAAGGGGTAACAAGAACAACGATAAAATGGAATAGGTGCAGTGTCCTCAATACAATGTATAATAAAGCGCAATAAAAATGACGAATCAGAAATATGATACAATTGGTGCTTAAGTTGATTTATTTAGCATTTTTGAATAGAAGAGTATCGTCTCCGAAATACAGAACCGCTGTGATAATGCTGAAAACATAATAAAAGTAAAAATAAAAACTGCAGCCATTTCAAATTCGTTTTATGAGTTATGGAGTAGTTTAAAAAGCGTTCCTAAAATATGCAGTCTTTGGGCAGGGAATATCGAAATT
Organism: Stegodyphus mimosarum; assembly: GCA_000611955.2. Taxonomy (NCBI): domain Eukaryota; kingdom Metazoa; phylum Arthropoda; class Arachnida; order Araneae; family Eresidae; genus Stegodyphus; species Stegodyphus mimosarum. The sequence continues at coordinate 540,416 of KK113457.1, forward strand.
TGTATGCAGTTTGGCATCCTGGAAAATCGGAATTTGGGCTGAATGGCTTTCTGGCCATTCGGAATGCTTTGTGAAAGCGTATCATTAAAGATAATATCGGAGCAGTACACGCATTGCAGCCTTTAAAATATAGCAGCAAATGGAGACTTCATAAACATTCTCAAGGAGGGCAATCCCATTTGTAAAAACCAATGCATTAACCTGAACAAAAATACATATTTTGAAGCTGCATTCTGTCCAATTTTGCATCCGAAAATTTTCTCAAATTTTAATTTATTTTACGAGGTATTTGGTATTCTTAATCCCTTTAGTTTCTAAATTTACGATATAAACAAATCGAACTATAGCAATAAGGAAGTAGGTTGCTCTGATACCTCAGTTGGTAAAAGATTCTTAAGATCACAAGCTTGAGGAATCTAATTCAAGTTCTGCTTCATATAGAGCGGCTATTTTTTAAGTTTCCGAAAATACTTAACTGCTCTTCTTCAAAGTACTGAAATGATAGTTACCATTCAATCCAATGTTTCCCAACAACTGAAAACGCGCAGTTATTTTTTTATGTTTTAAATTACTTCATCTTATTTCATTTTTTAGTTTTTATTCATACACAACTTAAAAATAAATAAAAAAAACCGAAGATGGCTTTCTATGCCGCAAAACTGGTGTTGCGGATTTCGTATTTATTTAGCTATTTATTTAGAATTGTAATTAAAATTGCTTTATTTTCCCGTGCAACGCAAACAATTTTTGAAGAAACGTTACGTCAGAAAAGTAAAAATAAAAGAGCGCATGCATTTGATATTTAATAAATAAATACCTCGTAATTGCTGTTGCCATCCACAAAATCGAGAAAATAGGTTTTACCAGAATATTCTAGTGAATAATTAAAAAGCTTATAAAAGCCGAATTAAAACACCTCATCTCAGTAGTTGTTGTTTTAAGCAAACCTTTTGTTTACTTAATGCTGTTATTGATTGTAGCGAATTCGCTGTGAGATAGAATTAGTTTCTCTGTTTTTGAATTGAGTTCTTTGTAACGTTCGAGATACTGTGATATTGTACGAATTTCTTTGAGGTAATATTTCAGCATTTTGTTTTATTTCATGTGAAAAGAATAAATTTTATTAGCTTTTTAACGATTTGTTCATTCTATCCATTACGAACCCGTACGCACTCAAGAATTTTTGGTGTTAGGAGTGGGGTATTATTGAATGCCAATAACACGAGCGATGGAAGACCAGTTAAGACAACTGATGTTATCCTTTGATACATTTAAAGACGAGATGAAAGATTCTGTTGAGGAAGAGATTAAATCCGTTAAAGATCATTACAGGTTTAATTCTCGGGGTCTCAACTTCAAGAATCTCTGAATTAGCTTGCATATCAACATTAGTACTCTCAATTGTACTATCTATTAAACTATCATGTATTACCATGATTGTGTTAATACGTAATAAGAAGAAATTTCCTTTCCGCAAATTCTGTTTTGCCACTGGTGAGTAACATTAACCCTTGAATATACGTAAAAATTTTATTTAAATCTAAAATCGTATCTTGAATTCTGGTTTATACCATCGCGGTACCTTATTTTTGTTTTTTGCCTTACTGGAAATCGAATACAATTCTGTAGTCAATCATAAAAGAAAGTTCTCAAAACATAAAATGGGATATTCATATCTAAGCATAAAATATAATTACCGTGATAATTATAATTTAACTAAGCAAATTTTTAGAAAATCTTCAGATTTTGCAGGAAATAGAATTTTATCTTCCTTGTAAATAAAATAAACAAATAAAGTACTGAATTGAGATGGAACCTTAAATTCACTACGTCCACTTCATAGTTTAAAACAGAATGATCGTTCACGATATTGATTAAAATCAGACTATTTTATTTATGCTATATTATCTAGTGACTTGCAAATGCTTAAGCAGCTTCAGTGTTCTATAAATGTTTTCCAGCCTTGTTTGATAAAAAATCAAATTGCAATTATAAGAATATGAACAATAACACACTGGGAGAAAGCAGAGAAACTGACAATGAGAGTAATATGTCCATAGGCAAAATCATTATCGTTTGACGGTTTTATTCTTTTCACAGAGATATCTGAGAGCAATCGAATACAGTACAAAGTCGATTATCCGTCACTCTTTTAAACACCAGCTTTTGTTATTCCTCAGCCCCTGAGAAAATTCGATGGACAAAGTGAATATAAAAAGCAAAAGGAAACAAATCACTGTTATTAAAAGGGGCTATATTGTAAAGAAATTACAATAAGAATATAAAGCTAAATTATTTTTTTAAAGAATGCAGCACTGCACTCTAAAACAAAATTACAAAAAGAACGTTTTTATTAAATTTTAACGTGCAAGTTCGGTAATCATGTGATATTATGTACTTTATGAAGACTTTATTTGGCTCAGTTTCTAAATTTTTAAAAACCAGTACATGAAATTTCAATAGAAAGCTATTCCGCGTTTAAATGGGCGCTGTCATTTTTACAACACAGTACTTAATAGAATAAAGAATCGTTTAGTTGCCTAAGACCTACCTTCTCTTTGCACTAGACGAAAATACAATAACAAACTTTAAACTTAATTATAAAGCACACTAAAAGTGAAACGTATTTAACATTAATTACAATGTGACAATAGATTGCTGGATTTGTTCTCTAATTATTTGTAGATGATTTGAGGCGTAAAGAATAACACAGAAGACGATAAGAATGGTCGAGATTCAAGTTATAAAAAAGTAAAAAATGAAGCTGTCTTTTTAGATATTGTAACTTTAATATTACTATGTATTCTTATTGGAATGTAGGTTTCTTTTAAAGAAATAATATTATGATAGTTACCTGTAATTTATCCGTGACTTTCTTTTGTTATATTCTTACTGTAACCGCGTCCTAAAACAAAGTAGAAAAGCATACCAAAGGAAATGCGGTATAACTGAGAGTTTTTGGTAAGCCTATTCATAAGGATTACACAAAATGATCAATTTTCAATCCTAATTTTGATTTTTCACCTGACCCTTTTAAAGCTACTGTTATAGATTTTAATCTCACATCCCGTATTCAGTTCTATAGCTTATTTTGTAGCGTCATTAGATTTTTATGAAGCAAGAGACAAGAAAAATGTGCAATGCCCTCGCCGGAACTCTAATCGGAGCCTCTCGTATACGCGCCGAGTGTGCTACCGTTACACCATGAAGGCTTGCAGGAAATACCTTATAATCTCCTCCCTTTTAAATAGTGACTGGGGATTAGGGGACCCAATCGCCAAATTCTGATGAAGAAGAATAATCATCCAACACCTTTTTCAGTTAGGGCGCCACTGTACAGTCTTAGATTATTATGAAGCAGGTGACGTGAAAAATGAGCAATGCACTCGCCTGGATTCTCACCAGGACATCTCGTGTACGCGCCTAGTGTGCTACTGTTACACCATGAAGGCATTCAGAAAGAAAGAGGAAAATACCTTATAATTTCAGCTGACAAAATAAAATGCAAAATATGTGCACCTCACCTCTAGGTCTGTGATTAGTGGATTCAATGAGTTCCACATACATTTACTAAATAAAGATGCAGTTAATTTAGCTCTATGATCTCAGTCGTATAATTGCTGTTGGCTGCATTTCATTGTGCCATACCTTTGATGGTTTTTCTTTATCTGAAACTGGTAATTAGTTCAATAACCCCAACAGACGTAAAGCGAATTACCGCTATGTCTGAATTAAATAGTAAGTCGTGGAAAGATTTTAAATAACCTTTTTACTGAACAGAGTTTAGAACATAAATGCACTGTCTTGTGCCAGCAATATCAGCAACAGCTCATGGGGATTCAACTAAAAGAACAGTTAAATTCTAAGTTAAACGTGCAGTAGTAAAAGACTACAGAATTTAGTTTTTACTCAAAGCTGGCTCAGTAATTCTGCCGGAGCGTTAAACTCAAAAAAATGTCGACAGCGATAAAACGCAAGCCGAATAGTTATAGCTGTCATAGCTGGCAGGAACCTAACACGCAGCCTGCACGTGCAGCCAGAACACCCTCTCTGTTTTAAAATCCAAAAATTTCAGTTTAAATACTGGCTATCGTATTTGCATTCTGGTTAGAAAAATGGAAATGAGAAATTATTGTAAGGCTGAAATTAAAAATAACTGGTTAATTTAAACTATAATCTTGTACCTTGTTTTGCATATTTCTCTTTTGTGTTTAAATAAATCTTATTCGGTCTATATAGAGAACGTTTGATTTATTCTTCAACAATGCCATATATAAAATATCTTCATTATGGACGGCCCGTATATAGTAATGATCGTAGAACAAGCTTCTGTTATCCATACCTTAGCTGTTGCAACCGACGGTCCCGAAGTTCCTCTTCACATGTAGAATAAATCCAATACTTTTTTTAAATACACATCCTTAATATTTGGCTTGCCAAACAGTATATGACACTAAATTTTACAGACATTTAAACATAATTTATACGTATTCTTTTATGATTATATAGAATTTAACGTCCACTTGTTGCCGAATACATAAGACGGCTAAACATTACTGGCTCGACCCATTAGATTTCGGTGAAGGGATGGGTGTATAGGGTTTTCACCTTCTTTGCGTATGTAAAAACGAATAAAATAAATACGAATCAATTACTTTTAGATAGTGTTCCGCAAAGGAATTCCTACATTAGGCAAATAACCCGCACGTACTTTGCATTCTTCAAGAGATCGTCTGCCTTAACTATAATTAATTTTGCAAAAATGTACATGCTAATTCAGAAGAAATTATTAAGAATCGTGTCTCTAATACTTGTAAAATAATCTACCACTGCAATACTTGCGAATTTTATCCATTTAAATAATCCTCTGCTGTACTAGTTAGTTAAAGCAAAAAGGGCTATTAGACTTCAGTCTAAAGAGGTTCTGTAGCATATCGGCTCGATTTACATTACATGGGGGGAACGACAAAAGCCATTATAGGAACTGCCATTTCTCAATGATTTTATCCGCTCTGAATTAACGGGCTTTATTCCGCAGTAACGCATACCAAGGTGCAATACTAAACTGAATGATTGTATTTCATAAATGTACTGAAGGAGGAAAATTGCAAAAAATTGTGTTAAATTATTACTCTTAGAAAACGTTTTGAGAATTCCTTTGGAAATTTACTCGAAAGGGTGTTTTGAAAGAAAAAGTAAAAGAACTTTTAATCTTGTTTTTAGCAGGAAACATTACGTCAGCAGAAAACATTTTTGCTCAAAAAACACTTAAGAGGTGAATCAGCAGCAAAAGCAGAGAATAGATGTATATTATACATACATGTTTGGGAATTTCTGTTAATATGCTTTTAGAGGCAAAAAGGAGCTATTTCTGTAGGGCTTTATTAAGAAAAATGTTTTTAAAGTATTGCTGTCCAATTCCTGTGCCCAATATTTTTAACTAAAGCACTCAAAAGTCATTACCAGAATTCCTCAAATACACAATCCTATCGCTGTTTTTAAACAGCACTCATCATTATTGTTTCTATATCTTTTTTTTTCTCATGTACGTCTCAGCCAGTTGTAAAAAAATAATGGCCAATTAAATTTATGGTGATTCCGTGTATCGTAAACTGCGAGGAGAAAAAATATTTTGAGTATTTCAACATATCTGATTACAGATTTGAGACAGAAAAAATTAAATTCCGATTGTCATTAAACCCTCAGATCTTGAGAAATCTTTTATAATTTTGTTTGTTTTAGCCTTAAGAAAGATCAAATGAATGAATTATATTAACGAATTTCATACTTTTATAGATGGGAGAGTGCATTCTTTTATTAAACGACGGAATGTTGTTTCGTAATTAGAAGGGAAATTTTAGAAATGCCTCTTTATAACGGAATGCCATTTCCTATTGGTATTCGGAATTCGTATTATTTATAAATTATTTCGCACACTCGTTTATTTGCAAAGGTATTAGACAGAGCTTTTTATTTCTTTTCATGTTTGCACTGGTATATTATTTTCGGTCTGTAAGAAGGAGATGGTTATTTCAAATAGCAAATTCGAAATAATTTCAGTTATTATTCTTACATTCCTTATAATGATTTAGATGTGCATAACGTTTGTCCTCAACCAACTAATTAAACTTTGATGCGTTATTTCTAAAAAACTTTAGCATGCTTTATCGGAAAGTTTGTCCCTGCAAAAATAGGAGACATATTTTAGTGGAATCCGATTAAAAGTGGCCGAATTCATCTCACCAAAAAAATTGACTGATATTTAACAAAAGATTTTCTTTTTGTAGCTGCCGTTGGGAATAATTGACAATTAGTATTGTTTTAATTTTTTTATTAAAAACCTAATAAAAAGACAGTTTTGTGCCTAGGTGGCCCTGGTTACTTAGAGAGAATATACTAGTGTGTTTTTCTAATTCAAGGAAGATATGGCGAATATTAACTGTGATGGAAACTACTCATATCGTTATGTTTAAGAATACTTGCCTTTAAACGGGTGTAGAGTCATCAGGTTTATTTTGCAAAAGGAGACATGAAAAAGGAACAATGCCCTTGCCGGGACTCGAGCCTTGGACCTCTCGAATACGCGCCGAGTGGGCTGACCATTGCACCACAAAGCATGCTAAGAAGGCGGGAGAAATACCTTATATACTTCCCCTTTTAAAGGGTGACTGGATATTAGGGGACCCAATCGCCAAATCCTGGAGGTAGAGAATCATCATACACCACGTTTTTTACTTCGGGCTTCACTGCAGAGTCATTAGGGATTTTGTTTTAGCAGGAGACATGAAAAATTAGTAATGCTTTCGCCGAGACTCGAGCCTCGGACCTCTTGAACACGCGCTGAGCTAACTGACCATTACACCACGAAGGCATTCTAAGAAGGCGGGAGAAATACCTTATACGGAAAGTAATAATATGTTATTTATAGTAAGTAGCACTGATACCAGACTTGAAGGAATATGCTTTTAGTGTTGGAAAATTTCATATTTTCCTCTATCTTATTTATCCAAAAATGCAATGACGTTTGTACTAAGGACAAGTCTGGTCAGATTTCATAATGGCACTGATGTCAGTCAAGACTCATCATTAAAATCGATTCATTTAAGTGGTGTCAATTTGAAATTACCCGAAGTAGTCTAAACACACCGAGAAGGAAGGTCCCGATTTCAAATTGAGCCAGTTGAATTTTCAGAACACTTTTCTCCCTCATAGTTTATGTCTCACAGGATTACAGCAATTTTGTTTCGCCTTTTTTTACTGTTTTGTTACTGTGATATACCTAGGTCAGTATGAGATTTATTTCATGCTCTGCGAGATCAAAATTTAAAAAGTAATGTGATATAGTGTTTCTGTTCTATAATAATGTGTGGTCATCGTTGTTTGGAGCGAACGTTTTCTTTCCCTTTTCATCATCGTTGTAAACTACGCTCGTAATACATACTTTTTATATTTAGTAAATGAATTTGTATTTTAGAAATAAAGATGAACATCGCTATTTCAGTATGCAGGACTTTTTTAATAGCATAAGTTCATTACTCGTTAGGTGTCGAGCTTCAGGAATCGGACATTTTGCCAAAGGATTTGATGGTCGGTGAGTTTATAAGGTATTTTCTTCCTCCTTCTGGCATGTTTTTGTTGTGTAGCGGTGTAGAGATATTAGGATTTTTTTTTGAAGTAGGAACTATGAGAAATGAGCAGTACCCTCGCCGGAACTCGAACCTCGGACTTCTAGACTGCGCGCGGAGTGGACTGACCATTACATCACGAAGGCATGCTAAGAAGGCGGAAGAAATACCTTATATACTCCCCCTTTTAAAGGGCAACAGGGGATTAAGGGACCAATCGCCAAATCTTGGTGGTAGAAAATCATCATCCACCACCTTTTTTTAGTTCGCGCGCCACTGTAGAGACATTAGGATTTTTTTTTTTTTGAAGCAGGAGCCATGAGAAATGAACAATGCTTTCGCCGGGACTTGAACCTCTCGATTACTCACCGAGTATGCTTACCATTACACCACGAAGGCATGTTAAGAAGGCGGGAGAAATGTCTTATAACGGTATCATACTCGACGCATATTCGAGTGGTCCAAGTTCGAGTCCCGACGAGGGCATTGCATATTTTTCATGTCTCCTGCTGCAAAAAATCCTAGGGACTTTACAGTGGTGCCTGAACTAAAAGGGGGTTGAAGATAATTCGTCGCTATCAGGATTTGGCGGTTTGGTCCCCTAATCCTCAGTCCCCCTTTAAAAGGGGGAGAATATAAGATATTAGCTCCCTCGTTCCCGCATGCCTTCATGGTGTATCGGTAGCCCACCCGACGCGTATTAGAGAGTTTCCATTTAGAGTCGTTGAGATGGCACTGCTCATTTTTCATGTCTCCTGACTCAAATAAAAAAATTTAATGGCTCAACAAATTGATTTTTATTACAGTGTTTCTCGAACGGTGTACTGCGAAATTTTCAAATTTAAGTATGTATTTTATGCCATTCAAACAGGCGTGCACAAAATTCCTATACAAGTTTGTCATGAAGCTATTAATGAATTGAGAGAACCTACGCCAATATGTACGTGTAATCCACTGCAAAACCTATCGTACACTTACCATAGTTTATTTTATTTTGAGACGAGTTGTATCAAATTATCAAACTTGCAATGACATTTGGGCTATATTTTCTGCCTGGTGTCAGAATGAAAGTCTATCGCAGAAAGAGCATCTGTCGCTGTTATTTCAACTGTTTATAAACATTAACTGTGTTTCAACAGCGACTAAACTAAAAAATTGAGCGAATAACCTCTTGACTAGGATTTAATTTTTTTTCATAGATTATGCGATGGGAAATGAGTTAATTGCAATCAGACTCACACCTGGTCAGCTCAAACCTGAAACAGGAAATACAGTTATCACCGTAATTAAATTAGTCCTTATGTTATATAGTCTATGTCATATTAGATGCATAAATTGTAGACCCTACGTAGAAGACGAAGCAGTGAATTCTGGCTTTCTCTTTGAAGAAAATATACTTATAGAAGAAGGTTTAAATAACCCTTTTATTTGAGCTACAGTAACAAGATGCACGTACTCGGTGCTCACAATTCACTACCATTTGTGACTAAACTGAACTGAACAGAAAATAAAAGTGCAAAATTACAATGAATTAGGATGGATGACGACTGGCTCCTTAGTTTAGCTAAATAGCTAAATTGCTAAATTAGCTGCACACAGAAAAGCCGAGCCTAGAATATCAATATAATCTGAATACCAAACCAGAGAGTTATTTCAAATACGCAGCATAAACTCGGAACTAACCCTTCTACTACTCCTGACGAACTCTTGAAACGCAGCCTAAATTCTCCTTCTGAACACACTTAGATTTTGCATACTACATCATCATTAAAATTTACGTTTCAGCA
>KK113457.1:549859-573497 GCA_000611955.2 Stegodyphus mimosarum
AACTAAAAGTAATTGGTTAGAATAAATTAAAGGCTTCGCAATGTAATATTCGTAATAACAATAATATTGGGGATGCTATTGATAGCGATGATAATGATATACTAGACAATGAAATTTAACTTCTTATTTGTTAAATGATAATGAAAGAGTGATTTATACACTTTTTCCTTTCTGATTTCAAGCAGCTATAAAGCGTTCCCTTCAACTAGAGCATCCGAGGAATTAATTACCAGAGAGGAAACAACAATGAGAGCACATAGTAAAGAAAAGTCCGTATTCCTGCAGTCAGCAAGAATAAGTACATAAAAATCAGCTTAAATTATGCATTTAAAAAATCACTTATGATCAGTGTAATGCATGTGATTGACAATAATAAAATGTATAGTAAAAAATAATAATAACTGAAAATAGTTGAATCGAAAGATCAGTTGCGTTAATAAGATGAAAAACGAAAAATTACTGACTTAGGACATAAAAATAGCATTTTGTGTGTTGTAACTAAATTACAAATTTTGCAGCAGTTTCTAATTGAATAACTAAAAGATCTCGGACATTAGATAGTCCATGAAAACAAATGCTAGGTAGACAGTGTAGATGAAAGACATTTGTAGGGTTTACATTAATTTTCTAATAGTTATTTTTATTTTGGAACAAACCTTTCCTTTACCTTCTCATTTCTCACCTACGTTTACCTGCCAGAATGAGTTTTCAAGATTATGAGTTATGTAAACGAGGTAGAAAGTAGCTGAAGTCTGGGTCACTTTAATAGGAGAACGTGTGCTGCCATTCGGTCATGTTATTGCTGCTAGTCTAAACTTAGTGTTCTACGGCAGTACTGCTACGTGTCTGCTAATAAACGCCGGTGATCTTAAATAAGGGCCAACACTCTTAGTTGATTCTGTGCAGCTTTGGATGGTTAATTTTATTTAGCATTAGATCAGTTTTATATTTTCTATCTTGAGTTAAAGCCCAAGTGGAGGCTTATTGTAAGCTCGAGAAGGGGGCCACCTGGGATTTATTTTGAGATGGAATAAAGGTTAAATTTGACCCTTCTTTGAACGTATTACTTACAAGAACTCAGCGAATAGTCACTACACAGTTCTTTATTATTCTAGCATTCAGACTTTATTGAAGCTAATTTAGCTAGGCTATTACAATATCATGAGGCAAGTAAAGAATTTTCGTCGTACCCTCTGTAACTTGTTGCTAAAAATGCTTGGATCTTAAAGTTCAGTATTTGTCTCTAAAATAGTCAATTGTTACTGAAAAGAGAGTAAACTTGAGCGATCATTTCAATAGCAAGCGATTATATTAGAGACTAAGTTTGGACTTTACGAATTAAGCTTCCAGTTCCTTTATGTTTTTACTTAGTTCTCATGCTCCTTTCCCAGAACAAACTCGGTGTTAGCAAGCTTTAAATTCGAAGAATTTCGAATTTAAATTAATCTGGAAAAGCTTATATCCGATCATTGTAAATATAGCTCAACGTGGGACATAACGTGCCATAACATTAGAAAAATTAACTTGAGTGAAGTATCAAATTTTCTTTCTTTCCCCTCTCCTTACTATTTTTTAATTGGTATAAATTAATTCTGTTAGAATTTGTACAGTAGTGTTGCTGTTGTGTTGTTGTTATGACTTATCTCACTTGTCTGACGGTAACATCAGAACAAACCCACGAAATTTATCGTGGCGAGGAGTGCAATATTGCGACTGCCGTTGGCAACAGCCTTGAACACCATACATGTGATAGTATGATTTCGTTTAGTTCCGCCCCGAGTTTTGTTTGAGAGCACCCCGGGGGTTAGGGTCAGATGGTCTCCCACCCATCTTTCCCTCCCACAATCTCTCGAGAAGACTTTCGGCTCGCCGCATATTTAGAGTGCCCTCATGCTACACGATCACTACACATTTACAAACATCCATGCCTTCTCGGGATTCAAACCTAATCCCTTCGGTCTGGCATTCAGGTCACTAACCTCTATCCCGGTTGGGAGGCCTTTAACAGCATTTATTTTATTTTTATTTCTATTTCTAATAATGCATAGTGAAGACTTCTATCAGTCGCTTTCTTGAAATAATTTAAACTTCGTAAGAATTCTTAAGATAATTTAACTTAACAATATATATTTACTAGACAGGAATGTCTTGTGCATATTTGCCCCACGGTAGATGAGAAAAATCTTTCTTCATACGTCTTTTTCTGTTAATGATGTGAGGTACAGTAATAGAATACCGAATCTATAATTCTGAGAAAAATAAACTTTAAAATAAACTGAAGTTCCAAAAGCTATTTTATATAAACTCTTACACAGTCTGTTATATTATATATTTTATAATGAAAAATTTTAAATAATCATAAACTTCTTCATTACTTTTCCATTAAGTGAGTTTATTCAGGTAATTGTTTTATGATAAACAAATTCAGTAAATGTTTCTTGCGGGTATAAATAATAGACCGTTCTTACTTTGTGAGATTCTTGTATAAATATCGCTATTAATAAAAAATAACACAACTTTCAGCAGCCATTCAAAACGTAAAATACTTGAATGTGAACAAAACAAATACATTTCCATTTTGACAATTTGACATGGCTTTGAAGACACTCGTGCAGTATTTGAAACCGATTCCGGAGATCCGCATCTTCTGAACGTTTGGCCATTTTGAATGGTAAACCTAAAGTTCCGTAATTTAAGAAACAGACAAAGTACGGTAAACTTTTAGAATACGAAAATTTGATCATACGGCACATTTTAGTAATCTCTTAATATATGAAATGAAAACTTTAATAAAGGTGCCGTAGAAAACGATTATGAGATAAACTTTAACAATAGCTGAATTCGTTAAAAGCAAATCTATTGTCATTAAATTAAGAAAGAACTTATTAATTTAAATTTTGGGAGACTGTATGTAAATATGTAATTGTTGCTAAAGACAGCTTCGCATGTTAAGTATCCAGTTACAAATTTCTAAACATATTTTTAACTTCAAAAGAACATTAATTTTCATGGTTTTCAAAATTTTATGCGTAGATGTGCTTAAATACTACATTTTGCATGCAACGAAATTAGTTTTTACGCGAATTTCAATGCTCACATTTTTACCATGACTCTTAAAGTCATATAATTTTGTGCTTTTTTTCGGGAAGATTGTATAATTGCGTATTTTTTATACTTCCCTCCCCCCCAAGAAAAGGATTCTAAATAGTATAAGTAAAAGCATATTTATCGAAAACCAACATAAAAATTTTAATTTTATATTTTCACTTTTTTAAATAAACTTTCGTAGCATAGAGGAATTTAATTTCCCAGCCCCTTTTTCGTATTTTCTAAAGGATCTCATTTTTCTAACAGTATAAATAATGTAAAGTCATTTCAGAGGACATCAAAATTACTCTTGATGTGATTATGTTTTTTTTATTTATATTCAAGGTAATTCGAGAAACATCTTAATCAGATATATTACTGATTTCTGTATCATCATAGTTTCGAACTAAAAACTCAAATTAGTGGTAACATTCACAAATTTCTAGCATATAAAACTTTATTAATTAAAAGTTTAACTAGATACATTTTGAAATGCAAAGTTTATATTATTCTTACATTTCTTACAGAAAATATCCTTGAGACTACATTTTTTAAGGAGGGAAACTCTAAGATTATTTGAATGAATGAATATTTTAATACTTTAAGTAATTAAAATGTTTTTTCAAGTTTATTTTAATCAAGCAATTTTTATTGCACTTTCTTTTACATATTTTTCACTTCAAAGCAACCGAAAAAAAGGGGATCGTCAAAAAATCTTTTCTGCAGTAATGATTGATTTATTTACGATATCCGAGTTTCTTTTTATAACTGTTAAATACGATGTAAAACTGTTAAACCTATTCGACACGATCTCTTTCATCATTTTTTCAAATAGTACAAGTTTCTTTTGAAAACATTACTTTTTAATCGCCGAAAAAAATTCTAGTTAACAAAATTCATTTTTATATAATCATTTTTGCTTATTAATTACTTTTTGCACTTTGAGTAGAGTGATGTTAAATGGAATATTTTATAAATATTTCTTTCCTATGAGATAATTTCAATATATCGCATGACGAAATGTATTTTTAATTAAACCCCTGTGTACTGAGTTTCTATTCTAACTATAATTTTCTCAGGTGTGTTGCCTGTTCACGTTCATATATTTTCTGTTCAATGTTGTACATTTGTTACAACTTTCCAGCCCTAACTAAAAGATTTGAACCCAAATCACAGTACCTATAAGACAAATAATGAGGGTACGTACTAGTCGTTATGCATTTTATAGGCCTACAAAAAGAATTTTGATTCATAAACTCATAGAGGAATTTTGGTACAGCAATACATCTTACAAAGAATTCACATACATGTTACAATTATCTCAAAAGCGTTTATCTCTTTCCTACACTAGTTTCTTCTTTTTATTTCTTGATTATTAAACTGAACTGAATTATTTGGTAATGCAACTGAATTATTTGCAATAAACTTAAATATTTCCTTATGCAAGTCTTACTGTATCTGAACTGGAATAAATTATAATATTCAAATAATAAGTATATATTAAAAGTAGTAATTCTCGTCCTTACGTAAGTAGGATTTTTTTAATTGACGGAAATTAGTCCTCCACCTGCAAAGGCGATAAATTCTGTAACTGCAATGCTGATCGGAAAGTACTGCAAGATTCTGGTTTGCTAAAGTTCAAATTCACAGAGTTATACTGACGTGATTCTGCATTCGGAAGTTTTAAAGATTATTAAAATATTGATACCATGCTGTTTCTTTTACAGCTTCTCCAAATTAATATTTCATTGATTTCATTCATAGCTAGAAGACGTCGTATTTTCTGTATCATGCTTTATATGTTTGGCCTGATTGAAATGCCGAGAAAGATAGTTCGGAATTTTTTTAAGAACACACAGGTGATATCAGTGAATATCAGAACTAAAGCTAGATTAAGAATTCCAAAGTGGAAAATCTAATCTTCAAAACGAGCCTAGAAATGGAAGGAGAAAGAAGAAGATAAGCAAAACATGTAAATAAAATCAAATAACGGAAAGTGTTCACTGTGCACAATCAAGAGTAACAGATTAACTGAAATGAATAGGAAAGCTTCCTTGGGCTGATGTTTGGGTTTCATATGAACTTGCACTTAAAAACGAGGGTATCGATTTGCACTTATCTTTTCGTAAAAAGGAAATAAATAGGCTTTTTCTTAATAAAGCCGTTTTTAAAGTATATTGCTTGCGAAGTTAGCAAAAGGATTTTTGGGTTACTCCTGCTAGGAAAAGGAAATGACTAAGTTCAAAAGAGAAGCTAGGCCTCACAAAGAAATACAAGTACTACAACGGAAGACGTTACTCTGCGTATAGATTGATTTATTTTGAAAATTATTAGACAATAATTATTAGTGTAATCACCTATTGTTATTAGTTAAGTCATCTGAAATGGGTTTTAACCACCAGATGACTTGCACTCGTAAACATACCCGATATGATTCTTCAACAGGATAAGGTTAAATCACATACTGCAAGATTGATTAGGCAGAAGCTTACAAAAGGAAATTCTTGCTAATCCTCCTAAATGTTCAGAATTAATTTAGTTTGTAGGTGCATTAGGTACGTTTAAAAGCAGGAGAGATGCAAAATGTGTAGTGCCTTCGCCGGGACTCGAACCTCTCGAATACGCACCGAGTGTGCTTGACCATTACACCACGGAGGCATGCGAAGAAGGCAGAAGAAATACCTTACTAGTTCAGTTCTTAATTACTTGAAGGCAAAACTAAAGGCATTCTTAAGAAACGATATTGTACAAGGTGCGCCTATAAGGTAACAAATTTATCTCCTTCAAAATATTTGCCAGAAGATTCTATACAATTTTTCAAACGTTTCTTCGGGTCATCAAAACACTGTTTATAAGGCGTGTGAATTAACCTTTCACAACATATGCGTAACATTTTATATAATATCCGAGACGTCTTCAAATCTCTGTCCTTTTATGGTCATCTTAAGCTTGGGAAAAAGGAAACAAATTAGATGGAGAAAAGTCGGGAGAATATGGTGAATGATTTATCACTACAATTGAATACCAAGCAAGATATTTTCGTACAAGCAATGTCGTATGAGGCTAGCATTATCGTTAAAAGAAATCATTGCCCAGAATTAAATCATTCCTTCCTAACTCGCCTTATTCTGTTTCTTAATCCAAAAAGCATCTCGTTGTAAAAATACTGATCAACTGATCGATTTTCGTGGATAAATTCATTACGAATAAGTCCTTGTTAATCACAAAATGCAATCCGCATCACCTTGGTCTTTGATTTTGACATCCGTGCCTCTTTGTTTTGGCACACGAGAAAACTGTTCTTTCCACTATGCACTTTGTCTTTTCGTTTCTGGGTCGTATTATAGACACCAAGGCTCATCTCCTGTTATGACAAACTTACAGAAATTACCGTCCTGTGTCACAGTAGTCAGCAAAGCTTCAAAGCAAGCTTTCCTATCTTCCTTTTTACTCTTCTATCGAACGCTGAGGCGCGAATTGAGCGCAAACTTTCCTCATTTTCAATTAAAAGTAACCGCAGCTTTCTTTGCTTATCCCAAACATGCCTGGAACTTTCTGAGTTGTTGCACGCCAATCAGCTCTTAACAAAGAATGAATTTTCTCCACATTTTCCTCATTCTTTGAAGTTGAAGTATTTTTGTTCATCTTCAACGCTTTCACTCTTACATTAAAAGCAGTTATACCACTCATGCACTTTGTATTCTTGACAACGATGCATCCGGATAACTTGTGCTGCATCACGAATTATCTTGCCACTCTTTCTAAATATATATTTATTCTTTCACTCTTTTTATTTTATGCTTTGATCTATTAATCTGGCTGGTTACTTTTGAGCGCACCATGTAAATTTGTCGGAAAGATAAACATAAGTCATTGAAAATGATAGATACTACGCTAATAAATAATGCAGCAATATTTTTATAAATTTAAGTCTTCTATGTTATCCTTGCAGTACTTTCCGATCAGCTCAAGATAAATACTATTATATCTCCAGTGTTAAATTTTGGTGAAATGAAATTTGACTGCAAATAATTTTAAATAACTTTAATTAAAATTTACTTCTCTGGAGTCATAAATAAAGTTTGCATGTTACGTAGAATAATCCTCTTTCCCCCATTTCCTAAAACACTGATTAAATAATATGCCTACTAATTATAGCATATTCAGCTTTAAAAACAATGATCCTTCTTTGTAAGCGCTTAATGAATCTAAAATTAGAACACCTTACAACTTTTATAGTGTGAAATGACTTCAAACTCTCTCTTAATATCTAACGAATATCCGCAGAAATTGCCAAGTTAAATATATACTTGGCGAGTTATCGTATCTGCTGCTGCTTAACTATCAACAAAAAATGCAACTCAAATATGAAACTTAAACAGACTATCAATAAAAATGAGCTTTTCTCGTATAAAAAACTTACAAAAGAGACAATTTGTCAGGCTGTTAATTACAGTATTTCAACAACAGCCTAAAGCTCATACCTACGAACACCTTGTGTCGAAATGGATATATCTTTTTAACAGCTTACCGAGTACAGCCAACACCTCTCGATAACTCCTTCATAGTTAAGCAGTCGACTTTCAAAGGTAAGGCAGCGTAAAACGAGGCAAGCTCCACTGCTCTCATGGTTAAGATTAACATACTATTTTTAAAGTTTGTTTTAAAGTTTTAAAGTTTGGTCTGAGCGAATTTATGGTCGGAGCGAATACTGTGATAAGAAATTGTGCAGATCTTAAAAATAACTGTTAGTAAAACTTAGGGAAAATTATCGCAGTCTGATGTGATTTCAACGCAAGCACACAATAAGTATCAGTTTTTAATTACTTTTAACATCTTAGTTCCCTTTTATGTTTAATTTTAGTAAACTCTTACAGATTAATGATGCCGCCCAGACTAAAGCGGTTAGTGACTTTGACTGCCATACCGAAGGGCCCGGGTTAGAATTCCGGAGTTGGCATGAACGTTTGTAAATATGCAGCGTCTCTGTCTCATGGGGGCACTTAAAGGCGAGCCCGAAGTCCTCTCGAGAGGATAGGGTAAAGGGAAAAGAGGTGGGAGATTCTCGGATCCGTGCCCCTGAGGTGCTGTTCTTCGAAATTGAGGAGAAACTAAGCAAAGTCGTACTGTCATCCGTATGGTGCTCAAGACTCTTGCCAACAAAAGATGTAGTCTTCTACTCCTTTGCCACGATAAAAATTCGAGGGCTTTTTCTGATTAGGTCAGACAATTGAGATTATTCACAATAACAATAACAACAAACTAATAAGTTTCTCCAATTAATACTTGTTGAAGAATGTCAATAAGATAATACTACGAATTTTCTTCAGCGTCTTACTCAAGAACAGCTGTGCTTAATTTAATTTAATATATGGTTTGCTTTACTTTGTTGTATTTGGAAGTTTCCTGAGAATACTTAAGCAGTAAGTCATGGTCCAGTCACATCTCACCACAAGCGGTCGCTTTCATAAGACAAGTGAAACTGTTAGTTTTGTCTTGGGAGAAATTTCGAGCATGAAGAGGCTGAATAAGCGGTTGTTTTTGCTGTTTTATGTATATCATAAACGTGAGCATGTTTCCCTTAGAAGATGTCTTACACGAAAATAACTCTCTTGAATTAGAGGGCTGGGTGCTTAATTAATAATTAACTATGAATCGCCTGATTAGCTCTCTTGCGCCTGATTGCGAAGATAACACAATATTAAACCAAGCAAAGTAAAACCATGTTAAATTGGTATGTTTCAAAATAAATATTTGATTAACTTTATTATTTATAAAGGCAAATTTTAAAGTTGAGGCTCTTGAGCAGCTCACAAATTTAAATTGTTCCCTATTAAGAAACTTAATTTCTTAACCATTTTTCTGCCAATGTTGTCAACACCCTTGAAAATATATTTAAATTAATAATTTTTTAAGAATTTCAATTCTTAACCATTTTTCTGCTAATGTTGTCAACATACAACACCCTTCAAAAATATTTAAATTAGCAATTTTTTAAATTTCGTGTCGTAACTTATTTATTTTATTTAGTGTCTGTATGAAGCTAATGTGAAAAATATCTCACTTTGTTGTTATTTGCAATAATTACTTATTATTTGTAATAATTATATATTTACTTCAAAAGGCGTTTCAGAGCGCTCCCGATTTTCATCAATATTTTAACACAGAAACTATAGAAATTTAAAAAAAAAGTTATTAAACTAAATATTCGAGATACCCAGTAATTATTTAATGGCATTTTAGAGTTTAAATTTAGAAATGTATCGTACATTATGAGACATTAAAAATGAATTCATTTGTGGAAACTCTATATGAACTATAGATGTTGGTGCTCCCAAGTTAAACTATGCCAGAATTTTTTCCTTTATTATTACTAGGTTCGTTTTCTCCTTTAATTGAATAGTAATGGGATAAAATAAATAAAATTACTTCATTTTTAAGTGAATTCAGCGCTTTAGCAATTAATATAATGTGATGATATCACAGTAGGTTATAGTAGGTAATATCTTGCTCGGATAGCTGATAATAAAATAATGTTATAGTTTATGAAATTCTGCTTATCTAATATATTTCATATCTCTGTTTATAAAATCACCTTAGTCAGTTTCTTCATATCTACCGATTCCGATAATGGGAAATTTTAAGTTACGAGAAAACAGATAACTCTTGTGTTAACTATCCATACAGAATAATTAGCGTAGTTACATTGGCCATCAGAAGAGCTTTTCTAAATTATTTCTTCATTTCAACTTCATAATGAGTAATTATAGCAGTATCTATCTTCCAAAATTAGTAATTTGTTTCACCTTTTTATAATTGCTTTTTTGAAAGTTTGTTTTCCTCCACCAAATTTCATATCTTGTAAGGTTTTAGTTAAACTAACCAAGTTTATTTTAATTTAAATCTTTTCTATCTCCTCTCTGCTTCAACTTCCTGTCAGAAGAAGCGCGCGTTTTTAGCTTATGCTAATTTTTGAAGTTCAGCCAAGCACTATTTAAGCCAGAGGTAGAAACCTCTCGGGGTGTGAGAGCTTTGCCTCAGATCACGGTCACGCTGCTCAACGTTCGCCTGACCAGCTAACAGTTTAAATTTATAAGCCATAGTGCTTACTACGTGATTGCATTGTAAAATAAATTAAAGTGCGGTAGTATTTAGTATACCTTGCTACGCACCCTTTTAGATAGAGGCCAACTTCCGCGAATTGCTCTGCGAAGCAAAGTTTAATTTAAGTTCTATTTTAATTTATTTAAATTTATTTGATTGTTAAGTTCGACCAAAGTGTGGTCTGTTACGTTCTGTATCTCTCCCGAATTGGGAGGTTTGTATTTAATAGTAATTGAATAAAAGAGGAGTCCAAATCCCCTCACGTGCAGTTATTCTCCAGCCCAGCAGTTACATCAGAACATAGCGTACCTTCCGCTCCCTGTTCCAGTTCAGGACTTAGAATTTGAGGATAAGAACCTTTACAGAATTTACCATGTTCTCAAAGAATACACACAGAATGCTAAGTCCTGATAATCTTAGGAATTTATTTAAGAATTTGAAAGAAAGCATTCTGTCCTAAGGCGTCTATTTAGAGAAAAAATCGCTTTAGCGTTTTCGAACATAAAACAAATATTTTCCTTCTGTTGCATTCGACAATAAAGGAATACAGGAATTGGCAGCAACCCAGGATTTCCTTTAAATAATCGAATTGTGACTGGTAAAAGACAGTGATAAATGCTATAAGAAATTGCTTAAATACGAAATACATTTATCAATGCTGTAAAACTGGATTGGAACAGCCTACTTTTACCAGTAACATTTCTTGGGTAAAGCAGCTGCTTTAATAATCAGATAACATTTTGATCTCATTTATTTTTGCATGAGTAGCACCGACTTATTATGGCTTAATATATTATGTTTAGTATGAAAACAGTTGCATTTCCTACGGTCACTTTACCTCTTTGTTTTGCGCTTGGCCGATTGAAAAAAAGCCCAGGCAATGATAATAGATTCGCTGAGAATTCAGTTTCGCGGTAAGGTGTTAGTTGCTTGGGAGTATTTTTATACACTCACGTTTGTGAAAATTGCAACACCAAGAAGGAATCATCATAATTGAATGCAATTTAATACACAGTTGAGTGGTAGTGGTAAAAATAAATGATTAAATGTTCAAAGCAAACAAACAAGAACAAGAGATCAGAATCAGTATTTTGTGTGGCCACCACGCGCCGCAATAAGTGCTGCTACACGACGTGGCATGGAGTCAAACAAAGTTTGAATGTCTGACTGAGGAAGAGCATTCCATATCGTTTGTACGCGTACCCAAAGTTCGTCTGCAGACGCAACAGGACGAGGATCACGAGCAAGACGCCGACCAATGACATCCCACACATGTTCAATTGGCGACATATCCGGGGAACACGCAGGCCAAGGAAGAAGCTGTACCTGCTGCGCTGCAAAGAAGGATTTAACAATCCGAGCAGTATGAGGGCGGGCATTGTCCTGTTGAAATACAGCGCCTGGCAAGCTTTGAAGGAAGGGAACAGCTTCGGGCTGTAGAACTTCACGGATATACCGGTTGCTGTTCAGATTGCCCACAATTCGTAGCAATTGAGATCGTCTATGATATGCTATGGCGCCCCAGACCATAACTCCGGGTGTTCGTCCACTGTGGCGTTCGATAATGCACTCCGGAAGGTGGCGTTCACCGGCATAGCGTCTGACACGAATGCGGCCATCATGGTACCACAAATTAAAGCGGGATTCGTCAGAAAACACGACATGCTGCCAATCAGCACGCCAGTCTCTATGCTGATTGGCCCATTGTAGCCGCAGGCGGCGATGGTCGTGCGTTAGGGGGATCCTGTATAAAGGAGTCCGTGCGCGCAGTCCACACTGCAGCAGACGTCTACGAATTGATGAAGCACACAATGAAACACCTGTAGCTATTGACCACAGTGCTGCCAATTGTCTAGAGGAAGCTGTACGGTCCGTCCGCGCCATGCGGACCAGGTGTCTATCATCGCGAGCTGACGTCACATTTCGGGGTCCACTCCCGGATTTCCGAGTTGTCCGACACTCGTCCGTCCACTGCTTCCAAACGCGCATCACTGTGCTGCTGTTACGCTGCACACGAGAGGCTACTGCACGATACGACAATCCAGCTTCACGAAGGCCGATGATTCTCCCTCGTTCAAACTCTGTAAGTTGTTCAAATCTGGCTCTCTTTCGTCGACGAGGCATAAGTACAGATTGAGTTAACGTTTACCACTAGCAGATAACCACCGATAACCATACACGCCTCGCTGCAGCCGTCTATTTATTCGGATCCATCAGCCGTTCAGAGGGCGCTGCTCAGCATACGCATGCGCTACGGATTTGCAATTCTAATCATTTGCATATCATGCGCTACTTTGCATTTCCTGAAAATTTCAGCTCACTCGCGTGAGTCCTTCATGGTGTTGCAATTTTCACAAACGTGAGTGTAGTTTTATATCCAACGTGACTAGTATTTCATTCCCTTAGAAAGACTTTCTCGAAATTATTTTCTTATCTTAAATAACTCTTATAAGCTTTATTATAACCCGTGGCCTAATACAGTCAAATATCGCTTTTTTTAAAAGTCATGATATACTAGTTATACTGACTAAAATTAGTTAAATTAGTTATACTGACTTGTTCCTTACCTATATTTTTCTTTTGAAATTGATATTAAACTGGGTATTTCTTTTTAAAATGGGTTTTGAATCATTATGGGATTTATAAATCGCTATGGAATGTAAATTTCAATTTCCTTGTTGCGTGCATTCCAGTTCATCTTTTATTGAATTGAATTGAAGAATGCTAAATAATATTAAAAAAGAGGTAAAATCTTATATGTTAGGGAACTGCCTTTTATTGAAATATGTGGAGCACTTTCTGTTAATTAACCACTTATTATGATCTAAACCTTTACTATAATTTCCCTTTTCCCGTACTCCTCAACAGTATGTAAATTTATTGGTAGAGTATTTAAGTTGAGGTTTTTGAATGTTTTAGTTTAGAAATTTTGGCAGTATGTCCCGCAATTTATGTTATATCATCCACCTCTGCCAATGAATATACCGGCTTTAGCCATTTCGATAGCCGACATTAAAACAGGCTATTAGAATATTAATTCAGTTTAGATAGAGCACTTTTTTCAGCCTCTGACTATGTTACCTAGAATTTGAAATTTCAGCTTACGTTAGTTTATTTATCCGCAAGTGGGAGAATTTATCTGCACGCACAAGTTGTGCTTTCTGTTCATTTAAGGAATTAATAAAAAGGTAATTTAAAACCTTCTAAGGATTTTTTCATAATACTTTAGACGGTTCGATATCTATCTTGTCAGTCTAATAGGGTCAGAAGAACTTTGTTTCAGTTACTACATAATTAAAATCCTCAGAATATGTCGCATAAATAAAAGAAATAAACAGAATATTCTTTATAAGATATAAAAAAGTTTACTTTTATGCTCACTAAAATTCATCTTTAAAACGATATGTAAGAAGAAAAAACGTTGTCATTTGTTAATTTTTCTGATTTTCATCGCTTCTTAGTTGATCCCATTGATTTCCTTAATAAACAATATTTT
Source organism: Stegodyphus mimosarum (assembly GCA_000611955.2). Taxonomy (NCBI): domain Eukaryota; kingdom Metazoa; phylum Arthropoda; class Arachnida; order Araneae; family Eresidae; genus Stegodyphus; species Stegodyphus mimosarum. The sequence continues at coordinate 563,547 of KK113457.1, forward strand.
TAGGCCCTAAAAAGTTCAAGCGAAATACAAAAATTACAGAACACATTATCCATAATTCGTGAAAATCATAAGAACAAGCAAAAATTAGAAACACTATCATATAGGGCCCGTGTACAAGTGGTTAAGACCACTAAATAACTTGTAGTTTGACTTAGATTCAAAGCCTGTCGAAGGGATTTGCTGCATAGTTGGTTGTGTTTTTTCTCATGCGTAAAGTGAATATGAAGTAGTTTCTCTTAGAAACTCCATATAAATTCCACCCATTTAGGCAAATAGGCTTTGTGTGATTTGCTAGAATCAAATAATTTAACATAACTTATATAGTTAAAAAAGAGTGGGCAAAATATCTTTAATTATTTGTAAAGATTGATAACACATCTGCTCGGTACAGCGGGGCAGAATGAAAGATGGTAAGCATACATAACTGCGGTAGTTGTACGGGTGGAAATGGAGGACTGTTCGAATCACCGATGGAGTTCTATTGTTTAAGGCAATCGTGGTCTGAAATATTCTGTGGGCAGTAAACAGCAGAACGATAGTGTCATTCAAACTTTGCTCTCGATGCCTTTGCTGAAGTGAACAGTTCACTAGGTAGAAGGAGCTCCCAGACCTGGCTTGTTAAGTGCCTTACGCATAAAATGCTCCAACGAATAGAGGTGATCCAAGGAGACATAACCTGTTAGTCAACCCCCGGGGATTTATATGATATAGGGTGGACGGCAAACATCCACCAACAAAGTAAAGAATAAAGCGCATCACAGTCCGTTCCCAAGTGTTGACAAAGGGGAGTCAAACCCCCAAGGACAACCTTCGATATCAAACCATGTAACGTCCCCACAACCAAGGGGGCAGACAAGACAATATCAGTACGGTCCGTGCTGAGCCTGAACCTACCACCGAATAAACGATGGTTCTAGTTAATGCGAAGCCTGGCTAGACCCAGAAGTCGAGTCTGTCTAGGTACAGGTCCTAGCCAGAACGCCGGCAGTTGGCCCCCAGTTGACCCCTGGGGACGTTGAAGTGGGCAGAAAATAGTTTTTTATTTTCTGATGTATAAATCAGGCTGTTTGGCTTTTATGACATCTCAATCCAAAATTATTGTTAATATTGTGGCCTTTCTCAGCAAGCGCGTTCGAGGCCTTGTTACTTAAGATGCCGCAATGACAAGTAGTTTATTGAAATGGATTTGGATTTCTTATATAACATATTTAATCTTTTCCATTTACATAAAACTTTTGCCCTCGAAAATATGCTTATAGAATGCTTATAGTATATATAATCTTTGTCTTTCATAGATTTTTTTTTTTATTTTCCAGGTAGGGGTTTGGTTGCGCCATCAACAGCATCTCATGACTGGGGAGGTAGTCCTCCTCCTGGAGCTTCCCTTTCGGAAAACAACACGTCCGGAGATCCCCTCTCACATCCCTACGTATATAGGATAGGAATTTATGGCTGGAGAAAACGATGCTTGTATTTCTTAGTCATCATTTTATTTTCTATGGTGATCATCAATTTAGCCTTAACTATATGGATAATAAGGGTCATGGATTTTTCAATTGTAAGTGCACAAATATTTTGAAATTTTTTATGATTACCATACCAGTAGTTTTTCTTATATATATTTGTTTATTATAATCTGAATTTTAGGTAGTAAATGAAAAAGAATTAATAAAGGAAGTTTAGATAATCGTAGATCTCCCATGGCTATGCGTTTTAGAATAAGCTGAGTGAATTTAAGACGAAAATTATCTCTGAAAATCGGCATAATTAAAACTGAACACAAAAGTCTCTCTGTGGTCTGTATATATTAATTTTGCAACTAATGTTTTTGATTCACTACTGTTTCTCTGCTTTAAAAATTTCCTCCATATTTCTTTGAAAACTTCATAAATAATAATTATAATATTTGTCATTTTTGAAGCTTCCTTTTTTACTGTTATCAGTATATTAAACAATTGTGTGTAGCAATTTCATTTAAAAATTGTGCAATTTAATTGTGAAGTTTATTTAATTTCTTTATGAGTCTTAAAATAGTATTGTGAGAGATTGTTACATGTTATTATTATGAATTATAATTATTAATTCAAGTATACTTGTATTTACTTTAGACTAAAAAAATTTCATACTTAAGTTACCACATTTAAGAAGTAAATACTTTATTAGTCTAAATTTTGAAAGAAATATGAGGCGTGAAAAATTAGGATTTTAGTATAAATATTATAAATAAACTGAAATCGAAAATTTTAATTATAGGAATTTTCTTTTAGAGTCCTGTTTATCAGAGTGCCTCTAACAGTGTCTTCTTTAGCATTAAACTGAAATTTTTGAGTACACTAGCAACAGTAAATTTTTCAAGTCCTCAAGAATCCACAGAAAACGTTCTAAACAGATGTATTGATTTTCAGGATCCTTTCAAGTTACAACTTAAATGAATTTTGTTTTCTTTTCTGTGATAGTTATTTCTTTATTCGTTTACATTTCCTTCGGTGATTCTTTTTGTTTTCCTTTTAGAAAATTTTTGGTATTCTTTATTTTTCTCGCTTTTCAATTTTTAAGCTTCTTCTCCTTTTTATTTATTTATTTACATTTTTTTTATTTTAGGCTTTTCTTTATGTTGGCGATTTATCTTACATTTGCGTTACCTGAAAGCAATTTTTAATTTCTATATTAATGTACGCTGCGAGAAGAGAAAAAAAATGGGACAGTTCCTATATCTCTCGTTCTACTGGGCCGATTGACGAAATTCAACTTGCGTTTTTCATATCTTGAAAGCGCGACTTAATTTATGTATCACATTTATATATAGCGTTGTTCTAATACATTTATTTTGACATAAAATCGGACTTTTTCTGAAATGGCATGCCAATTGTTTTCCATATTTCGATTCTATGACTCAAATTATGCCAAGCTGCCAAGTTTTGTAAAATCGCACGAGTAGTTTTTAAAGAATTAGCTCTCAAAATTTTTAGCTCTTCAATGTTAAATCAATTTGATACATATTTATTAATATCTTTTTTATTAAATTTACTTGATTCCTTCTTGCAGAATTCGAAATTTAGGTTTAGTCCAAATATAATTCGCACATTTTATGTGATTTATTTTTAAAATTTGCATTTTTGAATATTTTTTATATATTTTTCGGAAACATGTTTTGTATAACCTATAATATTTTAACATCAGCCAGGTACAGGTCAAAGTATGGGGACACCAACGATGGGTCAATTAGTAGTGCCTTCCCAAACTAACTATTAAAAAAAGAAACAAATTGCAAGCTTTATAAGAATTTACAGAGAAAATTTGAGGATATGGGCAACTGAAGCTATCCAAATGATCTAGAGTTTTTCCTATTATAGTACATCGTGCAATCCCACCGCCCCACGCCCCACATCCAGTATTTATTAAAAATAATGATTTAAGAAGAGATTACAATATAGTCTCAATACAACTGCAAATTCGCAAATTAAATTGCACATCTGTTTTGGTGTAACAAAAATAACAGATAAACATAATTAGTACGCAGATAAAGGAGATAACTATAATAAGTACTGAGAACACAATGTTATAATGAACTATAATAATAATATTAAAGAGGTAGGTGTCCATAGGGTTATTTCAGTTACAAAAGGTTATTGTAATTTATAAATTTCAAAAGTTGTGTCATTTTGTACATACTGACAGGATGTAAAATTTCGCTAAATTTATGCAGTATGAGAGTTTACACTTGACAAAGATCTAGGCCGTAGGAAGAGAGTAATTGGACAATTTTTGAAACTTCGGATACTGGTGTTTATCTTTAATCAAAAACCTTTGGTGTGTCATGAGATCAATCGGGAGAATCACCCCAAGCAAATCTTTGTCGTGAAGCTAATGCAAGCAGCATAAACGTACGGATGAGTAAGCAGTCTGCCTAAGCTGCCAAAGGTTCTTTGATAAACTTTGAAACTAACTCTTATTTATACTTGTTTAAATTCTAGTGGAATCTGACGAAAGTAGAACTATACAAGCAGCCAAAATAAAACCTTACGACTTAAAACTCTTCAATTTAGTCATATAATCTTTATTTCTTTCGTGTGCTTGGCCACAAAGTAAGCAAAAATAGTAATTCACTGTTTTGCTATATTTGCAAAGAATAATTGCATGTTATATATCAAAATCAAATATATCAAATATCAAACCATAGAAAAGCACGTTTGGGATTTGAGGATACAATAGAAAATCTAGGGAGAAATTATTAAAAAAAATATCAAAATTTGAAATACGTACCATTGCTTTCTTTTTAATGTAATTTAACTAATCAGGACTCTTAAAAAGATAAATAAAACATAATAATAATTTTCAAAAACTATGCTGAAAGTTCCAAAAACTTAAATATTTCTATAATTCTTTGACTAGCCATGGTTAAAATTTCTTACAAAGAAAGTCTGCAAGAGGAATTTAAAGTATTTTAAGTAAAATTTATAACAATTTTTATACTTTTAAATTGTTTAAAATTTTCTATTTTCAAATTGAACTTTGGTATATTTTTATTATTTTTCGTGTTTTATAGTTTTTTTTACTACTGTTATCGATAAATGCTTTACCTAGTGGCAAAAATTTCAAACTCGGATATAGCTTACGAAATCCAGAATGAGATATTAAATTTTCTTAAACTGACTCTAAATCTAGTCAATATATTTTAATTTCAAAAAATACAATCAAGACTGAAATGTATAAATACATGACGTACAGTTAGAATAAAGCACTGTTATAAATACAGGCTTCTGTATATATTTTCGTTCAGGCCGCCCACATGGGAAAATGGTTAGTGATTCTGACTGCTGTATAAAAGGGCCCGGAGTTATCAAAAGGCACGAAGAAGAAGTGGATATAATTTGTTCATCTCTTCATAGGAGACAACGCTTGCCTACGTGCCTCCGTAGTAAATTCGCTTCCAGCCTTAGAAGTGGCCAACGCCTATAAACGACTACAGCCTGCCACTGGGGGGATTCGTTTAGTTTGTTGCTTACAACTTAGGAAAGTATCAAAGAAAAACTAGACTAATATAGTCATCAGTATTATATTTAAAAATTTAGGTTTAATTTCTTGATAAAAGAAAAAATATTTTAGGAAACTTAAAAGTATCTTTTACATTTTCATTCGGGAAAGCAGTATAGAAAGAAACAAAATATGAGAAATAATGTACTTAAAAATACCTTAAGTGTTTATATTGTTTTAGCAAAAAGTCTTTATTTTTATAATTTAAAGTAGTTAAGCTAGTAAAACTGATAGCAGGAATAATGTAGATACACGTCTATTAAAAAGATAGATTTCTAAGAACTAAATAAATAATCGTATTTAAAAATTTCTGTATTTTTTCTATTTCTTGTTTTTTTTTTTTTACCAAATTGTTTCTAAAGATTTTTAAGCACATTTCCTCAATTTTTAAACACCTTTTCTTTTCGAAATTCCAGCATGGAATGGGCCGATTACGAATTTTTAAAGATGGCATCCGACTAGAGGGTCAGTCTCATTTTCTACATGCAATGTATGCCGCACAAATCCAATCCAGAAAGGTAAGTAACAGTGATCGTATATAATTTACAATTAGTGAAATTAGCAGTATTTCTGATGAGGGATGTTAGCTAAAAGAAAAGATAAAAATGCTTATAAAGAATTTTATGTCTGGCTTCGGTAAGAAATTACATTCATCACATTCAGTACTTTTATTGCAGGCCTAAAAAAGCAAAAATACATTTCCATGTACCAATTCAATTTGAAACGGTTTCATTAGTTATAATTAAAAAACAGTACTAACAAACAATACTTCACTTCAAAATTTATTATTTGGATTTTAATGTTATTTCGCCAGCACTTTCATGCATCATTACTAATGTAACGTAGGCATGTCACACGGATTAACTGCATACAGTTTTCAGAACAACACTTTAAATTTTACAATACGATTCAGACTGAATTAATCACACTTACATACACACATAGAAAATTTACATTGTTTGTACAATTCCAAGAATAAGGTACTTTTTTGTTAAATGTTCCTTTATAGTTAAGGAAATTTGGGGCATAAATAAATTCTGGCAAGCTGTGGGGCAAAACTACTGATTACAGATATCGTACGTACTGCACCAAATTTTGGAGTATTTCAAATAATATTTACTTCATGTAAATCCACAAATTAATTTTCAGTTAATATTTAACATATTAATTGAAAATGAATTTGTAACGTTAATCTAAAGTACTTCAAATTCATCAGCAAATAAAACAGAATTTTACCACAACGGATTCACATTCTCTAAGACAAAATATTATTTAAAAGTTATATAATTAAGCACATACAATGCAGCCGTTCTTAGTTAAAGCTAGATGTTTAAAACTTTAAAATGAAGTGCAAATTCTGTTTATTTTATTTTATACAGCTTCCGTATAACATTAGAATGCATATTTTGTATTACGCATATTTTGTAGTACAAGTCGGTTTATCATGTTTAAAAAGGCTTAGTTGCAGTCTGAGCAATTTCATAACTGTTTCCAGTAGTATTTCTTGGAGTTACGTACTGCGACCAAGTAAAACAAAGGGAAAATGTCCTAAAGTTGTCCTCACCAGCTCCAATAGCAACATGTAAATAACAATATTTAGAAAGTAAGTTAGTAAATAACAATATTTTATCTAGAAATGGAGAATGCTATCTTAAAATCCGATAGGACTAGTAGCAACGTCACCTACAGATTTCGCTTCAAAAGTGATAAAATTTGTGCTTTAAGCAGAGATGTTTCAAACTCCCATCCCTTTATGAAATCAAATTATTTTTCATGGATTAACGGCTTACTCTTTCGTGTTTATATTTATGTGATATAATATATATATATATATATATCATGTTTATATATATATATTATATCACATATCATACATACATATATATATATATATATATATATATATGTATACGAACTGTATTTAATTACTATATGTATATTAATTGTTACTAATTATATTTAATAAACTATATTTTAATTTTATAAAGAATAAAGACTTGAAGAAATTCTCAAAATATCCACAGATTTACTGAATAATTTTCGATAGTTTTGAACATTTTTCTGGGATTATAGATGCTGTTTCCAGCGGTCAAATATTTCAAGCAGTCATAGTACATTTTATTTCAATGTATAGTTTTACATTTGCCATGTTGAGAAGAGTTTTACATACAGATAACATAAATTCAAATAAAAGTAGTTAGTTATTGGCATCCCTGATTCTTGGATCTCATTTCAAATGATATTCACCACTTGTTTAGACTTCTGATGAAATTCAAGACTTAAAATCACAGTCTTCTCCGATGGCGATGAATTGTTCCTGAATGCTGAACAGTAGATGCGGATGAATGGTAGAGCGAAGGTGGGCTGAATGATTGATAGTCAAAGTTAATCATTAAAGAAGTTTTCTTAGTCAAAGGAAAACTGCAGTGACTCAGAAAACTGAATCGTGAAATAATATATTTTACGTATCAGCCTTTCGAGTTAAAAATTAACATAACTCAAATGTTAATTTCATATACAGGGCGATTCGAGAAGTTGCACGACTAACTATAATGGTTTATCATAGACTCATATTTCTAATTTAAGAAATGAATGAAACAAATTAAGCTTTTAGACTGCCCCAATTAATAACTTATTTGAGTGTGAATATGCGAAATTTAATTTTCACATGGTTCCTCTAATAAAAGTTCAGATTGGTAATTTGATCCTTATCTTATTATTAATGAAGTTTCAGGCAAAACTCTGTTTTGCTAGTCGGAGAATCGGTCATAGCGTAGTTTTGAAAGTAATATGGCTTCAAACATTTTTCACGCGACATGAAAATAAAGATTTTGTAAAGTATAAAATCTCTAGATTTCAGTATTTTGAGGAATGAGAACCTGAAACCTACGCTTCTGTACTAATTTTTATTTGACGTAAAAGACGTCATTTAGATACTCTACTAACAAACTTAAAATGCATAATTGGCTTTAGCAATATTTGTGTACAGTCTAGAAAAGATTTAATTAAATATAGCAAAGGTAAATTTGAGTTACATGTGGATGAAATTTTGTTGTTATTGTTGCTTTGTCTCTTTAGCAATGCAAAGCATCTCTCTTATTGAAATATTTTCCCCAGCTTATTTTGTATAGTTTTACAAAAACATGGCATACCAGAGCACAGATACAGCTGTTTGAAAATTTATTTCTGACTTGTAGCTTACTGGGTTTGATTCAGTTCATGTATTCATTTTTTGAATCTACTATTTAATTCATTTTTATATCATATCACGGATATGCGATGCGCCTTTTGAGAGATATTTAATCGCTTTTTTGTTTTGAAGCTGTATGGATCTTAAGTTTGACTAACGTTTATTTTTATTTCAAAACTTTACTATCATCTCTTATTTTCCACTTCCGACCAGAATTAACGCGTGAATATGTTTATGCAAATTGAACTTGTTAACGCTTAAGTATTTAAGTTATGGCTTTTTGCCAAGAGCGTAGTAGAAGGATAGAGAGTGAGCATCTTGCGAAGAGTCTTCACGCGAGCTTGCCGTCAGTTACTGTCCGGGCCAGAGATTTTAGTCTTGAAAGCTAAAGACATATTGTAGTTTTCCGCAGTTTACGTACTACAGACGTAGTAATTTAAAAGGCCAGTCTTAGTGTTAGTCATCTGTGTAAAATATTAAAAGTTAGCTCTTATTTAAATTTTATTTAGTTAGTAGGCTTATATTTTTACGTTCAGACTACAAGTTCTTTGTATCCCGAAGTGCGGGAGCGACTGTGAAAACGTGAAAAAAATAAAGGGTAATTTTAACCCTTCTCATCTTGTCGTTTTTGCTACACTCCATAGGACATAATTTGCAGTCAACTCACTGTCCAGTCAGGACACGTCATGTTCGCCAAACAGATAAAAAGAAATATGAGTCCTGATAAAGTATCCTCTGTTGTCTTTTACACTATATTCGGTATTTTCACTTCTTTAACGTTTGATCAAAGCATTTGATGGCAAATTTCTCGAGTCGTATATTAAATTCACGTATCACGTTATTAATAAAATTTCGGCTTTGTTGTTATAATTAGATAACATTGAAAGTTCGGACAGAGATATTTTTGGTAGAATACTTTATTGATTTTGTAACTCATTTTTATTTGTGTTAAAGTTGCCTTTCATATACACTGCTTACAAAAAAAAAAGAAGAAGAAGAGAGAGAGTTAAAAAACCTTTTTGGTTTAATAGGTTAAGCGCATAATCCTTTTTATCTGCCCATTTAACACCGCTGTATGTTGAAAAAATTGGAGACTGGAGCAGCATACGGTGAAACAACAGTTATTTAATAATATTTCCAGTTTCAGATTTTATTAATTTAACCTTTTGTCTACTGTGCAATAACACGTTATCTGTTCAGCCTTTTAGTTGACTTACAGAATTTGAGAATTTGAAAATATCTTCAAGTAAAAGAATATACTGTTAAGATGATAAGAAATTTAACTTTGCTGTCTGAAGATGTTTGCTTTCATCCATTGTTTATTACTTGTCAAACTGGATTTTAAAAGAGGTCATAAAATGTGAAACGTAACAGCCAGACATTAGTCCTTCTGCTACTGCCTCAATTTATAATCAGATTTTGAATTGACCGAAACTGTTTCGATAGAAATCTGTTCCTTTTGTGTATAACAAAAGGATACTTATATAGAAGTTTTATATACTGATGAAACATTAAATGATCTCAGGTTTATAATTTAATTTCTTTTGAACATATAGCCTCACTGTAAGAACCTTCATTAGATTAAATTATGTGTGTTATTAATGTTTTTATATGTTTGTTTACATCCTATATCGTGTACATCAAATTTTATAAGAAATTTAATTCATTAGCATATTCTATATGATCTTGAATATTCAGTGATTCATATGATACGTAGGTGTTAGCAG
>KK113457.1:573579-625509 GCA_000611955.2 Stegodyphus mimosarum
CCTGCTGATATTAATTTCTCCAAAAGGAAAGGAATTTTCTTAGAAAAGTATCTAAGTATACAAATAATTAGTTTCAGCTGTAATGTTCTACAACTCTGTTTTGGTACTTTAACGCTTCAGCCAGAAATCGTAAATCCTACGTGGATGCAATGTAATCTTTAGTGAGAGCTACAACTTTTTTTATTTTACATTTAAATAACTTATCATCATGTGGAATTATATGTTATGTAAAATTCGCATAGTTATAGACCCTGTTGCAAACATTAAAATAATAAAAGCGCTAATTTATTAATGTTCAGTAAAAGCTGTTCATATTTAAAATACAAAAGTCAGTAATGCATTACCAAGAAAATTCGAGCTTCTGAACTTTATGAGCTCAAACGCACCATTTAAGGTACAACAAAAACCGAATATCTTTTTAATCAAAGATCATGTTAAAATTCAAGAATTTTCGAGTGCATGTTCTGTGCTAATAACTGGGGCTAAATGAAATCCTTTATAAACTTCTAAACTAATAGCAACCCTGAAACAGGTAATGTGATATGCTGGAATTTCGCTTATTGTATTATTTAAGATCCTTCATCAGTTTTTTAAATATCATTTTCATTGATAATAATTTAAATTATTAAAAATTTTAATATTAATTTTTGTTACTTTGCATAGTTTTGTAATTATCTTTTAATAAGCATACCTGGGTACTTTTTATTAAAATGTTTATGCTTTTTATTTTGAAAACTGGATCCTGACTTGAATCACTGAAATGAAATAAACATTGCAGAATGACATTAGCGTGAGATCAAGTCACTTAAAAATAAGGATAGGCAATGATATAAAAGAAAGCGTCTAAGTGTTGTGACAGCTGCACCTGTCGAGTAAGTTGTACTTCCGGGTAAAACATCGGAAACCTGATTTTAATTTTTATTTGGCAAACATAGAAGACTTTGCATTGAATCTATTAGAGTTCAGACTAGATTCAATGCGAACAGTGATAGCCATGATTTTGCTTCATGTTTCGTCAAATGATCATACCTTTTTTGAGTTATTTACTTTTCTTCCTACTTTCAATTTAGCATCGTCAGTTTTACCAGTTTGTTACTTGTTTATTTAATTTCTTTTTAGACATCGAGGCAGCCAATACCCCGCGACACCTGGTTTCTTTCTGACTCATACTAAAGGAGACGCGGGAACTATTTTTGTGGGTTTCCTGAGTCTTCGCGTCAGCGACGAGTAAAAATATACATCATCCCGCGTTCTCGACATATGTTTTAAGCTCATCACTTTGTATTACGGCCTTAAAATGTGTTTTTTGTTTACATGTAGAAATTTCCCCTTCCTACTTAACCATTTTTAAGAGGAAGGTGGAGGGTTTAAGCAGATATTCATTTATTGATAGGAGGAGAAAATCTCGGAACTTTTTTTAAGTGTCACTCAGTTTACAATTTAACACAATGAATCTAGTAAGGGGAATTCCTCAATGGCTTTTCAGCATTAAGACTTTTCCTCATATAACTTAATAGTAATACAAGAGAACGTAATTCATAACTTATGTATAAAAATAATTAAAAGGTGAATAAAATCTTATTTATCAGCCGTGAAGTCGACTTTCTTTGATGTTAATTAAGTTTTATAATTTAAAATCTTTCCTTAGTGAGTTGTTTGCTATTTTTGCACGAAACAAAATACAAAATTCTGCGTGGAGTGACACATATTTAAAACGTACTAAGCAACCCAGTTGAATAATAATTGTCGTAGCTGTAGTTATAAAAGTGGCTAGGAAATGTTTTTTAAATTTTCTTTCGCTATATCCTGCAAAAGTTGACTATCGGACAGCGAAGAAAAAAGAAAAAAAAATCAAATCAAATTATACCTTCCGTTCGCGCAACGCACTCAAATGTTTGAAAACTGGTGAAATTTTGATGTGCCTCTAAATTTTTTATACTTACTGAACTCCCTACTATCGAAATGCTGTAAGTCCTAATGTGAACTTTGGCTCAAGAGCACCACGAAAACGTTTAAAATCTGTAATTTTAAATTACTTATTGTTTGCGCAAAAAGCTCAAAAACACAGAGTTCAAAAAGTATTTCGTAATTGTTTCAACAAACCATTTTAGATGGTGGTTATAATTATTAAATATTATGCAAATACCGTGTAATCGTAAATATTCTGTATATTGTAATTATTGTGTTCAGATTCAGATAATTCTCACGTTGTTGACAAAAACAAAATAAGAAGAGATAAAACTCATAATAACACAAATGATTTTCAGAGTCAGTCTATTGAGGAAACATTACTTGGTCTGTATTTTGATGGAAAAGGCGACATGATGGTAATTAAAAGTAAATAATTCAAATCGTTTTCAATAAGTTGAAAAAGAGGATAATTTCCCTCTCATACAAGAACCAGAATCGAAACATAAAGGCCATGGTTCTCCCTTTACTGGATGCACTAACAATATAGCGTCTACCATAATTTCCCATTTGGCTATACATGAGATTCCTTTTGAAGAACGTGGCGTGGAGAAAAGAAATGGAGCTGTAATGAATACTGATTTGAAAAATGATATTATCCATCTGACAGAATTGCACTTTGGGAACACTTTTTGCACAGCAGTGGGTTATATGTTTTCTACACGTCAATGAACTACAGTTCCATCACCTATTTCATCAGGTGTGTACTATAAGGCCTAAAATCCTTCAATGGACTGATCAGAAAGAAACTTGCTGATTGCGAAAAGCTTGCAGTGGCTTACTTGTTGAGTTCTGCACTTTACAAGTCAAGAGAAAAGTTGTGAGCAAGGATAAATTTTACTTGCTTAATATTTCTGTCGCCATAATGTCAGTAATAATTTAGAAAATTTAGCAGCTCATGATATTGGTCTGCTTTCACACTCAAGGTGATAGTAAATAGAGCTCTAAGACTTTATGTGAGCTCAAAAATATATACTGATGAATTTAGGCAGTTGATGTATTTTATTTTGAATTGTTACATACTTCTTTGGCTCAAAATCAAAACCAGCACAATTTCACAGTCGGTTCAAAGACACTTTTTGAAATCATAAGAATATCACGATATCTAATTCAAAATTTACAGCAAGTCGTTAACCCAGTAATTCAGCGAAATTTATTCTTTCTTTCCCAGTAATTAATTCTTTCATTGCTCAGACCAAACATTTGATCCTTGTGATGATTGTGGATAAAAGAAGTCATACCAGAAAACTAAAATTGCGCCAGTTGTTAAAAGCTTGATCACCTTCAAGGATCCGCTCTCCCAGTTCGAAACTTCACCACGCCGAAACACAACTTCTGTGCAAGAGACTATGTCAGTATGTTTTGATGGGATAGTTGCAATACCTTTCCTCCTTCCCTATTGGATGAGGATATCAAAAATCTATTAAAGACTGGCAGATCGCTGCAACCAGATTCCGAAGTTTCCCTTGTCATACCCAACTGTAGAAGGCATACGAAACTTGTGACCAAAGCATCTAAAAAGTTGTGTGATGGGTGAAAAATAAGAAAAGGGGCTTTTTCAACCCATCCTTATAGATCCACATTTATAAAAACATAAGTATTGAAATTTAATTGCAATGCCTTTTCATCACTGTTTTGTAAAATTGTGATTACGAAATATTGACATCTAAAGACTGGTTAGTAACATCACATTTACTGCGAATGAATTTTACCTGCACTTCAGGAACATCTATTGCTTAACGGCTAAACAGGAAGGCACGTTTTAGTATTTCCCATTAGTTGAATATGGAAATAAGATACTTTCGTCTAAGAAATGAGATAAGTCTTTCTTGTGGGTAGTCTACTGAAAGCATTTAATTTTTGCCCATTTTGTTGTAATTATTTAGAAACAATATATCCAAGAAAGAAAGAAAAGACAGAAAGAAAAGAAAACAAAAAGTGCACAACCACACTTCCAGCTATTCAGTTTACTACATACCTGATGGAAGAGCATAATAAACCTGAAATTTGCGTGAAGGGTAGAATCGGCCGGGATATGTAAATACTTAAGATTTCGCAGCATGCTAACATTACGGGCAAGAGTAATGACAACGCGTCTACGTACAAAACGAGCAGGCTGAAATGTCAAGTTTTCCGGAAATTGCATTTGCTTATTGATTTTTATGTAGAGCTCGTGTTACTTTATCTTCATGTTAACAATACTTTCTGTGCTTCTTTAAGAAACGGCTCATTAACTTAAAATTAGCACAGTATTTAGGAACGTTATAATATTCTGTTGTATCGTTTGTAAGATTCTAGCTAGTTTAAAATTATTTTGAAGGCTAAATCTTTAATTGAACTGTGAAGCGTCATCTTTTATCAGTGACTACTCAGGTAAATTCAACTCAAGAACAATATGTACAGATAGCTCTCCTGATTCTTAAAGGGCCTCATCAGTGCGTTTGGCGGCAACTCAAAATAGGAACGTACAATTAAAAACTAATCCTGAATTGGAATCAGACGAAGCTGCGCAAAGATATTTAAACCCGTAGTTGACTCTTGGCTACCACCGACGTATACTAACGGGCAATTAATATGCACGGCCCTAAAATAGTAAGCTTAACTAGCAGAAAAACAACGTGGCCAAAAGGCAGACCACACGCTCCGCGCGGTCTATCTGAAGTCCAGTTCCAGTTGTCGCTGTCACCGCGTCCAACTCGCTAAATATACATGCTGTATACCGGCTGTCGTAACATAGGTGCTTCATGGAACGATGCGAGTATAGAAATGCTTGAGTAGGTTCAGAGAACAGAACTGTCTGAAGTAACTCAGACACCAGCCAAAATAGTAGCTTTCTACCCTGCTTTGCATAATGCCCGAATGTAAAATCTCATTCTAGCAAGAAAGCGCAGTTTGGAAACAAGAGTTATTAGGAAAGAATGCTTCCAAAATAAAATTAACTGTTAAGAAAGTTAAATAAAACTCACATCTTTACCAGCCGGAATTTAAAAAATCGAACGTTAAGATCTAAACTGACCTTATTGAGATTTTAAATTCTAAGTTTAAAATTTTAAACTCTTAAGTTTAATATTTTAAATTCAAATTTAAGATCCAACTTTAAATATACAGCTAAATCCAAAGAAATGTTTAAGCATCGTGCATTATATTCTTCTTTGAAAAAAAACAATAAATCATTTCTTGAATCAGCTGCTCCTTTTCTAATCATCTAGAAGGAAAATATACACAGTCCAGTCACATTAATGTGACCATCTGTCAAAAGCCAGAATAACCACCTTTCGCAGAGCGGACTGCTGCGAGACGTGCAGGAAGAGAGTCACATAGGTCCCTGAAGGTGTTCTCTGGGATATTGAGCCATGCCGACTCTAATGCCGTGGCCAGCTGCGCTAGATTACGCGGTTGAGGATCCATGGCGCGAACAACTCGATCGAGATGGTCCCACAGATGCTCGATTGGGTTTAAGTCAGGTGAGTTTGCTGGCCAGGGAAGGACGGTAAACTCATCCTGGTGCTCTTCGAACCACGCACGTACACTGGCAGCTGTATGGCACCTCGCATTGTCCTGCTGGAAGATGCCATCATCCTGAGGAAAAACAATGCGCATGTAGGGGTGAACATGGTCCGCAAGGACAGATGCGTACTTGTATTGATCCATTGTGCCTTCCACAATGATCAGTGAACCTAGAGAATGCCAGGAAAACATTCCCCAGACCATAATGCTCCCGCCTCCAGCTTGGACCGTTCCGGCAATGGTTGCAGGGTGGTTCCTTTCAGAGGTTTCACGCCTTATACGCCAACGTCCATCTGTCCGATGGAGCATAAAACGCGATTCATCCGAAAACGCAACCTGTCGCCACTCAGTGGACGTCCAGCTGCTGTACTGGCGTGCAAATTCTAGCCTTCGCCGTCGATGAACAGCAGTCAGCATAGGTGCACGAACCAGGCGTCTGCTTCGGAGGCCCAGACGCAGCAATGTTCGCTGAATAGTACTTTGGGAGACACTTTTGGTAGCCCCTTGGTTCATTTTGGTGGTCAGTTGCTCAACGGTAGCCCGTCTATCTGCCCGAACGCATCTCCGCAACCGTCGTTCGCCTCTGTCATCTATGGCCCGTGGTGCACCACATTTGCCACGTCGCTGATTTTGGACAGTCCCATTTTGCCATGCACGGTACACTTTTACCACGGCGGCACGCGAACAGTTCACAAACTCAGCCGTTTCGGAAATGCTTCCACCCTTGGCCCGAAAGCCAATGATCATGCCCTTTTGGAAGTCGGATAAATCGCTTCGTTTCTGCATTACGCCAACGATTGAAATGTTTTCCGAAGCCCTCACACACCCTTTATATACGCTCAACTGCACTGTGCTGCCACCTGCCTTCTGTGATTGGTTATTTAACTCTGACATGGAAAGTACGTGGTGGTCACATTAATGTGACTGGACTGTGTACTAGTATTTCTGTTCAACAATCGTTCACAGTAATTCTTAATTGCATCACATTTTCAAAAAGAAATAATTTGACTTCTCATATCATTTAAGTTTACTTTCGTTCAATTTAATTTATTCATCGATTAAATTTAATTCCCCCCACGCTTTTCATAAAAGTTCTCTGGAAACAATTTCTGAAGGTGTTTCTGGAATGCAATTTTTCAAAAATACAACCTCCTGAACTTGTACCCTGAACTACCTCCTGAATTGAAAATTCTACATTCTGAGTTACCTCCTGAACTCCTAAGTGTTAAAAATCTAGACACACTACACTTCGATAACACAGTAATTTCAATCTGCACCTAATGTGCTAACCATGTAATTTAAAACTTTTATAGAACTTGGAGAGCCTTACTTAAACCTTCGCACATACTTCTAGCTTGCTTTACAGTTATTTCATTTAAATACATCTGAAATGGTTAGCTAAACTTATTTCTCACTCATCATTCAAGAGCTAACTTCAACTATTTTACTTTTACCATAAAATGAAACTTTTAGTCTTGAATCATAATATCATTAATACTTAATGCATATTTACAACACAAAACGCTAAGAAATTTTAAATGGTCAGTTACACTTTGCATCAATCGTACATAGTTACTTTAAAATTCTTTACAAAAATCGCCAACATTTCTCGCTTTTCTACTTAAAATCTGAGTCTTTTAGCCTAAAATCAGCAATAAATTAAAAATATAGCCAAACATGCGAAAAAAAATTCAGAGCTTCTTGATCGAAACAGAACTTAACAAAAATGACCTCGCTTGAGATAAAACTAAAATTACATATCAATTTCTGCACATGATGTAAAATCAGATTGACTTTTCAAATTAGGAATGAAAAAAAATCACTTTTCTTTTCGTCTTTTTTGCTAGGAATTCATCCCACGTTGGAAATCTGCACAACTATTGAACTTTAAGCCTCCTTGTGGTTGTTCAAGCCTCCTCCTCAGTGTGGTTGGGGCTCCTTTCTCTTCATTACACGATCGGCAAACCTGCCGACTTTCCTCCTACGTTGTGGGAACTGATATTCTGGGCGCATCTTCCGGGCCTACGGAATTCTTGTTGCTGTCTCTGTCTGGCATCCCTCTGAACATTTTTCCAGAATGGAATTCCTTAGTTTCCATGGCCTCCTTTGTTGCGGAGCCGTCTATTCAGTCAGCCGCTTGTTCCTTGAACTTCTGCGGACAGGAACGTCAATCACCCTTGGCGCCGGGGCTTTACCTTTTACTCTCTTCCTGGAAGCCGCTTCGCTGTTTTTTTGTCGAACTTTCCGAGCAGTTCACGGCAGATAGCCCTCGTGTGCTTTGCCATAATTGAATAACCTAACCTAACCCGAGCAGTTCCCTCTTTCGTTGATTTCTTAATATCTGAAATTACTTTTGTGGGGCTCCATATTTTAACATATATTTATTTAAGAATGAATCAGAAACAATTTTTGCGGAAACTGTTTTGAGGGGAATTATCTCTAATCATTTAGAAAAATAATACATAACCAATCGGTATCTATTTTTATTTATTTGGCTTCGTAGTTTATGGGCCGAATAAGTCTATTCCAACCAATTCATTAGGGAAGGTAGACTTAATACTGTTTAAGTACTCGGCCGGGCTGTAATTAATACCGTTAATTAGCTGACACATATGACATAACCTTACATATGCAGTAATAAGTTTCTGCAACTGCGGAAAATATACGCCCTCGCGGACTCTGAACTGTCTATCTAATGCAAGATGGTCTGAAATAGGCGAATCATGCAATTTGTGCAACATACTCAGCCATAAACTAGCTGGATAATTAATCTTAACTCAAAGTTATCATTAGTTGTTTTGGTATAAACAATAATTTATGATAAGTTCGTCATGCGCCGCTCTATTTCCAATTGCTTCAAGGTCCGTACGTTAAAAATTTTCAGGGTCTTCGAGATAAATAGCAGGCTTAACTGGCACAGAAACAGCGTGGCCGAAAGGCAGAACACTCTGTCAATGCGCTCTGTCTGAAGAATTCAGACAATGGCCTAAATAGTAGCTTTCTACCCTAGTTTGTATAATGCGCGAAACTAAAATCTCATTCTGAAAAGAAAGCGTGGGTTGAAAATTAGAGTTTACGGGAAAAGGTTGTTTCCAAAATCAAATTAACTATTAAGAAAATTAAATAAAACCCCACACGTTTATACCTTTAAGATTTTAAGCGAAAATACTTTAATAAATATGTGTAAATGCAATTAGCTGCATGATTCGTCTAATTTTGACTGTACTAATTTTACGCTTATAAACGTGACATTACTGAATGAATTAAACAGATCCTGGGTTTAAACTGGTAATAAAAGTAACTATGCGATCTTTTCATCAAGATTTTTATATGAAACCAAATAAACAAGAATGGTCATATAACTAAAGAATTTGTCCTATAGCTAAAGAATTGGTCCTACAACTAAAAGAGCTCTTTGTAGTCAGTATCTAGTGTTACAAACTCTGGATTTATCTTGATTAAACTATTTTAAAACTTTAACAGAGACAATGAGTAAATTTTTGCTTGTAATTTTGTTGCTTAAAATTCCATATTTATTGAAATAATAAATATGTTCGATCGTTTAAATTTCCTCTGCGATCAACTGAAAAACTCTTCAGTTTCCTTCTCTTTAAAAATATTTTTGCACCCGTGGAATTTTGCATGAATCTATATAAAATGCTATGTGTAAATTAATTCTTATTTTGAAGCTAATACATAAAGTTAGATACTCTTCAATATTGTTTTTCTTAACATCCTAATATAAACATAGATCTAAATTTATTTTATTTATGATAGTGTCCGTTGGTTGTCACAAAAGAAGGTTCCAATGAACGAAATCTTAAAAAAAAAGAATAAATATTCCTTTTGCTTATAATCTTGCTAGATGAACATTGCTCCTACTTTGGGATATAGTAACTAATAACTACTAGAACCTTCCTGGATGAATAATGGGTTTTTAAATACACATTTTTAGCTCAAAGAATTTACACTGCAACGGTCAGGATAAACGAAAAAAGACAGAACACTGCGCAACATGCACTGAAGATCACAAAAGAGTACGAACACGTTAATAATTCTCCCAGAATAAAGAAATGACAAATATGACCCAAAGGAGATTCCTACTCTGAACTAAAAGCTATGACTGAAATTGGTTTCTAAGATGATTTCAAAGAGCACGACAGAAGAGAAAAGAGTGAAGTGGTAAATGGAGCAGAAAAATGAAAAGAAACGATAAAGTCAAATAAAACAAAATTGGTCCGAATGTTAGCAGAAGGGATGAAATAAGGAACCGAGTCGTAACAAAAAAGGGGTGAATCTTGGAGGTTCAAAAATCCAATAATGCAGCATAATGGAATAAAACAACTTTCAAAAATCTAAGCTGTAATACAGAGCTTTACTCAGAGGAATAGGAATACAACGAAAACCAGACTGTGAAAAAGAGAAAAGTATTTGGCAACAGTTGTAGCATTTATTAGTTATTGAATAACCATCATCAGCTGTGAATGATATTTTAGTGTAAGTGTGAATGATATTTAAAAATATTTTAAAGTTATTTCCTTCGTCAGACTGGCTTTTCTTTATTAATGAATGTAAAAAGACTAAATAACTTCTGTCACCTTGCTTTAAATTTCTGCAAGGTAAATTGTACCATAATTTGGACATTAGAGCACATAATTGAGAAGAAGTAGCTCTTTACGGAAAAATCTACCTTATTACATTAATGCAAAAAATATGTCTATATTTTGTTACCTCTTAAGCAAACTAAATGCAATTATTTTGTAGTAAAGACGATTTAATATGAAAACAGTTATATATTTATATATTCTGAGCATGGAAATGCTTAAAATATCTTACTTTATAACTGTTCTTTAGTTTAATACTGCTCTTTTTTAGTTTCTGCCTTTCTCTGTTTCATTTACTGTACCGCACTTTTCTATTAGGTTTCCAGCTATCAAAAATCTGTTTTCATTGCGTTTGTAATATTCACTTTCTCAGCCCAGTATCAACTACAAGCAAACGGATAGTTATAATAAGTTCATAATAAATATTGTAAAAGGCTGCAAAAATACTGCAAATATTGTAAAAGGCTTATGACAATATAGTTATAATTAATATGAATCCACCTTTTAGTTAAAACATTATTAAATTTAGAAATATTTTATATCGCAAATACTATTACGCCATTCTTTACATTTTCGCAATTCAGTTTATCATTTTTGAAGTATTTATGCTATCCATTCATATTACAACTTTATAGGAATGTCGTATTAAATAAAAGAATGTGGTGTAAAATTAGTATATGTTACTAAATTATTCTCACTCCTTCTTGAATGTTAATATGCTATATAATGTAATATTGCATCTGAAGCATTAATTTGTATTGTGCATAACGGAGAAAGAAAATCTACTTTCGTAAACTACATTTGCATTTTATTCTAAAATTTTTAATTTCAGTTTTCATTTAAGAATTTCTACATCATTTCGTTTTACGTAGAACTTACAAAGTTTATCTCTTTTGTAAACGTATTTAACATTTACCTTGCTATTCATAATGCTGGATTCCATTTTTATTTGCTTTACTGCTATGATATGCATCGCATCTAAAATTTAAACACAATTCTTATGGTAAATATCCTCAGATGCTCATATTTGGCATAAGAAACTAGAAAATATTGCTACTTTATAGCAATAAAGTTGATATTTAAAATACTTAATACACTCCAAAGTAATAGGAATTAATTTATAATGAAATCGTGAAGATAAATATGCTTAGATTTAAGCTAACTATTTAATTTCGTTTAACAACTGCTGCGACTAGCTATGCCTGTCAATGCAGAAGCAACTTTACATGGGTTTAAGAATGCGCATTCTCCTTTTCAAACCTAACGCCTAAATTAAACAAGTTGGTAATCTAAAAGCATTTGCTTTTATCATTAGCAATATTTCATTGCTAATAGATTAGGTTAAAACGTGAAATAAGTGAAAGATCAGGATTGAAGAATTTATATGTGCTAAACAATCACGGAAATCAAAGGAAGAATAATTCTATCACATTGCCATGTTATGTAACTCTGCTCTTCAAAACGGAAGGTTTTATACAGAAAATAAAACTTAATTGTTATACATTGAAAAACTGAAAAATGGTAAACAATTCTTTTAAAAGCATTTATTTAACGTAGATTACTATACTTCTTATTTGATTATTCGTCAAACTGAATGTCATACAAAAGTCAGTTTTATGGTAATTTAAAACTGATGTAAAATGATCCTCATTGTTTGGCAACAAATCTCTCTTTACTATGATATACGTTTTTCCTTTTTATTTAAAGAAAGAGAAATCCTCGTGCACCACAAAGTATTACACGAGGCTTACAAATCGTAAGAAAAACAAATCCTAAGTAATAACATCAACTTTCAATAATACAATGAAATAAAACACAAAGAGCAAAAAACACAAACAATAAAAATATAAAGAAATCGTTTGGAATGTTTAAAATAAAAGTCAACAAAGTCATCAAAAGTTCGGTAGGCCGAAGGTGAAGATACAAAATCATAACATTTCGGCGGTCAATGAATTCCAATTAATTTTAATCTGCATTTCAATAGATTTCTTGCATTATCAAGCAATGGAAAATCAAAAAGCAGGTGGAAAACACTTTGCTGAACGTCAAAATTGCAATTACACAAATTGGAAGATGTCAGCTTAAACCGTTCGAGATAAACGTTGAACTTACCATGTCCAGACAAAAATTACCTAATGTTAAAATTGAGCAATAAATCCTTACTTTTTAGTCTTTCAAAAATAGTTGGGAAGAATTTTTTGTAACAGCTTCCATATCAGAAGATATTTCTATTGTTCAATCATTTTGCCTTTAAATGTCTTTTTAAAGTACGATTTTGGAATATTTACATCAACATTAATATCATAAATTGCTTCGCTATCATAAATTGTAACTAGATCTACCTACGTGTTAGTCCTTGCGACTTTTCGCAAAGGGTTGAAGATGAACAAAATTAGGGGAAGGGTGTAAAAGACCCTTTTATTGAACACAATATAGTTTACAGACGACACGAACTTAGTGCTTACAAATAGCGACCGCTTGCGCTGAAAATTTCAAAGATACGTAATACTAAATTTGTAGGTAAAAGTAGCACAAGACTACACAATTCAATTTAATGTAACAGGTTGACTCAAAACCTACACCGGCAGGATATTGATTCGGCGGAAAGAATGTGAAGCCTATATTCAATATTAACAGCTGGAAGAAATAGCAACGTGCGCTCACAATAGCGAAAACACACTCTGACTACACTTTTCGCTACATCATTTTAAATACACTGCTCACCCTGTAGAGACACTAGGTTAAGCAGGAGACATGAAAAATGAGCAACGCCTTCGCCGGTAATCTAACCACGGACCTCTCGGTTACGCGTCGAGCGTGCTGTCCGCTGCACTACGAAGGCATGCGATGAAGGTGGGAGAAATACCTTATACTAATATATGTCCTGGGGAGGAAACGCGAGGGGAATAAAAGAAGACAGAAAAGGCAACAAATTGAAATAACTATTAGTAAAAATAAATGAAACCCTACACATTTAGAATACGAAATGTATAGAGCCCAAACCATGCTTAAAGTCCAACTTTATGAAGTCTTCTTGCAACAAACCAAGGGCTGATTTGAGATCCTGTAGCATTCCGAATGTCTACAACCAGCTCGTTTGTTGTCGTTTTATGGTTTCCTCGAGCTGACAGTAACAGACATCGGTCTTCCGATGCAGTTGTTACTCTTGGTTGCCCTTATCCAGGGTATCTGCTAACTGATTTATTACTTAAAATCGGTTCCTAGTTCCTGATATGAAACTCTTTGTGGAATATTCTTATCGTAGGCGACTTCCAGTTTTATTTGCGACCCTCGATTCTACCAACTAACCGTCACGTTTGCCCTTCACTTAAATGATATCTTTGAATCCTGATTAAAGGATTCTAATTGCTCTTAGAAAGCACGATAATTTTAAATAACACTACACACCCGAGTTATAAAATGCGTCCATTACGCTACGCATTATCAGCTGCCTAATTTGCAAATCTCAAAAGCTAGTCCATGAACAGAAGTCCAACTTTGCGTTCAGAATCAGAATTTAACAGTTATCCTAAAAATACAAATATATAGATAGAATGCTCGATAAACATGCTAATGAAATCTAAAAAATCTCTGCGTACATTTTATTCTTAAATGTAGCTGAAGACTTTGTAATATTTTTTCCCACGGTATATGTAAACCAATTTCGGATTTTTTCCTTTTTCGAAGTGCCTAAACGTAACCCAACTGAAAACATTTGTAGAATTAATTTCAAAACTAAGATGCTGATAAATCAGCAATCATCAAAATTCCTAAATTTCTCTTTGAATAAACGAGTTGCAAGGCGCAAAATTATTACACTACTTTTATAATAATCTTGTGTAAATCTTTCATAGATTTTAAGGAAATTTGGGTTTTATGAATTATACGAAATATGGGCTTTAGCTGCTTGTGCCAGTTTTATGCTCAGTTGTATTACCCTACCTTTTGAATTTCTGAATTCAGGCATAGCTTCAGCGTTGTTTCAGCGTTCCAGCTGACATTTTCTTAGAGTACAAAGCCGCTTCATCCGCGTTAAAGGGCTGCCTGCGTTTGTAAAATCATCATCTTTTATAATTTTCTTCAGAATCTGACAAGATATATAGATATATTTCTACAGCTGCGATACCTGTTCTAACTGTTTCTATACATATCTTTGTATTACACAAATCGCGTCTTTTTTTATCCTCTTGAACCAGCCTTTGAGATCTTCAAATGTTTCCTTTGTATTTGACCCTTCTCTTTGAGATCCAGATTTTGAGCCGGATGATGCTTGAACGTAAAAGAACATTGTGATTGATTTGTTTCGGAATCAATCACAATATTACTTTAAAAATTTTTTCTATATCTGCAAATAGGTAGTCATGTTTTTAAACAATTTAATTATTGCTCTTTATATTTGATTCAATACTTTGCATTCACGGAAAACAAGTGCAGGACAACTTTTATAAGTAGATATATGAAAATTATTCGTTGGGAAAATCTTGGCTAATGTTTAGTGCTCAGTTTGTGGTTTCATTTAGTCATCGGCGTGTTTTCTTCATTGCATTTTGTTTAGTTATACCTTTGCAAGCAAATTGAGAACTTCTTTGTGTCATTATGCTTTAGCACTACCCTCAGGCATTATAAATGCTATAAGCACAAATATAAATACTTATACTGCATTATAAGCATAAATATAGTGTAAGTACAATATTGTACTAATTCTAAGTAATACAGCTTCATACAAGATACCAAGAGATGACGTCGAATCAATTGAGAAAAAAGCAAAAAGCAGTTTGGAGACTCCGAGTTTCCACGACTGCCAGAGTGAAAAATGAAAAATAAAATTTTGAGACTGTACGGGATTTAAAAAAAGTAGAAAAAGATTCAGACCTTTAATAGCAGGCTATAATTGCCTTTGTGTACATTCTGGAGCATTAAACTTCATTTAAAAGTTGCTTTTCTTTAGCTAAGCAGTATTCACTTCCATTTATTTGATTTATTTTGTTCTAGTTTATCCTCGAACTTTACTTTCCCAGGAGACTTTAGAGGTAACCGATGAAGCAAAGCCCACGGGACATACTAGATATTAGTTTTACAACTTTGATTATTTATTTTTGGCTTGAAACTCTACGGGATTGAATAATATATATTCGTATTACTACGTGAAATGTCATTAAATCGTGTCGAAATAAGTTGAAAGCGTAGCTCATATGTCAGATATCTAGGTTATGGATGTGACTGAAAATCGCTATAAGACGGTTCACACATCAAATGCTATAAAGGAAAGGGAAAAGAATCAAAAAGCGATTCAAGTTGTGGAAATTTATTTAATTTACTTAACAGTTAATTTTATTTTGAAGCAACCTTTCCTATTGTTCTTGCTTTCAGTCCAACCTTTCTCGCCAGAATGATAATTCGGTTTTGCGTGTTATGCAAGGTAGGGTAGAAAACTGCTATTTAAGCTGATGCGTGAATTACTTCAGACAGAGCATGTTCTGCCTTTTGGCCACGTTGTTTCGCTAATATTTAAGCTTGCTC
The DNA here is from genome assembly GCA_000611955.2 of Stegodyphus mimosarum. Lineage (NCBI taxonomy): Eukaryota > Metazoa > Arthropoda > Arachnida > Araneae > Eresidae > Stegodyphus > Stegodyphus mimosarum. The sequence continues at coordinate 589,179 of KK113457.1, forward strand.
TTTTATGACCGTGTAACTTAATTGCTGGTTTGGCTAAGAGCCAGCTCGCGTTAATCATCTCTGTGCAGCTTCGGCTGATTATTTAACTCAGTTTTAATTTTACATTTCTATTCTGAGTTACGAAACTAAGTCAAAAGTTTTGGCTTAGTTTCGTAAGCACCAAGAGTGCCGGCTGTAAATCCTTTCTTGAGTTGAATAAAAGGGTCTACCCTTTTTCCGCTTTGTTATTGATACAGTTTGTATTTAGCGAATAGCCACTTAACAGTTCAAGTAAAGGTCTATCCAACAAAGAAAAGTCTATTTACTTAGTATCTAGCTAGTGTCAAATATATGGCTGGTAGTTTTAATTGAGAAGGATCGGAAAGCGGGCAACGTTTATCATTAAATTTCATTTGAGCATTTTTTTTATAGTTTTACAATGAAATCTGTAACGTAAGTAACATATGTTATTCCCCCCTTCCGTGCCTGTAGACATGTCAGAAAAGTAAGGTCTGCTTACTATTGCTTGATTGACTAGTTCGCAAATAGCGAGGAATGCATTTTTAGATCTAAAAGACAATTGAATCAATTCCTCGAGTTTTAGGACTAATTTATTAATTCCTTTCACTGAAATGTTAATTCATAACTTAATTTTAAAATATATTATTTAATAATGATTTCTAGTTGCGAATAACATCATGCAAAACATCATATTTCCGCCCATTTTTCATAGTAATTTAAACCTTTAATGTAAACTTTTTATGGTACATAAGGTTGATAGTTTTGGTCGAAACAACATTGTGCTTTTAATCAAATTTCGAAAGGTACCTACTGCATGTTTACCGCTGTGCTTGCAATTTACGCAAAGAGTACTTTCGAGACCACTGCATTTAATGTAAATTTTAATCATGTATGGAATTCTGATTTCACACTGATTTGTATTATTTTACGCTGATGCCAAGAATTTAAGCAATAAAAGGGATTTAAAGTTGGCAAACTGCGACTTGCGCAAATTATCATGCTTGGAAAAAGAATAACACATGCCACACAATTTTTATACATAACAAGTATAATCACGCAAAAAGTAGCCTGCGGAAAACATCTGAGTACGAAAACTGTATAATAAAGAAATTATTTAGGTATAAAAGCAGCCTGTTTAATTCATAATCTATGTCTTTCCCTTCGGAAGGAAAACTGAAACAACCATATTTGAAAAATATATAGACTACGTCATCTGAGTATCGCCAAATAGAGGAAACAGGCAGCGACAATCGGAAACATCCCGAGCCTTAAATGTCGTTTATTCCACTACCTGTTAGCAGTTCATTATAGTTCATTTGCCAAACATTACTGTGAGACTATACGTACTAAAAGTAACGTTATAATAGTACTTTTGTTTTCTCACTTGCACAAAGTAAAATTCCAAAGTATTAGGGACACTTATTTGCATAATGAGGTGGCAATATATAGTATGATTTTTTTAGAAATTATCTTTTGGCTTTTGAAACCAAAATAAAATAGCTTTATCTTAATTTTGAGACTTTAGAGAGTTTTTTTAGCAACAGCCAGAATTATATGAGCAGAACACCATAATTAGAAAAATAACTGGAAAGTGAATCAAATTTGTTTATTTGTTTATTTATAGCAAAGTAAGTGCATCACAAATACTGCAAATTTAAGAACAATACAGCGCATTCTGTTTAAAGTTGTTTTCAACAGCTTTACTTAATCTTGTTCCAACACAGCATCCATTTTTAAAAGTGATTTCACAATCTAGAAGCGACAAATATGCTCATACTTAGGTTAGAGTATTTTGGTTTTAGCAAAGAACTGGACGCTACCTGCCTAAGAAGTGAGATAAATTCGTAGATGATCTTTTAAGAGAAATTATATATATTTACCCTACGCGTGGGAAAAACTACGAAAGCACTCACAATATGTCATGTGTCTGTCTCGTAATCATCCTCTGTCTCGCAATCTATCATAAGTGTCATACTCACAATCTGTCATTACCACTTGCAATCTGTCATACACGGGGAAAAGCACGAAGACACTCACGCAGCCACTCCGTTTGCGAGATTTGAACCTAAATCCACCCACCCACCAGTATTCAGTGACTCTGCCGCTCGGCCGCTGGCAGGGCGCCCACAATCTGTCATCTTGACTTATCTCAATGATTTCGCAGTATTTAGAGCCAGCTTGCGTCACTTCTTGACATTTATTTGACAAACGGTGTATCGACATTTTCCTTATAATACGGTTAATTAGAATTATTTTGGGTAGTTAGAATAGAAATTATGGCTCGCTACAAATTACAGGTTTTTCCCTGCTGTCCACCTGAATTAAGGCAATCTAAAGCTCGTAATTTCAGATGCAATTTACTACGGGACATCATTATATTACTGAATGCGGGACCAAGTTTAATTTAGATTACATTATTTTTAAGAGACTTTTCGAGAATTTTTAACTGCTCTCTAATTAATGGACGCAAATGTTTTACTGCTTACATTTTAATTACTAGGGACTCCACTGTTTACTCACTGACGATCGCCAACATTAAGAAATAACGCTTTGGATGTTTCTGTGGCTTCGCTTTACTAGTTCGGCTTGCTTTTCCAAAATATTAAAAATTGAAGAGATACCGTACAGAATCTGCTGCCGACGTCACAGGTAGTTGTGTATTAAAATTTGTATGACTTAAAAAATTGTATCATTTTCAAAATATTTAGAATTAGAAATTCACTCTGCTAAGCAAATATAAAAACGTACTGGATGATCCACAAACTGTTTTATTATTTAAATCATGTACAGCTTACGCGGGCCTTTTTGTACTGAAGCTATTAAGGATAGTTTTGGAGACATAAGATTAACCTTGTATTCCTAAGAAATTGCCTTTGACTGAACTTTCGCTGAATGTATCTCCGGTTGCAATAACAACAATAATAACAAAATATTGATGTTTCAAAAAAGATAAAGTTGCTAAATTGCTTTTATTGCTTTAAAATTTTTTAATCTGCATGGCAAAACAGCATGATAAATAACAAAAGTAAACACAGAAAGCTTCCTGAAAAATTACGTTCCTGATAATACACTCACTTACAAAAGTTAAGCACGAAGATGTTGTACTATCTCGTTAGCCCAACTTGTCAGACACTGAGATAGTGGATGCTGCTATGCGTGAAGTCACACAAAAACGTGCGATAGGGTTGAAATCCTTTTATTGTACCTTTAAAATTACAACTGCGTTTACTCGACGCTCACAAACTGCGCCAACCCGGCGCTTCAACTAAAAGTAAGGTAAAACTGAAAATAAGAACTAGAAGAACAAATATAAAACACTATCGACGAGGCTCTGAGATCCTAACTAACCGCGTTTTTAATTATCGCTGATATTCAGCAAGATTACTGACTTAACAGTTGAAATCTAGCACTTCTGCAAAGCTAGGCACACAGGCCGATACGCGCTAACCTAAATTCTACCGAGCAATATCTCCAGCGTAGTTTGAAAGCAAGACTCTCACACTCTGGTTTCGTCTACTATTTAATTCAACTAGCTTCCGCTAAATTTGAATAAACTGCGCGTGCTATTAAAATTTACATACTCTGGCACGGGCATTTCTAGGGGAAAATGAAGGCTAAACAGGAAAGGAATATTAACTTAAAATAAATATTAGTTAAATTAAATATAAACCCTAAATTTGCCCTTGCCAGAATTTTGAACACTTGGAAGCAGGTCCTAGAAAGGACATGTTGAAAAGTTTCAACATTCTAACCTAAAACTCAAGAGCCCCGTTTACATAAAACTACTTTTGGCTATGAAATTTTACAATGTTTGGCGACGCTATTGCAATTTCTTCGTGCGGAATCCTCTCTGATGTCGTTGTTTATCATTCAGTCTTTTCTTCCTTCCAGGATCTGGATGGAACAAGTATGAGTATATTGAAAATACATTATGATTTACACTTTCTTAATACTCGGTAGAATTTTACTTTTCGATGATTTTCTTATTCTTATTTAACTGTTTATTTCACATTCATTCATTCTTCATGTAAACCTTAATTTAACTTGCTTTGCCCCGGTTCTCCACTTTATTTGTGGTGTCCAACGGGAATATTTCATGTTTTTGTATATCAACACTTCCCCTAACCACAATGATTTGTTAGAATTCGATCAACCAACTATGACACATCCTAGTCCATCATACTAAATCTCGATGAGCTATATTTAATCTTCTTAAACTCAAGTGTGGGTGGAGAACCCTAAAAACTGCATTCATTCTAAATTTCCCTCATTCAACTTTTCACATGCAGGCTTTCGCTCCAACGCATGATTTTATCTTCCAGTTAACATTTAGGTTTTAACTCGTTTCTTTTGGCATTTAGTTTTAGTATGTAAAATTTTATGCTTTTAGACTAAATTCTACTTTTACATAGCTTTAAAGTATTTACATATCTTTACAAAATTCTAATACATATGATTCTTACAATATACAATAAGATGAACAGGAAAAAAATTATTTTACTTCCCGCTTCTTCGCCAATCTGGCGGCCCTGAAACTAAATTTTCCATTAATACATAAAATACGAAAATATTTTACATCTGCCCAAATTTTGGCTTTAACATAACAAAACCAGTCTTTCGACCAACATAAACTAGATGTTATTAGACATTACACTTAAAATAAAATCTTGTTTTGCTTTCGCTGAATACAGTAAACAAAACTGAGTCTCAACCGAGACAAATTGACTTCTTTCAACACCTAGAAACTTCTTATTTACACATAACAGTTCAGAACAAAAGAAAAATTTATAGAAGGTTAACTTATCTTTGACTTTTCGATGCTTGGAACTCAGTCATCCTCTTTTCACAGAACTCTGTCCATGTCAAGAAATTCATAGCAGTCAGCCTGCGCCTTTGACTTCTTTGGCTCTCCTCCATAGGCTTCATTTTCTGGCCTCTACGTGCTAGTCTTTTGGGGTGTTGGTATTCCGGTTCCTGCCTTTTCCTCTTGACACCTGGATGGCTGTTTTGGGGGACCTCCGGTCTGGGTTCTTGCTTGAATTTTTTCTGCTGGTTAAAATCTTTTCGCTCTTGTTGTCTCTTTTTTCGCAGGATCGGCAGCCTTGTTTCTCTTTGGATATCCGGAACTGGACGCGGTTGCGTTGGCTCTGCTTTTCTGTTGTGGGATCTTGTTACTGGTTTTTTCCTCTTGCTATCTTGCAAGGATTCTTTACGGGACGTAGTTGTCGCTTAACCTTTTTCTCTGCTGGAGTCTGGAGGTTTTCAGTCCTTCTTTTCGGGATCCTTGCATAACTTGTAGAAGGGCTCTGTTCTTCGGTGGTTCTCTGCTTCTTGGGTGGCGGAGCAGACGGCCTTGCTTCTGGAACTCCCAATTGTTGGGACCTTGAATCCTCCTATAAACTTTGAAGTACTTCAAAATCATTCTTATGATAATACCTTTTCACCTGGTCGGGACTTGCTTTACAGGTTTCCCTTCTCTCATTCTTAAGATATAGTATGGCTTGATTTCCTGAATAATATAGGCACTTTCAAATCTCGGAGCCAATTTTACGGAGAAGTTCTCTGGTGCATTTGATAAACAAAATTTTCTTTTTAAATTTTTGTCCCCCACTTTAAAATCTGCTTCACGGCGTTTTCGATCGTAGTAGAGCTTCTGTCTGTTTCTTGCAGTATCCAAATTTTTAACCACCTCATGAATCAATTTCTGTACATCTTTTTGCCTGATTTTTTTTCCCTTTGTTGAACAAAGAATTATTTATCTAGTGGTGTTATTAACTTACGCCTTAAAAATAATTCCGCTGGCGTTTTTCCAGTGGTGTCATGACTTGCTGTTCTTAAAGCATAAGCAAACTCATCTATGTAGCCATCCCAGCGCTTATGATGTGTGCTAACATAACTTCGAATTATTTTTACAATATTTTTATTAACTCTTTCCGCGATGTTTGCCTGTGGTCTGTACGGAACCATCTTGATATGGCGTGTGCCAAGTCCAGAGCAAATGTTCTCGAAAATTTGGCTAACGAATTGTTTGCCGTTATCGTTAATGACTTTTATCGGTGCACCATATTTGAAAATGTACCTGTGTAAGAATGCATATGCAACTATATTGGCTGATTCACGTTTAAGTGCAACAATTTCTGTCCACTTTAAAAAATTATCTACAATTACTAAAAGATAACGATTTTTATTTAAGTCACTCGGGGGGGGAGAACCAAGGAGATCTATGCCTCATATTTCATTCGGAAATGTAGCGCAAATGCTATTTAAGTACGCGGCCGGGCTGTAATTAATATCATTAATTAACTGACATTGATTGCAGGGCCTGACATACGCAGTTACTATTTTGTATAATTGCGGGAAATATACAGCCTCGCGTACCCTTTTTATAGTTTTTCTGATCCCCAAATGACCTGATGTTGGCGCGTCGTGCAAAGTCGTGTAATTTCAAAAGGCTCAATCGAAGCGAAGCTGGGATGACTGGCCTATACTCGAAGTTTTCGTTTGTTGATTTGGTATAAAACAATAAATTATCTGTTATCTCATAGTTCTGTGCTCAACTTCTTATTGCGGCCACATCTGTGTTTTCGAAATTATTTGGGTCTTTTAAATACGCATAAATATTTCCGAATTCAGGATCAGCTTTCAATTCAGCAATAATTGTCTCTCGAGAATCTATGATTTTAGAAGTTAACACAGCGTATTTGAGTTCATTCCCTTCATCGTCCAGTTTTATTCGGGATAGTGCGTCCGCGACATTATTTTCCTTGCCTGATTTGTACTTAATTATTAGGTTATATTCTTGAAGTTTTAAAGCCCATCTTATTAACCTCGGCGTTAGATTTTTTCCCGAGTAAAGTCTACCAACGGCCGCATGATCCGAAAAGACAGTTATTGGGGCTTTGTCAAAATAAACTCGAAACTTCTGTACAGCCACTAATACGGCTAATGTTTCTCGCTCCGTCACTGTATAATTCCTTTGGGTAGCGTTTAATGTTTTACTGAAAAATGCTAAAGGATACCCTTTCTGCATAAGCACAGCACCTATGGCATAGTCCAAAGCGTCGGCTGCAATTTCTAAATTTTCGTCATATTCCGAGAATTTCAAAACAGGGGCATTGATGAGCGCTTCTTTAACATTTCAAAAGCTGTATTCGCCTCTGCTGTCCATGTAAACTTACTTTTCTTTCTTTTAAGTACTAACAACGGTTCTACAATATTAGCGACATCCTTTATGAATGATCGATAATAAGAGCATAACCCGACGAAAAAAGACAGTTTCTTTGCAGTTTTAGAAGAGGGAAACTTTTGATAAACTTTATCTTTGAATCTTGAGCTTCTATGCTCTTTTGCGAAATTTTATATCGTAAGTATTTAAGTTCTTTTGTCGCGAATTTGCATTTTGATGCGTTAATTGTTAGACCGGCCTCTTTTAATAACGAAAAAACTTCCTGCAAGTCCTTAATATGCTGCTCCAACGAACTACTTGTTATAATTATATCATCTAAATAAATTAAAGTCGATTTTCCTAGGACAGGTTTTAGAACAATGTCCATAGCTCTCTGAAATGTCGACGGGGCCCCACACAGCCCAAATGGCATGCGTAAAAATGCATAAGTGCCTGATTTTGTGATAAACGCGGTTTTATGTATATCTTCCGGTTTCATAGCTATCTGATAGTAGCCCGATGCTAAATCCAAAGTCATCTGTTTCGTAGATTTAATCTTTCTAATTATTTCCTCAATCACCGGCAGAGGGTAAACCGGGAACTTTGTAATGCTATTTAACTTCCTATAATCAATAGCAAACCTCCAAGCTTTTTTATCAGAGGGCGGGAAATCATTCTCTTTCCTACATAGTACCACTGGACTCGCGTAATCACTGTTTATCGGCTAAATAATCTGATTTTGCAGCATTTCCTTTATATGTTCTTCAATAATGAGCTCTTTCTGTTTATCATACCTGTAGGGCTTGGCCCTACAGGGTTTATTGCATGTTAGTTGTATGTCATGTGTTAGAATTTGACAATTACCCGAACGTTCTGAAAACGAATTTGAAAAAATACTCATCACCTGCTGAATAGCTTGGCTTTCTTCAAGATTCAAATGACTTAAATCCAATTCAGGTTCCTTTACCGGCTCCACTACCCGTCGTTGCATCTCCAGCGTAATTGCATTTTCTAGAAAATCCAATCTGGCTTTCGCGGACTTCAAGAAATCCATTACCAAAATCACTGGGTTCTGTAAATTTTTCACCACGAAAAATAATATTTTAAGGTTTTCTTCCTTTATCTGCAGTTTTAATGATAATTTTCCGACACATTGATATATTTTTCCTTGGGCGGCTATAATTTCTGTGTTTCTATATTTAAATAAACGTACTCTACGAAGTTTGTCATTGTAGAATTTGTAGCTCAAGAAGTTTCCTTGCGCTCCTGTATCCACGAGCGCTTCTACCCGTACTTCGCCGACCAGGACTTGGATGACTGGTAAGTAGGAAGTTTTTATCACGACCGTGTTTAGGTTGATTGATTGATTCTGGGGCGCAACCCCCTGTCCACCCAGCTAGAAAATCCAGCCATTAGACAAAGAAAAGGGGGCAGGCCCAAGCCAACAACGAACAAACAGCTAACAAGGAACACATCTCAAACAAGAATAATAAAAAAAAACAACCATTCACTCAACAAACCCAAAATTAAGATAAAATACAAACACAAGAAGAACGAACACAAAATAAAACATATCTCCTCGTAACTTTTCCTCAAAACCTGTATAAAATATTTCAAATGTCTATTCCCATTATTTCTTTGTTATCATTTATAATCTTCATTATATCCTTTGAGTGTTTCTTTAAAATAGTTTCTAATTTATTAATATCTGTGTTGTCTAAATTTCTATAGCCTGCCCTCACACTTTGTGTTAATAAGCAATTCTCCAAATAATGTGCTGCATCTCCAACAACATTACACTTTCTGCATTTCTCATTTTCTTGTAAACCAAACAAGGGCTCCCTCCACTCGCCATGTTGGTTGCATGTATTTTCTGCTCCGTCTGAATTGTGCTAATTTGTGGTAAATAATTGAGATATTGGAATTATTTAGTGATATTTAGAAGACTTTTATGTTCCGGTTGCTGGCATATAAATGGATTATTTCGGGAAAACTGGTTTTGAATCAGAAGTGTAAGTTTTGAGATCTTTGTGCTTACGTGGATGCGGGCCGGAGATTCTGTGAGTTGTTGCTTTTGTAATATTGGAATTATTTACTGATATTCAGATGTGTTTTGTATTCCGGCTGGCTGTATATCCTTGGTTTTTTACAAGAAAATTGGTTTTGATTAAGATACGTAAGTTATAAAATCTTATGCTTACGTGGATGCACGCCGGAAATTCTGTAAGTTTACTACACAGTCCAGTCACATTAATGTGACCATCTGTCAAAAGCCAGAATAACCACCTTTCGCAGAGCGGACTGCTGCGAGACGTGCAGGAAGAGAGTCACATAGGTCCCTGAAGGTGTTCTCTGGGATATTGAGCCATGCCGACTCTAATGCCGTGGCCAGCTGCGCTAGATTACGCGGTTGAGGATCCATGGCGCGAACAACTCGATCGAGATGGTCCCACAGATGCTCGATTGGGTTTAAGTCAGGTGAGTTTGCTGGCCAGGGGAGGACGGTAAACTCATCCTGGTGCTCTTCGAACCACGCACGTACACTGGCAGCTGTATGGCACCTCGCATTGTCCTGCTGGAAGATGCCATCATCCTGAGGAAAAACAATGCGCATGTAGGAGTGAACATGGTCCGCAAGGACAGATGCGTACTTGTATTGATCCATTGTGCCTTCCACAATGATCAGTGAACCTAGAGAATGCCAGGAAAACATTCCCCAGACCATAATGCTCCCGCCTCCAGCTTGGACCGTTCCGGCAATGGTTGCAGGGTGGTTCCTTTCAGAGGTTTCACGCCTTATACGCCAACGTCCATCTGTCCGATGGAGCATAAAACGCGATTCATCCGAAAACGCAACCTGTCGCCACTCAGTGGACGTCCAGCTGCTGTACTGGCGTGCAAATTCTAGCCTTCGCCGTCGATGAACAGCAGTCAGCATAGGTGCACGAACCAGGCGTCTGCTTCGGAGGCCCAGACGCAGCAATGTTCGCTGAATAGTACTTTGGGAGACACTTTTGGTAGCCCCTTGGTTCATTTTGGTGGTCAGTTGCTCAACGGTAGCCCGTCTATCTGCCCGAACGCATCTCCGCAACCGTCGTTCGCCTCTGTCATCTATGGCCCGTGGTGCACCACATTTGCCACGTCGCTGATTTTGGACAGTCCCATTTTGCCATGCACGGTACACTTTTACCACGGCGGCACGCGAACAGTTCACAAACTCAGCCGTTTCGGAAATGCTTCCACCCTTGGCCCGAAAGCCAATGATCATGCCCTTTTGGAAGTCGGATATGTCGCTTCGTTTCTGCATTACGCCAACGATTGAAATGTTTTCCGAAACCCTCACACACCCTTTATATACGCTCAACTGCACTGTGCTGCCACCTGCCTTCTGTGATTGGTTATTTAACTCTGACATGGAAAGTACGTGGTGGTCACATTAATGTGACTGGACTGTGTATATGATATGCATATGATATTGGAGTTATTTAGTGATATTTAGATGTGTTTTGCATTCCGACTACTGTAAATCCTTGGTTTATTATAAGAAAATTGATTTTGACTAAGATACGTAAGCTTTGGGATCTTATGCTTACCTTGATGCATGCCGGAAATTTTGTAAGTTTACTATTGTAATATGCATGTGATGTTGGAATTATTTAGTGATATTTAGATGTTCTTTGCATTCCGGCTACTGTAAATCCTTGGTTTATTATAAGAAAATCAGTTTTGATTAAGATAAATAAATTTTGAAATTTTATGCTTATGTAGATGCATGCCGGAAGTTTTTTATCTGATATAGTTTGCATATGGTATATTTTCGTAAACTGTTGAATTCTTTGGGCTCAGATTCATGTATTTTGTCTGTGTGTTGAAAATATAGTGGTATTGTTCTTGGTGAGGGTAATCTATACATAGAAATCTTGAATTCAGTTTGGTCTAGCGGGGCGGTTCAATGTTTACATTTGAAAAGCCGATGCACCGGTATGTGTGGTCTTCCTGCCCGGCTTTGATTTAACTTCGTACTAAGCTTTTCGGCGTGAAGTGAGTGGTTCGCTTTATGGAAAATTTAATTTTCTTCACTTTTGGGATCGAGTGAAATTGGATTGAATTAATGTTTTAGTGTTTGATATTTGCTATTAGAGGATTTTTATATGAGATAGAATATTTTGGTTCTCATTCTATTTTAGCGTATAAATACTGTTCTTGATTGAGTTGGAGTTTAGTTTATTTTGTATTAGATTATATGTTAACTGCGATTTAATGGTTGTGATGTTTTAATTGTTTTATTGCTTACTGTCCCGGTCCTTGGTGCACTAACGAAATGTCTCGGATGGCTAAAGAACTATCATCTCAAGGGTGCGGAATATTTGATGACGAAGAGGATATATTGACTGTCATTGAAAAATTAAATAAAGCTACTGAAGAATTAAGAGAAAAGAGGGTGGCAAAATCATCCTTGGTGGAGACTCTCAGCCAGGGTTTAATGTATATTACGAATTGGATTACAAGTCAAAACTTAGATAGAAATAAAAGTGAAAAGAATGATGATCGATTGGATATATTAATTGATGAAGTTGTAGGAATAAAACAATATTTATTGGGAAAACAAGATTCTATGTTGATGAAGAAAGATGATACAGAGAATAGGATTGAAATTGGAGGAAGAGAGAAGGGAAAAGAAGTTGGTGAAAGAAATAACAATGAAATTATAATAAGACCATGCAAGAATGATATTAATGTTTATACCGAAATTAAAGGGAACTTACATCCTCCTAGCATTGGAATAAGTGTTATAAACTCTTATACAAGAAAAAATTGTGATTTAATTGTTAAGTTAGGTAAAAGAGAAGATTGTGATATCTTAGAAAAAGCAATTATTGAAAATGAAAAATTAAAAGATAAACTAAAGCCAAGAAAGAAAAGGTTTATTAAGTCAAAAATAATTATTTATAACATATCAGATACTGTAGAGGATGAGTTGATTCTTGAAAAATTAAAACTAGACTGAGTGTGATGGAGGGTGTACTAAGCTCTTATTCAAGATTCCCGCAAGTGAACAGGAGATTTCACATAGAATATATCAGATTTCCAGGAATTGTCAAAATCAAATTCTTAAGGATCAACGTATAACCATAGACTGGAAGTCATATTCCACCAAATTATTCATTTGGCCTAAAAGATGTACAAATTATTATGCTTTTGGACACCTGAAAAATAGCTGTAAAAATGAGATTGCTTGTAGCCATTGTTCACTATCACACCTTAAAGCGAATTGTAAATCAGAAGCATTATGTTGCATAAATTGTAAAGAAATTAACAAAAAATATGGAACGAATTATGATGATAGACATAGTGTTTTTTTAAAGAATGTCCAGTATACTTAGAGGAAATGAGATATATTAAAGATCACTTGGACATTTAAATTTAAGTATTGTGTGCATGGACTGGGACTATTTTATATGTGCCTTTATTTTTTCTGAATCTTCCCTCATATATTGATTGATACAGCGAAACTGTTTATGCTCTTACTTCGTGTTGAGAGTACCTTGATAACCAATTTTAACTTCTAAAGATTTTACATTACTTTAAATTTCAACAGTTGGATTTGTGCTTTTATCTTATTTAGTGTGATTTTAATGATTGATGGTTTTAACTTATACAGTTTTATTATTTATATCTTTTGGATTTTAACTATGAAGATTTTAAATTTAAATTCTAATCACTGTGCTGCTGCAGCAGTCCAGCCTCTGCTTTGGATAGAGTTATTGGTTATTGGCCTGATGTCATCACGCTGCAAGAGCCTTATTATATCGAGTATAAAGTAGCACATATAAGAAAAAAATAGAAAGTTATCACTGAAGTTCATGGCCGAGCGGCAATTATAATTATTAATGAAGAATTGGAATTCACCGTGGGGACGATCTCTGACTGTATTGTAGCGATTAATGCTGAATATAAAGATAAAACATTGAGCATAATTTCTGTATATTTTTCTCCGTCAGAAGATTTGAGCCTCAATCTACATAGATTAGAAAATATGTTTGATAAGCTTTTTAAAGATTTTATTATTATGGGAGATTTTAACTCGAAACATTTTAATTGGGGCGCAAGGATTATTGATGAAAGAGGTGTGTTACTTCACGATTTTATTTTACAGTATGATTTTAACTTAATTAATGATTTTAACTCTGAGCCCACCTTTTCATCACCAGTGGGAGTCGGGTGGACCGACCTTATGATGTGTTCACCAGATTCTCAATTCGATTCAATTAATATGCATATTTTGGAAACAGAATCGTTGAGCGATCATAAATATATAATAGTTGAAATGGAACAGTTTCTAATTGATGGAAAGGATGTTTAATTTTATAGTAAAAGTACATGGAGAGTGAAGAAAATGATTAATAGTTTGAAGGAAGAGGTTATTATATTTGAAAATAGAATTATTGGATGTAAGACTAATAAGAAATTTAATCAAATTATTGAAGAATTGGAAAATACTATAGTGAATAACATGAATTTATATTTGAAAGTAAAAGCTAAAAATCAAAAGAACTATGAAACAAATTGGTGGAATGAAAAACTCACAACAATAAGAAGAGTTAGATCACTCAGAAAGAGTTTTCAAGTTAATGGTATCAGCGATTCTGATTTAATCAAAATTGAAGAATTGGAAAATACTATAGTGAATAACATGAATTTATATTTGAAAGTAAAAGCTAAAAATCAAAAGAACTATGAAACAAATTGGTGGAATGAAAAACTCACAACAATAAGAAGAGTTAGATCACTCAGAAAGAGTTTTCAAGTTAATGGTATCAGCGATTCTGTTAAAATACAACGAAAAATACAAAAAAGAACTTGCAATTTATAAGAAGAGTATTAAAAGAGAGAAAAGAAATTTTAGGGAAAAAATGTTTAAACAAAATTTTGAATATCCTGATAACTTTTATCGTATTGCAAAAAATAAAAGAAGTGGAAACTTAGTATTAAAACAAAAAGAAGATGAAGGTACTGTTCCTGCGGTGAATTTATATAAAAATATTATAGAAGAAGTACTGAGGTTAGATGATGGAAATGATATTCCGCCAATTTCTGACATTTATAAAGAAGAGGATAATATGCTGGAACCAAACTTTACATTGGAGGAAATTTTTGGAATTATTCTGAAAATACGTAGAAATTCTGCCGCCGGTCCGGACGGTATTAGGGCGTGGCTATTAATTGAATTATTTCGCGCCTTCCCTTCTTTCTATTTGATATTATACAATAAATGCCTGAATATGAAAATTTTTCCAGAAGTGTGGAAACAGGGAAAATTAATTTTAATTCCAAAAAAAGGAGATAGTTACAGACCTATTTATTTACTGAAAACACATTCAAAGCTTCTAGATAAACTGATCACAAATAGGCTACAGTACTCAATAGACAAATGCGATCTAAATAATAAAAGACAATATGGATTTAGGAAGGGTAAATCGACAGATCTGGTTCTATTTGAAATTATGGAAAATCTTAGAAATAAGCGGTCAAATTACCATGTTGCCCTAATATCCCGACATCCGGGGAGCATTTGATTCAATTGCTTGGCCATTGGAAGAATTAAGGAATATAAATATTTCAAAACAAATATTTGATATAATTAAGAATTATTTGGAGAATAGGAAAATAATATATGAAAATTAAAATACATCTATCAAGTTAAGTTTTAATATATCTAAGGTTTGCCCACAGGGCTCTTGCAGCGCCCCGCTCTTTTGGAGTCTTATAATAAATAAGCTTCTCAACAAAATGGAAAAAGTTAATAACATAGACCTGTATTGTTTTGCAGATGACTTAATTGCGCTCGCTTATGAAGTCTCACTGGAGAAATTGGAAAAAGTGTTTAAACTGTTAGATGGAACTTTCAGGGAATGGAGTAACAATGAAAAAATCGAATTTAATGAAAACAAGACAAGAGCTGTTTTTTTCCCTCGAGGTGGAAAATCTACAAGGAAGCCGGCATTAAAGTTCATGGATAAAAATGTTAAATTCGATACCAAATTAGAATATTTGGGAGTGTTAATTGATGAGAAATTAACTTTTATTGAACATTTTAAAAAAACACATAGAGAGATTGAAAAAATATTAGGATTTTATAGGAAAACTTTTAATTCCGAATCATTGAGACAAAAAAGCTCCACCTTGAGGGATATTTATTTGAATGCAATTAGACCAAAAATTTTATATGGTATTGGAATATGGGGCTCCAGGGCGGGGGAGTTGGTAAAACTAAGAAATAAACTTGATTCCTTGCAGAGAAGCTGGCTGCTTATCATTACTAGAGCCTTTAGGACTATTTCTAATGAAGTTTTAAATATACTGACCGTGTTTAGGTATCTTCTTGAGGGATTTTGCGAAATTTCATGGGTCTGGATCCTCGTTTTTACAGGCCCCTCTAATAGTTTAAAGCTTTCTTCTGACCTTCAGTCTTCTGGGTACGCGGACGGTTTTTTTCGAATTTCTTCTTCGCGTTTTGACCTTCGTTCTTCGGTGAATTGGCTTCATAGCTCTTTCCTCCATAAGAGTATTTCGTCTTATCGGCCGCTTGGTTTGAGAACTGTTTTCGGGAACCTTGAAGATACGCTGCCCCTCTAGAGTTTTCCGCTATTCGTCGGTTTTGGAACTTGACCGCCAACTCGAAGAGTTCCTACAAAGAGCTTGGATTTCGGATTTCCATAAAGTCTTGGACAGCAGGGTAAGATCTGGGTAAGATTATTTCAATTATCTCATTATCGTGTTTCCTCCCATACAGCATATTTACCAGCTTGATTTTTCGCAAAATGAACTCTGTTAACTGTTTGATGTTTCGCTGATAAAAACTGTAGAGTTCAGCTTCCAGCTTTGCTCGGTCTTTAACTATTGGAAACGCTTTTAGTAACGATTCTTTAAAATTTTCAAACATGTATACTTGGCCTACAAATTTATCTAATAAACATTTTCCAATGTTTTTCCACCATAGTACGGCCTGTCCTCTTAACGCAGACGTGGCGATGGCAACTTTTTGCCTTTCGAGCACAGGATACACCTGGAAATGCTTTTCCAGACCTTCTAGAAATATCGCTAGAGAATTTTTTCCGTCAAGATTGACGGTTGGCTTTAGAGATGCCCTTATAGTTTGGATTAAATATCCAAATCCTTCCAACTGGTTAGCCATAACTTGCTCTTGAAATTCTACAGGAGCTTCCACCAAATTATCGGCCATTTGAGTTCGTGAAATTTTCGGGCGCCAAATGTAAGATCTCGTAAGCCCAACTTGTCAGACACTGAGATAGTGGATGCTGCTATGCATGAAGTCACACAAAAACGTGCGAAGGGGTTGAAATCCTTTTATTGTACCTTTAAAATTACAACTGCCTCTACTCGACGCTCACAAACTGCGCCAACCCGGCGCTTCAACTAAAAGTAAGGTAAAACTGAAAATAAGAACTAGAAGAACAAATATAAAACACTATCGACGAGGCTCTGATATCCTAACTAACCGCGTTTTTAATTATCGCTGATATTCAGCAAGATTACTGATTTAACAGTTGAAATCTAGCACGTCTGCAAAACTAGGCACACAGGCCGATACGCGCTAACCTAAATTCTACCGAGCAATATCTCAAGCGTAGTTTGAAAGCAAGACTCTCACACTCTGGTTTCGTCTACTATTTAATTCAACTAGCTTCCGCTAAATTTGAATAAACTGCGCGTGCTATTAAAATTTACATACTCTGGCACGGGCATTTCTAGGGGAAAATGAAGGCTAAACAGGAAAGGAATATTAACTTAAAATAAATATAAACCCAACAATATAAAATTCAAAAAAATCAACAAATGCTGCTCTGATTGACACAAAATTCGGCAGGAAAGTAGCATATATATTTATGCATAAAACAAAATCGATAATTATATACAGAAATGAAAACAATATTAATTTTTTGTAAGTTATCAGATAATGACATACTGGAGACTTAAACAGAATTATGTATAAAGCGAAAATAAGCAGCATAAAATGAAAAATGTGATCCCCCTCCTTATTTGCCTTATTTGTATACAAAATTTACACCTTGTGACCACGCTTTCAATTAGGTGGTCAACCACCGCAGAATTAAGCAATCGCCATTCTTCTTGTAGAGCAGTTTCCAGCTCAATAAGAGTGGCTGGAGGTGGAAAACGTAAAGATACAGCACGGCCGAGAGCATCCCAAAGATTTTCAATGGGATTAAGGTCGGGCGAATATGCTGGCCATGCCATAGGCGCAATCCCTTCACACTCCAGGTAGTCATCGACGATGTCAGCTCTATGAGGGCGTGCGTTATCGTCCATTAAAATAAAAGTAACGCCAACTGCTGCAGCGTACAATTTCACAATGGGTTCTAGGACTTCATCTCGATACCAGACAGCCGTCAAAGAACCGCGTTTAAAAATGTGCAGGTCGGAGCGGTATCCTAATGAAATCCCTGCCCAACCATAATGCTTCCGCCTCGGAATGCGTGACGTTCAGTGATGTTTTGGGACTGATCGCGTGTTCGTTGTTCACGCCATATCCTCATACGCTTGTCATTTGTCTCCTGAGCAAATCTTGACTCATCAGTACACATGACCTTTCCCCAGTCAGACGCATTCCAATTGACATGTTCCCGGCATCACTGTAATCGTGCCCCTCTTGATTGGACGGATAGAGGAACACAAACTCGAGGTACCCGGGCGTACAATCCACTCATATGTAATCTTCGACGTACAGTAGCTGCAGATATCGCTTTACCAATGGACGCTGTAGCCATAGATGTCACACGTGTGCAGGTCGCTCTGCGATTCCGCTTGGCTGCAATAGGAATATATCGATCTTCCGTGGGGGTTATAACACTTGGGCGACCGGCTCCGGGCCTTCGGACTACTGTCTGTGTGGTTTGGAATTGATTCCGTAAACGTGAAATTACAGAATGATGAACGCTGAAGAAAAAAGCAACATCTGTGATCGACTGTCCTGCTTCAATGCGCCCCACAGCACGCCAGCGCTCAGAATCTTCATTCGTCTTCTAGAAGTCATAGAAACACGCATGTCTTGAAAACAAATTGTACGAAAGTTTTAAACACCTTCTATCAGCCCTTACAATCAACTTCTGCAACCCTTCATCAAGCTGGCTTCTTATAAGACTGCCTTTTTTGCATATTTCTTGACATGAAAATGCGATTGGCTGTTATTTAACATATTTACATACTTCGATCTACCTCTGCAGCGAACTGCATCCTCTTCAATTCTGATTGGTTTCCGGAAATTAGCATTTTCCTCTACATGCTTAACTTTTGGAAGTGAGTGTATTTTTAGAAATGTCATGTAAAAGTGATTTTATGAAAGGGACCACTATGTGATCTATGCATATTTTTTTAAATGTTTGTATAAAATATTACTTTTGGCATCTAAAAATGCGTGTGAGAACGCGAATTAGAAATTTCATCTGAAGGAGGTTTAGCAATGTCATAGTGTATTGGTTTATAAAATAAATAGAATTTTATATTACAGAAAGATATTATTGTTTTATAAATAGGTCCTCAATATTATATTTACACGAACTACCCCCGCTACCGATATTTTTGAGGCAAACGTGCATCAAAGATCTCAGCAATATCAGAAGTTTAAAAAAATAGTAAATTTAAGTCTCAATACAAGGGTTCACAATAACAACAGAACATTAATGTTTCGAAATAATTCTCTTTTCATTCTAATTCTTTAAATATTAATTCCCTTTTCTGTTCGTATAGATTAGAGTTATTGCTGTGAGAAAAGTAAAAAAGGACGTTTTCCCAGTGTTCCAAGACAAGTTCTGTTTCATCGAAATGATCCTAGTGTGCATAAGAAGAAAATTCATCTCTGTGTTTTTAACCTATCTAGCATATTAAACCATGCAACTCAAATCGTCTGTTTTGGAAATACACAGAGTGATTATAGGTAAAAGGAAATTGAATTCAGATTTTGATTTATAGATCGCTGTTACGTAACAGGTAACAGCTCGCCTTTTTCCACCGAATGAATGCTGTCTCAAATTTTACACCACTAACACGCTTTACTATCGATTATCTTTCAAGTGCCGTACTAGCATCAGATATTATTCTGATGTAATGGATTATTATAACACACAACAAAATTCCAATATTTTTCATTTCCATTCCGTAGTTCAATTCTCTCTGGTAAATTTTCATAACATTTTTCAGTCGATATATATTTAAAGTTAGAACGCATTTACA
This sequence comes from Stegodyphus mimosarum, assembly GCA_000611955.2. Taxonomy (NCBI): domain Eukaryota; kingdom Metazoa; phylum Arthropoda; class Arachnida; order Araneae; family Eresidae; genus Stegodyphus; species Stegodyphus mimosarum. The sequence goes on from KK113457.1 coordinate 608,614, forward strand.
GTTATTCAAAGCATATAACGTCATTACTGTAGTAGTTGCAATAAAATATTCGTGTTTTAGATAACCATTTACATATTATAACATGAATTTAAATAAATGTCACTTATTAATGCATCGATAACTAACAAAACATAATTTTAGATAGTTCCAAAGTTGGTTAATATGCAGTTACAGATACATTGGAGAGGGCTCTTTGTGTTAACTGAATGCATTCGATCTGTTTAAAAATGTTGAAGTTCTATCGCTTTTGCCCGTAATCTACAAAATAGGTACTTGAATAAATTGAATATCTGCTATTTAAGAAATACGCTTGCAAAATAGCTGCATATCTTGAGCAAAAACATTATTGTCTGTTTGTTTAAGCATTCCCAAAACACAGAAGGTATCGAGGTTATTCATGCCGTGTAGATTTCTGAAGTATTATGTTACAGTGCGTAATGATTATATTAATTTACACTGATAGTGAATTGTGAAATTTGTTATGTTCATACACTGCTGGCCACCCAAATTGCAACACCAAGAAAGACAAGAGATATCTCAATAAAATTTATTTAGTAGATAACATGTTGACCAAGTATCAAATGATTAAATTTATAGACTTCTGTGAAGTGTGGTTCCTTCCAGAATCAATAGCCAGAGTAGCCGCCATTGTTGGAGATCACCGCTACCAAAAGCTTCGGCATTAATTCAAAGAAACTTTGGATGTGTTCTTTGGGTACAGCAGACCGAGCAGCTTCCACAAGTTGCCATAGTTGATATGGTGTGGCAGCTTAGGATGTAATCTGGGTCAATCGTTCAGTAACCATGGACCGCATGTGTTTTCTATCCGGAGAAGTCCTAGAGATCCGGATTTCTATCGGCGAAAGATCAGGCCAGGGAAGCAATTCAATCTAGCCGTTGACGAAGAACCCTTGGACAATGCGTGCAATGTGTGGTCGCGCATTATCCTGTTGAAATATAGCTGTGGACAAGCCGTGAATGTAAGGAAGGACAACTGGCTCCAATAACTCGGAGATGTAGCGCTGGATGTTTAAAGTACCGGCAATGCGTACTAGAGGTGTGCGAGAGTGATATCTAATACCGCCCCATACCATAATTTGATAATACCCGGTGCAGTACCAGTGTGGCGGTGCATAACGCTGTTCAGCATTTTCTCTCCACGGTGTCTCCAGACTCGAATCCGACCATCGGGGTATTGCAGACAGAAGCGTGACTCGTCAGTAAAGACAATTTCATTCCATTCTGACGTCCACATCCTTCTTTCATCGCACCATTGGCGGCGGAGACGTCTGTGGTTCTGCGTAAAGGGTAGACAAAGCAATGGACGTTTTGCGGACAGACCACCTTGCTGTAAACGGCGTCGAATGGTACGCGCAGACACTGGATGATGCGTTACAGACTGAATGTGCTGTGTTATGGTTCGTGATGTGACTGAGCGATGCGTCACTGCCATGCACACAATGTTCCTGTCATCGCGTGAAGTGATGGACTGAGGTGGATGCAATCGAAGACATCGGTCCGTCGTACCCTCCTGCATCCAACAGTCACATATCCGCATTACGGTTGTTTGGTTTCGTCCAACACGACTACCGATTTCCCTGAAACATAATCCACACTCTCGGTAGGCACTATCCTTCCTCTGTCGAACTCGGATACTTGATTAAACGATGATCGCTGTATAGTACGAGGCATAATTGATCGTTTTTTTTTTGAAAAAACCACAAGAAAAACACAAATGCGCCGAACTTGAAATCGTCGAAAACTCCAAGCCTTAAATAGCGCTTTGAAGTGGCGCCACAGGCGCGCGGGATGTGCGTCTGCGCTGAAATTCTAGTCATTTGCATATCTCACCTTCGCTAATGCATGTTGTAAATTTCATGCTATTTGCATGCTTCCTTCAGGGTGTTGCATTTACGGTGGCCATCAGTGTAGTTGATAATTAATTTTTTATAGTATAGTGTTGTTTAAATTCTTTCATTGGATTTGGGCAGAGTTATTTTAAGCTAGCGAAAAAGCGCATAGCTAGGTGGGTTTTCCATTCTCACGGACCGAGAACTTTGAGGTCAAGGGTCGGCGGCCAGCTGGATTTTTCATCCCCTTATCTTTCGGGTTGGAATATGTGTTTTGCTCGTTCGATGGCAAACAGCTCTAGCAGCGGCGATTCTTGATAGAATTATGGGTTGAAAGTACTTTGGGATTGTCTGAAGAAGAGAGCTTGTAATTTGTTTATTATCTACTGATGTCACAATTTTAACCGATTTACGATGTAATACTTCCTGATGTTGCGCGGAAAAAAGTGGCTTGTCGCTGTCAAAAGGGGGGATTGATTTTTTCTTTGAATTTTGGTTAGTATTAATTTCTCTTGTTCTAGTGGTCAGAGAGGGTTACAGTTTTGTGTTGGATTAGTGAATTTTAATTTTATTGATTTTTTGAACCAATACTGACTATAGAGGCGGTCCACATTTTTGAGCGTCACGTGGTTTTAAAAATTGGTTGCACGAGAGGCGAAGAAGAGATTTTTAGTCAATTTTTCCGATACTTACTTCGATTTAACTAATTTGAGGGAATGATTTATATTTTTTTAAATGTTTAATTGTCATGACTCCTCGCTTAAAATTTAATTAAGGGAGAATAAATGTAAGATTCTATCAAGAAATTTAATTATACCTATATGTCCCAAGATAAATATACTGTGGTGTCACAGGTGAAAGAATAATAAGTTCTAAATTAGCTTTACATGTGACCTTAAATTTCTTGATTAACTATTTAAAATAATTGTAATTGTTGAGTGTTTCATTAATATTCTGGTAGGATTTATAAGTATTTAAAGATTAAAAATTGTTTGAAACTACTTGATTATTGTTCAGCGGTAATTACGCAATTATTGTAAAGTACATAACTAGTAATTTTGGGTACAATATTGATAGTTGTACGGATAGTCAGATGAAAATTTATGAGTAATTTTTAGATAATGTTTTGTAGCGATAGTCTGATCAGTTATCCATAACTAAAATTTTTTGGAATGTTAAATAAATGTATTTTATTGATTTATTATTGTATTTTTTGCATTTTTATCTAGTGGTCTACTGTTGGTCACCCATATGATCTTTTCGGAAAACATGGTTAAACTTATAGGTATTTCTTCCGCCTTCTTTCCATGCCTTCGTGGTGTAGTGGTCAGCACAATTGACGCGTAACCGAGAGGTCCGTGGTTCGATTCCCGGGGAGAGTATTGCTCATTTTTTATCTCTCCTGCTTATAAATAACCTAATGACTGTACAAGTGGCACCTGAACTAAAAGGTGGTCCACCACCACGTTCCCTCCGGGGGGTTGACTCAGGAGAATTCCTGGGAAGTACTGGCTGGGATCTGTACTTAGGCAGCCTCAACCACGGGGGTATATAAGTTGACTTCACAGGACTAGAGTCTAGTTTAATCTTAGGTTGGTTCAGGCTTGGGAGGGATCGTACTGGTACTGTCGTGTCTATTCCTCTGTCTGTGGTGGAGCTGCATTGTCAGATTTCGTTGGTCGTCCGAGGGAACGCGCCTCTGTTGATGGAGTCGGGTGATGCCGCATGACGTTGCATCCCAACTTAGTGGGGCTCGTCGACTTGACCGGTTGGATCGCGGTCCCGAGGATTGCCTCTGGGGGCCAGGATGGTATTCTATGTAGGGCGATCCCTGAGAACGCCAGGTAATAGAGTCCTGGTTTTCCTGTGTAACTGTCCGCCACCACGATTTGGCGAATGAAGCCCCCAACCGCCAGTTGCCCTTTAAAAGGGGGAGTATATAAGGTATATCTCCCGCCTTCTTCGCATGCCTTCGTGGTGTAATGGTCAGTATACTCGACACGTAACCGAAAGGTCCATGGTTCGATTCCCGGCGAGAGCATTGCTCATTTTTCATCTCTCCTGCTTCTAAATAACCTAATTACTCTACAAACTTTCCATTCGAACGTGGGTAGTTTATTGCGGGCGTAGGAGAATTTAATTATATTTGTAACTATACGAGCAGAATTATTAATTTAACCGAACTGACGTATTGATTTCTAACTGTGAGATTTATCTTTCTCTGGTGTTTTGAAGTGTTTGTGGTGTTTAAAGTGTTTGAAGTGTTTAAATGAAAAGTGTTTGTGGCGATCTCTAAAGAAGTATTGAAATTTATGTATTTACAGGAAGGTGAGATGATATAGTTTTAGTTTAGAGAGAGATAGCATTTTCAGAATTAGAAAATGATTCGTATCATAGTATTTCATTGTTAAAATAATCCTTTCATTATTTTTTACCAAAACACCAGGGAGGATATTTTCATTTCTTGATTGACCTTAAGAGATTGAGTATTGAAATGATAAACTTTGTTTTACTGTGTTGAGGACTAATGAAAATTTTAATCTAGCTTAAAGTATTAGTTTTAGTTAGTAATTATGAGAATTTTTTTTTGTCGCGGCAACAGATACTGAAAGTTAAGTAAGCAAGTAGTTTAAAGGTAATAAATTAACAGTTATCATTTCTCCTTAACACATTTGTTAACGATCATTGAATCTATTTCAAGAAGATTGGTCATTTTACATTACACCATAATAGCAATTACATTAGTTATGTAAGATTAGGAATCCAGCACCGAAGAGGATTATTTAAAAAGGAATTCTGGGCAAGATTTTTGAAGCTGACTAAATAAAATTCTAATCAGCTCCTTTATATGTACGGGACTAAGATTATCGTACTGAATAATGTGAAGGTTCATAACTGCGAAGATTAAAGCTTACAATTTTAAGAAAAAATTAAGTATTTTTTTTATGAATTGTATGTAACGCAACCAAAGCTGTAACAATTTGATTTATTTTAAATAACAAGTTAATATTTTAATTTGCATTTTTATTATCAATTCTTACTTAGTCATGAAGCTCGTTCTCTCCAGATGGCTACGTAGAATTTTTGCATAGCAGTATACTCGTAAGTAGTTTAACCGGAACTGTAGAAGTTGTCTTTTGTCTGAAAAACAATAGTCCAAGTCTGTACCAAGGTGCGACTTAACGAGCTAAATGATGGAGTTGCGAACAAATATGGTGAACATTGCTGATTAAATCCTGGCCGGTATAGCTAATTTCGAAGAAGTCCTGTCCAAAACGGCAAGCTGCATTTGAAGGCTTAATGAGTAAAAAATTAAATAGAATTGTATTTCCTTCTGCAGTAAAATTAAGTTGTGAATTTTTATCATAAAACTAATGTTTAATCAAGCAGCATCTGTACTTGCATGTTAATTCTCAAGTAGAGGCCTGTTAAAACTTGAGTTGAATTTTATTGTGTTCTTGTCTGCATGAACCTTGAAATTTCACTTCCATCACGATAACTCGTCTAAGGAAGTTATTGGAATCTATTATTTAGAATACACAGGAATAACTATAGAATTAGAAACCCATACACTCTGAAATTCAACAGTAGGTGCCATAAATTCATATCTAAAACGCATTTTTTCATTCTACATACAGGCATTTTCTCCAGTTAGGCAATGACAAGCAAAGTTATAATAGAAAAACTTTGTTGCTTAAGTACTAAAGTATATTAAAAATCTACTTTTTAATTAGAATATCCGTTACACTTTTTTAATTTCTATTTTAATGTTTATTGACACATTTTTCTCGATATAAGATCAGTAATCGATCATAAGATCGTGTGATATTAGTAATTCTATCTTTACTTTCTTGTCCTGAGACTGTGCTTATTCACGCATTCCAGACTTCTAAGTATTTATTAATGTGGAAAACTTGAAAAAAAGGGGAGTGTTTAAAAACAAGCTTATTGAAATGAATCCACTTCTACATAGTAAAACGCCTCTTTGGAATATTTTCCTCCTGCTACCAGATTCATTCGATCTTTAATAGCGTCATAGAAAACTTATGGGAGTATGTCTAAGTTTCATGCTGTTGTTATCAGCATCATTATGAAATCAGTCACTGACAAGTAGGAAATACATTACTGGGCTTAAAACCTAGAATCAGTTCAAGCTAATTCAATAAATTTTTGTGTTACGTGACAGTACTTATAGATGCGTTTTCATTTATTTTTCTCGTAGTTACTTATGTATGTTTACTAAAATTATATCCTTTTGCTGCTTTTTCATATATTTACTATAACACCATTGTTGTCATTTATATCGGTCATATGTCCGTTGGACATTTGAAGCATCATACAATATTTTGAAAGATGCTAGTAACTCTTCTTTTCTGTCGAATGAAGCCCTAACTTAAAGATGAGTATTTTTTGACATGCGACAAGTGTGTATTTATTTCGTACCACCTGCTTTAATCTATTGTTTACTCTTATAATTTCATATATTATTTGAATTCTGATACTTATACACAAACTATAATACTAGAAAGTTTGCCTTAAAATATCGCGAAATTTGCCTACACTGGAGAACGAAAGGAATTGCTAGTGTAACCAATGAAACGGTTTTCGAATTTTCTGAATTGTCCATAAAGGACTGCCATTTTATTCTTTCCATTTTACTAAAATATACATTTTTTTGTATTTTAAGTAAAGTTTTACCACATATCATTTTGTATAGTATCTATTCATTCCAATATATATTCCGTTTCATACTATTAAAACAAAAAAATAATCAATCATTCAATCTTTTTAAACTTATTCTTCAATTTCTTTGTCTATATGAAGATAAGCTTTAACTAGGTCAATGAAGGGTAACCTTAGCGTCAACGTTGACGCGCCACGATGATCAAAGCATCAAGCTACTATTCATCAGTATTTAAGTTGAATATTTCTCCCTGCGTGAGACTGATTCAGTCTCTGAATTCATTTGAGCAACAATTGTATTGAATTATTCTATGTTATTATCGTTAGGATTTAAACATTTTTAGCATCTTTAAAATTTAACAATGGTTTTAATCACCAGTTTTCTGTCTGCATACCGTTTTGAGACTTTATTATCGAAAATAAGCAGAATTTAGAAAGATAAAAAAACTGTCTAACAAATGATGTTGGTTCTGCTTGCTTGGATTTGAAGTGAAAAATTGCCTACTTTCAGACTAACGCTTAAAAACTAAACGCCAAAAAGTCGTTAATTAATTTTCTCAATGGTAATGAGTTCTATATCCATTGCTAATTCAATTTAAAATTATTTTAAAAGAAAGGTAGATTTTAATACATTATTTTAGCTCGATTTTCAGAGGGAATACCATTTCCTTCACGCTTGAATCATAGTTCCTTTTCGTCTTAGTATTTTTGTTATAACTGCGGTTTTTCTTCTAAGTTTACGAATCTTACCAACGTTACTTACTAACATTAATTTCACACGTACCCGAGTTTGTTTTACCCGTATTTAATTTTTGTACTAATTTGATATTTAAGTATTTGACACCAACAATGACTAGACTGTATTGCTTTTAATTAACGACTATGTTACGAAAATACTATTTTTTGTTCTGAGGAGAATAGAGAGAAATATGAAATTTAACAGTTCCTTAAACGGGAATTAGACAGTTGACGGAGGGATGTTTTCTAACATGCTGAGAAAAAACGATTAGCTAACGTCTTGGCGCCTTCAGGAATTGAATATGGTATGAAAATAGTAATTCTAATGCTTTAATTACTTAATCACAATTGGATCTAGAGAATAAGATAGTTTATTAAAGGAAAATATATAAGCTATTACTATCACAGCCTTTGATTATATTACAGCTTGGTATGAAATAAAAAATAACAGCACGAAAGTTGTGCATATAAAATGTAGGTTTTGACAGGGTATAATTTTGAATAAATGACTTGTATTTCACAGCAATTCTGAGGGAAATTATACACGAAACGATTATTCAAAGTATAATTCAAAACGACGCATTTGAGACCGCATTATTAAAGTAAATTCTAAAGAAAAGTCTCGAAGAGCTTGCAAATTCACTAATGTCATGTTTAACCTATTGTCTGTTTTTTCAAAGATGATGTGAAATCATATACAAATACAATACGCGACATTTTTATTTATAATGATAGAAATATCGACATCCTAATTGCCTTTTATTCGTATAAGACTTTTGTTCTACTTTTATGCCATCTGAAATTTCATCTTCCCCAGAAGTTTCATCAACGTAACTAAATTACAATAAATCATATTAAAATAGTCAAATAGCGCTAATGTTTTCAACATGTTGAACATAAACATGCCCATATGTAAAACAATCCTTTTTAAATATCTTGGAATTTGTCAGATATGATTGCCATCTATGAAATAAACACATTAATTTTACTAAAGAACTGTCATTCAAATAAATTTAAAGTAATCAGTTACTGCGTTCTCTTTTTTAAAAATTTAAAATAAGCAAGTTCAATTGATTTTTTTCCCTCGAGATTTAATACGAATTTTCGTTAAATAATTTATGCAACAGCGATATACTTTTTCTGCGCAATTTGAGTTAATTAATGAATTAACGTTGATCAAATACAACATCTGTTGCCCAGAATGAAATTATTTGTAAACAGCATCAGAAATAAGAAAAATCGATATTTAATTTTTTCCCCCTAGATGTTAATATTTACTCAACTTTTTCGGTGAATACCTCTAATTCTGAGGATATTATTTTTCGTCAAGCCTGTCATGGGCAGGATATATGGATTATCGTTCATCCCAAACTAATTTCTTTCACGTCAAATTTGAAATTTCGAAATAAATACTGTGCCTGTTCCTTACTGCAATCATTTACTCTCTTATTCATGATGAGTTCCAGATCCATTAAATAATGAAACTGGAGTTGGGTGTTAGTAGTTTTACTGCTGTTCCTAAGCTTTAAGTATTGATCTTTTCGAATAGGTTTATTCAACTTTAATATTAAGGTTTATTCAGTGTTACCAGTTTGGTTTATTGAGTTTCAATTTATTTGATATTTATTATCGACGGCTCAGCTGCTCATTTTTTCAAGTCGAAAATCATGAACATTAAGTCATTCAAGACCTAAATTTGTGTTATATTACCAGGTGTGAGTCCAACCATATGTACCTAAAACTGTATTATTTCATAACTACATTCAGTTTAATAATACCGTATTTAAGCAGGTACCCTTGTAACTAGGGGTTGCAATTTCGGACCAAAAGTTCAATACCGGTATTCGGTATTTTTTGGATCTTAATACCGGAATACCGGTTTTAATACCGGTAATAGGAATTTTAGAAAGAGAAAGAAAATATAGGTGTTTCTTTGTTTTATTAGAGAGAGTAAATACCACAAAAAATCATTTGTAACTTCTAAATTATAACAGTATGTTATGAATCACAAAAAAGTAAAGAAACAAGAAACATATTATGTATTTAAATCACAAAAAAGTGTAAATATCACTATTCAATCTGTGGTAAATTTTTGAAATGTGATCTTGAAAAACATAATGCATCAATTGTACTGTCATTAAGCCTTTAACATAATTTTGTGCAAAAATTACCAGGTGTTGAAAACGCTATTTCAGCATCTATGCTAGTTGGTGGTACTGTTAGCAATGAGCGATATACTTTTTTAAGTATTTACCTCCAAATCCCTCATCTTCATATAAATATATTTCTCGTCGGATGGTTTTGGATATAACTGATTTATGTATTGCATTTTGGTTTATTGAAAATGTTTTAGTTATCGCTAATTCTAATTTCTGTTCAAGAGACAATTGCTTTTCACTATCGATATCGACATTAGTGTCATCATCATCTTCGGTAACTGTACCGAATTCTTCTGAATGTACACTGGTGTGCAAAACTTAAGCAACAATGTAAAAATTTAGCAGATAGCCATGAAATTGCAGAAAAGGGGTCTGGAGATCAGTAAAATGAACACGTAAGTCAGTAGAAGCATCATGCGTATGCAAATATCAGGAACGAAACATCAGAGGCGACGTGAGCGTACACAAAACGCGTGATGTCGGCGCGCGCAGCTCAACAGTAGAATAGAAGGAAGGACGGAGACGCAATTCAACATATTCGCTGCAAGTGCCAGTGAGTCAGTTCGTGAAATGTGGCTAGACGAAATCACATGGACGTCTTCACACGTGGAAGAATGATCGGAAAGCTGGAAGAGAGGCGTACTGTCACCAGGTAGCTGCAGAGTTCGGAATCAACAAAAGTGTCGTTTCGCGCGCTTTTAAAGCGTTCCAAACCACAGGTACAGCTGTTAGAAAGGTTGGTGATGGCCGCCCGAGGACGACATCTGCAGGAGATGACCGATATATCGTCCTGCAGGCGAAAAGAGGCCGACAGCAGTCAGCAAGCGCCATTGCTCAGCAACGCTGTACAGCAACGAGGTGACAAGTGTCCCGGTTTACTGTGGTCAGACGCCTTCATAAAGGGGGCCTATTCACCCGCCGTCCTGAACGCTGCCTCCTGTTGAAAGTTAGCCACCGATGCCACCGTTTACAGTGGCGCAGAGAGCACAAAAACTGGACAACTGATCAATGGAGTCGTGTCGTCTTTACGGATGAGAGTCGGTTCAGTACCAGAAGCGATGCTCAACGCGTTTTGATTTGGAGAGAGGTGGGGACCCGGTTTTATCCCAGTAACATCAAGGAAAGACACCCTAACGGTGGTCCTGGAGTTTTTGTCTGGGGAGGCATTATGCTGAACGGGCGAACTGAGCTCCACGTTTTCGACAGAGGGTCTGTAACCGGGGATCGCTATTGTGAGGAGGTACTCCTTCCCCATGTGCGTCTGTTCCGAGGTGTCATTGCCCCAGACTTAATTTTTATGGATGACAATACACGGCCACATTGGACTCTTGCAGTTGAGGAGCTACTGGAAAGTGAAGATATCACTCGAATGGATTGGCCAGCGTACTCCCCAGATTTAAATCCCATCGAACATGTGTGGGACGCTTTGTGGAGACCCATTGCAGCACGCTTACATCCTCCGGAGAACGCCCAAAAACTCCATCAGATGCTGATTGAGGAATGAGCACTCCTACCGCAAGAAATGTTGCACCAGCTGGTTCTCAGTATGCGGAGACGGTGCGAAGCAACCATTGCAGTGAGGGTAAGGCATATCTCATATTAAAGAACATCTGCTTGTTGTTCTTTCTCTTGGATAGACAATCACGAGTCACGATACTATGCATTCAATAAAGCTTGTTTTTGTTTGATTCCATATCGTATGCATTGTATTCCTTTTTCAGCTCCGATGCTTTCGTCATCCTTCACGTACATAATACTCTTCTTCATTTCCGCATTTCATGTCTCTCAGTTGATTTCTCGTGGAGTTATGGCAAAAAACCCTGCTGTTGCTTAAGTTTTGAACACCAGTAGATAGGCTTGTGGGTAAAAAATTTACTATAAACTTAATCAAATTTGATTTGGTTAGTCTCTTTTCTTCTTTTCCGTTTTCCTTTTTAGAATCCTTATAATTATGTATTTCATTTTTAAAATCCTTATAATTATGTAAATACCATAAAACATTTGCTGTTTCGGTGTACCTTTCTTTTGTGCGATTTTTCAATGTACGTACATTCCTCAGATAATGATGTCTACTGTTCTTTCAGTGACTGCAACAGAAAATTTACTATTGCATTAGCTTTTAATAAATTAGAATCTCTCCGACATAATGCCTCCACAGCCAGTTTTATTGGAAGTAGAGCTGACACAGTTCTGGATATTAAGTCGAATTCACTATCGGAAAAATTAATTTGTAGGTTTAAGCCGATTATTGCTTTTTGGATTGGCTTTCTCAGTTTAAAAAATCGTTCCATCATTAGGAGTAAACTGTTCCAACGTGTTTTAGACTCTAATATTAACATATGTTCTGTTTTATTTTCAGTTAGTATATATTTTTGTAGGCGAACGTTTAAATATCTTAACAATTTTTCGAACTTTATTAATTATAGAAAACAATTCTTGATGAGTTAATATTTCATCCTCATTAGCAATAACTTCTTCAACAATTTACATTCGTCATTATCTTCATTGTCAGTATCACTCTCACTCTCTTCAAAGTCCAAATATCAGAAGTTTCTATAACCGCAGTATTTGGGTTTTTCTGTTCTTTCTTTTTTTGTGGTATATTACTCCTAATTGAATGCCATAAGCATAGTACAATTGCTGATTTGCACCAAGCTTGCACCAGCTTTCCAACTTTTTACATAACCGTTGCTCCATCAGTCGTTATGAATATAATACTTTCTTCCAGGGATAATCCATGTTTCCCTAATTTAGATTTAAGCCCTTCCACACATTTTTCGGCTGGAATACTTCTCGAGACATGTGTAAGTCTTTTATCACAATTTTGTTTTCCTGAATGAATATTTATAGCTAAATAGCGTCTATTTCTTACACTTGTCCATTCAACAAATGTAAGACTAAATTTTTCATCATTTACTTTTAATTATATTAACTCGTGTTTTAAAAAATTGCGAATACCGTTACTGTAGTTTATAACAGTTCTTCTTAATCGATTGTTAATGGATGTTGGTAGATTTTTAAAACCTCTGGCGGAGAGTGATTTTCCTAATTCAGTAGAAGTGTAGTACACTCAAAGGGGCAAACCATTTAATATTGTCATTTTACTTACATTATTTTATCCAAATTAATTTTTTTTGTTCAAAATAATCTAAAATCTCTGATGGCATGGCTTACGCTTAGAAACTGTGCTTAAATTTGTATCTTCATCGCAATTAGATTCTTTCCTTTTTAACAAATTTGTATCATGTTTCGTTTTTAAATGTGTATGGAGTCCGCTTGTACTTTCTCCATTCACTTTAATAACTATTGAACATTTTTTTCCATTGTGCCACCTTATTCTTTTTATCATATAAATAATGAAACCAAACCGAAGTATTAATTTTTTATGTTCTTTAAAGTTTTTCATTGCCATGAGTTTATTAATTATGAGTATATAATAAATCTGAAAAATATTTTGAACCCTAAAGTATGATATGCAAATACAATGTGAATAACAAACTCACCAATTTAAAAAAATATCGAAATACAGGGTGTTTATAAAGTCCCGGACCCATTTTGATGTTTAATAACTCATAAAATAATGAAGATATAAACAAACTTATGGCATTTATTAATGGAATAACTCATATAGTTTCCTTTTCAGGTTTGAATATCTATACTTTTGTAAATATCGTCTGCGCGTGTGGTTAATTTCAGATAATTTCATTTTCCAGTTTAAATAGCTGTACTTTTCTAAATATCGTCTGCTTATTAATTGCATTTTTCTCTCTTTTGGCAACTATTGCAATGTTATGTTTACTTTTGATGTGTTTGTTCTAGTACTTTTTTATGTGATGTTTTATTTGATTAGATATTAAGAAGAATACATACACCAGAAGAGAAAGCACAGATTTTATGGTGGTTCATAGAAACGAAATCCATAATGCAAACACAGAGAAATTGCAGAAGAATTTACCAAAAAGATCCTCCATCCAAAAGCAGCATCTTGCGATGGAAAAAGAATTTTCTAGAATTTGGAAGTATCGCAGATAAGAAACGTTCCGGACGTCCTTGCGCAAGTGATTTTGGTGTTGAACGTGTCGGAGAGACATTTTTACACAATCCTAGACCATCTGTGAGATCAGCGGCAAGAGAATTGGATATGCCAATTTCAACGGTGTACAAGGTTACTAAGAAAAAATTAAGACTGCACGCATACAAAGTTCAAATTGTTCAAGTTTTGGAACCTGACGATAGGCCTAGGATGATGGCCTTTGCAACAGATATGTTAAAGAGGATAGAAGACGATGCTAAATTTCTGAAGCGCATAATGTTCTCCGACGAAGCATCCTTTCATCTTTCTGGCATTGTTAACCACCATAATGTGCGGATATGGGGATCTGGAAATCTCCATGAATACTGTGAGGCACAAAGGGATTACCCAAAGGTTAATGTGTGGTGTGGATTAATGCACGACCGAGTCATTGGGCCTTTCGTTTTTACAGAAAAGACGGTCTCATCAGTCGTATACTTAGACATGTTGGAAAACTTCGTATTTCCACAACTAGAAGAGCTTCAGCCACATGTCTTTTTGCAACAAGATGGTGCACCACCTCATTGGGGTACCATCGTTCGTAGTTCTTTGAATGACCATTTTACAGGATAATGGATTGGGCGAGGAGGTCCAATTCCTTGGCCACCCAGATCACCTGATATAACGCCGCTGGACTTTTTCCCTTGGGGATTTGTAAAGGACAACGTTTACAGGAGGAGAGTGTCGAACATTGATGACTTAAAAGCGAGAATTACAACCGCAATAGCCTCTGTGGATGCCGACATGCTTGCCGGTACCTGGCGTGAAATTGAATATCGACTTGATACTCTCCGTGCGATGAAGGGGGCACACGTGAAAATTCATTGACAAGGGTCATGAAAATTTTTGAGTCTATCTAACCATTTATGTTATTAATTTTAATCTATCTTTATTATTTTATGAGTTATTAAACATCAAAATGGGTCCGGGACTTTATAAATACCCTGTATTACACACTTTCTTCACAACTACAACCGTGTTTTCACAGATACGAATATCAGACTACGAATCCTGCGCGTGTGCAGTATCGTTCTGAGCTGTAATAGAACACGACAGTTTTGGCCCGCCCCCTTGGATGATTCACATATTGTATCACTTTTCTAGACTGTACGATGCAACTTTGTATTCAGTCTAATTAATTTCGCCCGTTAGGAAGACATAAAGCAAAAACGTATACTATTTTGCTATGTTGGTGACCTCTTAACATAGAGTGGAGACAATTTAAAACATTCTAGTAAATACCGAAAAAACGGTATTTAAACTTGTGAATACCGGTATTACAAAATTGTAGAAATGGCTCAAAATACCGTTATTCGGTATCCCGATATACCGGTATTGCAATCCCTACTTGCAACGTTTACCTCTTCACTAAAGAGTTTAAATTCCAAAAAGAACTTACACTAGAAAATAGCGTTTACTTTTGGTATATTTTCAGATACGTTGATGACATCTTAGCAATTAATAATTTAATGAAAATGGAAAAAAATAATATCTCTCTTGCCTAAAATTTAACAAAGCGAACCAACAGTAGGAAAATAGTAATTACTTAGCTTTGCATATTTTAGACTACAAAAAAAATCAAAATCTATGAAAAAAAAGAATTTAAATTCAGTACTATTAAACGCATTAACTGGTATTCTAACATTTCAAAAACGCATTTTAAAATACTATGTGCACTCAGTTACTAACAATAAAAAAATGTTTGCAATGTTATTAACTTTTTTCAAAAAGAAATTCGACGTTTAATAAATCTACTTATTGAAAAGTGAAAAGTCAAAATTCGCGAAACAGTAAAAAAAGAGCATGCATTAGCTACAATTTTTAAATTACATTCTAATAACGATATGATAAATTTACTTTAGACTAAGAGGCTGGTGAAGAGGGATGACATTTGCATAGAGTTCATTATAAATATGTTGTAGAGATACTAGGATGTTTGGAAGCAGGAGAGATGGAAAAATGAGCAATGTTGATGGTGTTTATAAGACTCATTCGGACGTTTTCGTAATTGATCAAATAGAAAAAACGTTTTATAATGCTTTTGTGTACAGTTTTCTAGGAGTTTTTATCGTAAATTACGTTACTGTATTTTTGCGTTTCAATTTATTTTGATTTTGAATTTACTTTTATTCTTTGCTTGTAACTAATAGGGTCCCGAACGACATGTCGGGATAGTTCTTGGCCTAATTTGACTACTAGACATATTCTATTGCATTTGAGAACAATTTATTGACAGAGGTTTGAGTCACATGATGCACTCATTAATCGCGCACGTTTAATGTTTTAAATACTAACTACTTGAAACGTTCTATCTGAAGCATTAAACATATGAAGATTAATAGTTTTTATTTGTTACTACAGTTCATACCTTTTTTTTCTCCCTTTAATTGGCCGTTTAAAAACTTTTATTCTCCGGCTTTTTTAATTTTTTCTTTATTAATTAACATGAGGCAGTTTTGCTTCCCTACAAAAGCTTCCCTCGGATAGAATAATCTTTCAAATTTTTTAATTAATTTCCTTTCGTACTAATTGCTTATATTACATAAATCACATAAATATACGTACTACTTCCAAAACTACGGAAAATTTTCTAATCATTAATAACAATGGAAAATAATAAAATTAAAATAAAATAAATCAATAAATTTTTGTAAAATAATTCAGCAAAAAAGGAGGGAAACTTGTTATAAAAATCTTTGAAAAATAAGCTTTAGGCCAAAAGTTTAGGAGAAACGGTAACTAAAAAACTAAAAATGCAACGAATTAAAAATGGCTCGAGTCAGTATATCTTCAGAGAGGAGGCCAGACCCGAGCACTTTAATAAAGTCTCATTTATAAAATCTACGAAAGGTTTTCATATTCTGCGAGTGCTCTATATTTTTGTAATTAATAAAAGACTTTTCGGATAAATAACAAAGCTTTAAAAAATATGCAAAATACAAATAAATCAAACGAATTTTTTAAATTGTTCAATAATTGTAATAAATAATTATAAAGATTTTGTGTCAGAAGTTTTACAAACAAAAGATATAAAAGGATGAAAAATACAGAAACTCGCCGCGCTTTTGTGTAGCCATTTCGAAAAAAAATGAGACGAAAGCTGTTATAGTTAGTGTAGGAGTGAAGGGTTATACCGATTTGGCGAATAAATTACACAAAGTTGTATTGGCGAGAAATAAATTGCTCAAATCGTGGAAAACAAAGTACTTGCGCTTCGTTAAAAATTTATAATACCCCGTAAAGCAGAATGCGACAGGTTCTCTGAAATAACCTAAATTTCATAACAATCTAATTTCGCTTAATCCAAACGGAATAAACAAGCATAAAAAATCTATGGGCTTTGTTTTTGTTCAACAAATTAAAAAAACGTTATCAGCAAATTTACTCGGAAATA
>KK113457.1:625531-672952 GCA_000611955.2 Stegodyphus mimosarum
CTGCTGGATTTTTAATATCAGCTGAAAATGCCGTTAATACACTGAAAAATATTCAAATTAAAGACATTAACTGTTACGATTTTGAAAATCTGTGTACTACACTTACAGAAATTTACAATAGCTTATTGGAATCAACCAAAAACGTTTCCAGGAATTCTTCAAATCATTGAAAGCAATGAAGAGAAATGCTATACTTCCACAATATTTCGTAACTTTGTTAAATTTGAGGATAATATTTTCCAGCAAAATTAGCTTTTACAAAAAGATGATAATCACATAAAAATAAACGTAATTTCACGTACAGGTACATTGATGAAAATATTTTTATTAATTATGATGGGTTTCTAGAAAAGAGCAAAATTTATCCCAGCTGCCTTAAACTTAATGAAAGCAATTTAAACCAGGAACAAATTGGCTTTCTCGATTCAAGCATTATTAACTGTCAGCGGATTATACTTTTTGATAAGAGGAGAGTTTTTAAATTGACTGCCAATAAACTCATCAATTGGCATTCCAACTTATCTAAAACACAGTTTTAGCTAGTACTGTAATTAACCAAATACACAGAATTGAAAGTCGAAAGAAAAGAAATTGAAATTTACTCAGAAATTTCAATCCTTTAAAATGAAGCACTTATTCTTACACACAAACTTCAGAAGGATAAAATTTCAATTTATTTTATTAAATTGCAGTTGAGGAAAACTGGCATTAATTACCTACCGGCTTCAAAACTGAACATTAAGTATGATGTTATAACTTATTACACCGTGAGGAGGATAGAGATATATGAGATTTTCTGGAGCAAATATTTGTGACTAACTGGCCATTTTCTCTTCAAAGACACATTGAAACCGAAAAGTGTCTTTTCCGTTTTCTACTGTTTCTTGCTGCTGACACAGAGATTTCATTTAATTCAATCTAAATTTAATCTATTTTTTTTTCACCAACAAAGTGGAATCCCTAACTCCTCTCAAAATAACCGTTTTGTCCCATTTTTCCAAAATGGCTACATAAATCTCTATTTTTCATACATTTACATCTTTTGTTAGTATAATTTTTGATTCAAACTGTTTACAATTAAATATTATAATTGTGCAGAAATTTTAGATTTTTAAAAGTTTGTTTGATTTTTTTTTAAAATTTTGCATAATTTTGTAACATTTTGTTTTTTAATTTCGACTTCAAATTTAGCATTTCTGCCCGCATAATGATTCTGTTCTACTCTGAATTTCTTCTGTTTTTATAATAAAATCCAAAAACGCAGAACGTAGATTTAGTGAGTCGCCCAAAATGTCTTTTATTAATTACAAAAAATTGTCTGAGCACTCGCAGAATACGAGAATATTTTTAAAGTGTTCAGTTCTAGCCTCTTCCTGAAGATGTATAGATTCGAGGCATTTTTAAGCCGAGAATGTTTAGTTTTTTAGCTTTTTAACTACAGTTTCTCCCCACTTTTGGCCTAAGGCTTAGTTTTTAAATCTTTTAAGAAGTTACCTTTTTTTTCGCTTCCACATAATCATTTTTAGAAAGTTATTGATTTATTTTATTTATTGATTGATTTCACTTGTTTTACTTTTAATTTTTTCATGTATTTTAATGATTACAAAATTCCCATGATTTTTAGAAGTAACAGATTTATTTACGTAATTTATGATTTAATTAAAGCTTCTTTAGGACTTGATTGTAATATTTCTTAATGAACTAAACCTTTTTGAGTTCTTAAAATTTATTTTTTTATTATATATATATGTGTGTGTGTGTGCGTGTGTGTGTCAGTAGTTCATTCCGTATAATTTTTAAATAATTTAACAGGCTCCAGAAATTACAGATTTAGTTAATGTATTCGTATTTTCCTAATCTAGTGTAAAGACGCAGCGGAAAAATCGCTTCTTTCAGCACTTATTAGTTTCAACTTATGTCGGTGTTATAATATTCTACTAGATAACTGCAGAAATTTGAATCAGTTTTGTTTGATTTAATCTTAGACCTTAAATTAAGTTTCTGTAATTTTGAATTACGTTCTCTCTTGTCTATTGTATTGCTTCCGATATACAAGTTACGATACATTTCTACACAAATTTTTACTCTTTAATGGAATTCAGTATTCAAAATCGTATCATGTCATTTAAATGTATAATGATGTGACTGTAACAAAAATGTAGATGTTGTTTACGAATAATCTAAGTACTACTAATATTGCAAATATTTTTCAATGTATTATTTCACAAATGTCTGGTATATAACACTATATAACATGTAAAACGTGTATTTACAAGTTCAATAAATATGCTTTTATTTAAAATGCAGTGCTATGTCAGAAAATTTTTTGTATACTCCATTTTGTAGTTCTCTAGTAGCTTCAATAGATTAAGTAATACTGGGATTAGAGTTTTATTGATAACTTAAATAATTTTGCGACATTTGTCTTTGGTAAATCCGTGCACTTGGACCTAGTATAAAAGAAATTCAGTCTGAGGATTCGAGGTGTGTCAAAGAATGTATTCGAAAGATTATTGGGTCGTTTAAAGGACTGTTTCTCATTAGATTCAGGATATAATTTGAAGCTTCTTGATCTAGGGGATTGGAGTATGACGTCGAGATTGTTCCTGGATGTCTCTAATCTGTCATTGTTTCTGGAGATTGATTGCAATGCATTAAGAAATAACCTAGCTGCAAAGAATTGCATTTTAGTAGGAAGTCGTATCCATGCTATGGCCGGATTAACGGAACAAATAACTGATTTTTAATTTTTGTGCTCATATGAGTAATTCCTTGAGCGATATTAAAATAGAAACTCATTGCTATGTCGTTCATAGTGTTTTCATATCTATATGCGTAATTAAGCGATTATCAGTAAACTTAGTGTGAAATGCGATAATAATAATATAATAAATAAATAAAATAGTAAATGGAAAATAAGACCACAGATTAGTGCAGAGATTTTCCTCTAATTTGCTTTTTCCATTGGCTATAAGCAAAAGATTGTTTAAAAAAAGCATTATTCATAATTATATCGCTAATCACTGTATTCGTAATAATATAGTCAGAAAAATTAGCAATAAATTATTTAAAAGAATTTCCACAATTTAAACAAAATGAATGGCTTCAAGCAAATGATTTCTGAACTGTTAATTAAAATTCTAGTGCAAATTCATGAGAATATTTTAATATGTAATTCCCTACATGTTATTTTAAATATTATAGTGATTTAAAATATTTGTTGAATACCAATAATCTTAAAGAGGGAAATATATTTATTTGAATATAAATAAAGTTCAATAATTAAGTCATGTTTTCCTGGAAGGTTGTTTATATGCGTCCTTCCCGCTTTTCTCACGGGTGTGATATCAGTTTATCCCCTGTAGTACAAATTGGCCAATGGTTTGTCTTGATCTGGTCTAATTAACTTTTTGGTAGCTACTTAGACTTCATGGCATTTGTATGGAAATATAATTCTTAGAGAACATTTTATTCTAGGTATGGATTCTTTGAATTCAGCCCACTCTTTGTTGGGTTTGTAAAAATACCTGTTTTTACTTGTGAATTTTCTATGTAATATTGTCTACGATATACTACTTTTCTCAATTTGAATTCATCAAAAAGGAAATATGTAATGTACTAATGCTATGATTTGATTTTATGTCCAATCCGACTGAATTAAAATCTGTTATCTCCACAAAATTAAGGTTGTAAAATTATGGAAAGAATAAATGGGGGCAATAGTAAGCTTAAAATAGTTTTTGATATTTTAAGCTTAATCAGCAGTGTCGAAAAAGTGGGAAAAAGAACTGAACCTAATAACTTTGTATCATTCACTTTTCATCGTTTTAAAAACAATGAATGTTGGCTCTTAGTGAAACAGTAATACATCTATTTCAGCCACATACTAACTCGTTTACTTGCTTTGTAATCGCAAAGACAAATAAATCGAAGGATGCAGATAGCAATACATATTTAGCAAGAAGCACACAGATATGCTGTATATTATTATGCTGTATATGTATTAATTCAGCTTTGTGCTTTCGTGCTGGGATCATAAAAGTTTAAGGCGGAAATTTTATTTCAAACTAGTATGGCATCATTTACTTCAGTCAAAGACAAAGCTTTCTACTAGACTTTGCAATTAAAATATTAGAATATAGTTATGCTTCGATCGGAGTAAGGCATAGGTTCCTTTCAATGACTACTGTCCTTTGAATGGTTGTAAAGAAACCCGTATGAGCGCAGTTTCTTAAAACTTCCGAAACACTTCATTTTTCTGATTATTTTATATAGTATAAAGCATAACTAACTATTCATTAGTCGGGTTTAATGTTAGTTTAAAAAAGAACGTATTTTTGATCTGTTTTGTTCTGTACTTTTGTTTTGCCTTATTTAATTCATTTTTAGATCTTCGTTAAACATTTAATAATTATTTCAATACTCAATGAGGATTTCTTGATAATCCTAAAAATATATTTATTAATTGGAGAACATAATTGAATTTATTTTTACTCTTGAGTCTGATAGTGAACATTTGCTTGTTTCATATAATTTCCAATCTACATTTCTTTAGGAAAGCAAAAGAATCTAGCTAAATTATTCCTTAATATCACTTTGTAAGCATACAGGGATAGTTTTGCTGATATATATACTGAAAATTTATTTTAAGAATTTAGAACAATTATTAAAGTCAATTAACAAAAACCCTTTCGGTTTTTCAAGCAGTTACATCTCCTTTTTCAGAACCTCTTATTATGCACTACATAAAAAAGTGATTAGTGATATCCATTACATAAAATAGTAAATAGTAAAATAAATCCATTGCATAAAATACGTGTTATTCCTTTGCTTTCTACTCTTTAATTAACGTTAAGAAGGCATCATTTGCATTTATTAACTTTCGGATAATAGGCATTGTTCGTATTTCAATCGTTCTATTGTAATTATCGTGAAATCCAGCACGAGTAAATCTTGCATCAACGTATTGTTGTTAGACTTCATGCATTTTAAATAGATGCAACGCATCTTAGCTAAAAGAGACTGTTTTATGCTGAATAAAAGCTGCTTTGTTATTACGAATTAAAAAATTAAAAAGAGAATAAATTGCAACAGCAAAACAACCATATGAATAGAAGAGACTTCTAAAGACGTAATACACTGGTTATCATAAATTAAGAAAAAATCACGATTACTGAAAAGGTTACATGTAGAATTTTATGAAACTTACCCAAAATACACAACACATAGTAAGGTATTAAATAACATAAAAAGAAATTACCAGACAATTATGGTAGTATAGAAATTAGCTCATGTATGTAATGAACAAATCAAAGGTGTCAGTGTGCTATAGGAAAAGTACCTTCAATATGGAAGCGATGTGTGATGCTTGTAATTATGCGGTCTATCAGTTCCCTAGGAAGCAAGAGCCATTACTCTTGCAAAGCATTTGCAAGCGCGGCAAGGGTCTAAGGGGCGGATTGAGAGCAGCTAGAGGCCTCCCTAAAGCATCCCAAACGTGCTCGATAGGATTCAAGTCCGGGGATCGAGCTGGCCACTCCATGCGCATAATTGTTTTCTGTTGAAGATAATCATCTACGATGCGAGCCCTGTGCGGTCTTGCGTTGTCGTCCTGTAACAGGAAAGCATCACCTATTGCCCCGGTATATGGACGCACATAAGCATCAAGGATGTCATTTCTATAAACCTGAGCATTCACGGCTCTCCTTGGAAAGACATGGAGGTCTACGCGTCCACCCAAAGAGATGTCACCCCAAACACAGACACTGCCTCTTCCGTATGCATCTCTTTCACGGATTTTTGACGGATGATAACGGGTTCCAGGTTTTCTCCATATCAAATAACGCCTATTATCGCCTTCTAGACTAAACCTGGACTCATCCGTAAAGAGAACAGCCCTTCATTGATCAGGCGTCCAGTGGACATGTTGTCGTGCCCACTGCAAACGGTCCCTCCTGTGGCGTGACGTGAGCGGCACGCAAATGGCTGGTCGCTTCGCATACAGACCACCTTCTTGAAACCTTCTACGCACAGTTGACGTTGAAACCAACCTTCCAGTGGCTGCAGCAAGGGAGGATCTAAGAAGAGTCAGAGTAGCGGTTCTATTCCTGCTTGTACATAATGTCAAATATCGGTCATCGGCGCTCGTCGTAGCAGTTGGCCGTCCTTGGCTGAACCTCCTAGATGCAGAAACTGTGGTTTGAAATTGTGTCCTCCTAAATGTGGTTGTCCAAAGTCTACGAACCACAGAAGGACTCACATTTAGCCATCTGGCCACTTCTGTTTGACTTTGTCCTGCCTCTAGTCTCCCAATGGCTCTCCATCGTAGTTCTGCAGGCAAATGATGCCTGGAGGTCATTGTTACGAATTGGCTATCTCAGATTTCTGATGTTACTATCACAGTGAAATATGTGGGCTTGCTCTCAAACGTGGACTTTTATGCTCCTCGCGGATGACGTATTCCGAGTGTAGCGCCACTAATTTGCATATTGCAGTTTTACTCAGCTACTCTTACTTGGCAACATATTCAAATTTTACACGGTTTGGTTTATTTTTGAGGGAGTTATCGTTACTTTTTGTGATTTTTTCTTAATTTATGTTAACCAGTGTAGCTAGGTTTTGCTAGAGACGCAGTAGTTGGGTAGTTTGAACACAATATTTTTATGAAACTCGTTTACTCCTTTGAAGCCATGCTTTAAAAACATAAAAAAGGGAACATCTGTCATCATATCTTTCGAAAATTAAATTCTGACTCGTTTGCTGTGCTAATTTCATCTCTAAGGTGCAGTTACATTGTAGTATTCAATTAGGACGGAGAACACTAAGACAATTTGCAGAGTTGGATGATGCCTTTGCTGAGAGCGTTTTAGGGGAAACTGAATCATATTCATATTAGGAAAAAACACAAAACCATGTAAATTCCCATAGAGTTAGCCCTTTGCCAGGTTTTGAACTCAGGAAGGGCTGCAGAGTTAAGAGATCTTACTGCTCGGCCACTAGTGGGCCTTGTGCAGTTGGAGGAAAATAGCGCTTGAATAGTTCGCCAACAAATTATACATAATAATTGTCGCATTAATCTCATATAGTTTTATAGTTTATTTTAAATATATAACATTGCTTCGTATGTAGTTTTATTTCTTTCGTTAGACTTTAACGGTTTTATTGCTGCAACTGATAGCATATCCAACTAATAATCGAATTATCTTGGTCCGAATCAGGGAGAAAGCATAGTTATATAACTCCCGGAAACGGAGTAAAAACTTACACTGTTGTTATTAATTATGTGAAATTAATCTGCTATCTCTAAAAAATACCATCTGGCAAGCATCCTAATTTAAATATATTTTTAATTTATTACTTGATGTTCGCGAACTCAGGATTTCCACATAACGTTTTCGTCAGCAATCAACGATCAAAGTAACTCGATTATATTTACGTTTGCACTTAAAAATAGTTTTAAGTGCATTGTTCAGTTCATTTATTGGGTTGAACTAATTTTAATTTTTAGTTATTTTAGTATGTACGGATATAATACCGAAGTAATAAAATTTTAAAAAAACATTAAAAGTATCCAAAGATTTAAGATCAAGCATATTTTAAATTTCTTGCTCTCTATGAGGTATAGCTTAAGCTGCAACATCAACTTTATTTTTTATATATGTCTTTAATAGAAACTGAGACCTTTTTATAAATTTTAGTTATTTTCTGCTAATGATAGCTAAATTTCACAACAGTTGTTTCTTAATTGTGACACTATCTAAGTCCTGGTGAAATTAGTTGAAAAAGTATGCTTTAATTTCAAATAAGAGAAAGCATATAGAATAAAATAATTTGTTAAACAGAATTACAGCATAGTAATTTTATGGCTTATCCCCGAAAAGTCTTTTAAAGACATTCACAACTACATTTATTCAGTACATTACACGAATTTAACAACTTTGTAATCAACAAGAAAAGGAAAAAGGATTACAAAGCGTTGTTGATTAAATTTCGGGTAATTTCATTTTTTGTTCTTCACGTCGGCTTAGATGCTGCATAATCCTTTTGTAATTACATTTCAAAATTAAAAGTAACATCAAAATCCAAAACTAAAAACTCGACATGAGTTAATAAATCTATGTTCATATTTTTCTTCTTAAATAAACACTTTTGCAGTTATTTTAATAAACAGAGATAAAACGCGGAAAAAGTATTTAAATTTATTACACTTTACAAACTCCTTTGAGTGTAATTTCTCTTGACTGTTTAGGATGCCAGTTTTGCTTATTCATTAATTATTCTTACACATAAAGAAATGAGAAATATCATTACGTTTTACAAGAAGACTCAAAAATACTTATTGGAATATTTTCTCCAGGTTAAAGTGTCAGGACTGAGTGTTCTGTGGGTAGATTTGGCAAACATTTTGAAGTAACTCCTTAAAGTCCTAAAGTCCTGATCTGGAACAGGGAGCTGAAATCAGCTATGTTCTGGTGTATATACTGTGCTGAAAAATAACTGCACTTGAAAGGGATTTAAAATCCTCTTTTATTAAATCAATGTTATTTACACACTTCCCAACTCGGGAGGGATACAGAAAGTAAAAGACCACACTTCGGCCTAACTTAACAATCAGATTAATTTATACTAAAACTAAATAGAAATTTAATTAAACTTTGCTCACAGAGCTAATTCGCGGAGTTGGCCTCTAACTAACTGGTGCGTAGCAAGAAATACTAATACTAGCGCACTTCAATTTAGTTCAGTAAGCAATCACGTAGTAAGCACTATGGCTTAGAAATTATCTGCTAGCTGGTCAGGCGAACGTCGAACAGAATGACCGTGATCTGAGACTATAAGCTCTCTCACACTAAGAGGTTTCTACCAACGCGCGCTTCTTCTGACGGGAAGTTGAAACTGAGAAGAGATAGAAAGATTTAAATTAAAATAAAAATTTGTTAGTTTAACTAAAACCTTACAAAAGTATTTTCAGTGGTGCTTGAAACGTTTGCAAGAAAGCCGCAGTCACTCAAGCACAAAGTGATGCACACTAGAAAGACTTTACATTTGTATGTATATGGCTCATTTTCAATTTACTGTTAAGTTGCCTAAATTAAAAAATAAATGAAACTCATATTTCAGATTCAGAACCAATTTGTATAAAGTGTACTAATAAGCACATGCTTTGAACCGCTGAATAAATGATTTGAAACTAACTGGAAAGGTGAGACTTTTATAGCTGCTTCACTCTCTGCCCCGCATAGATTTTTCGCACTGCATTTGCGTTTATGAAAGCAAACACCGAAAAGCCAGCTTTTCAGAAATATCAAGTCTCATATGGAATACTAACGTTTTAATAACACCAAGTGCTGCCGAATTTTATTTTCGTGTACTGTCTCAAAAGTGCTCAGAAAGACTTCTTTGTGCAGAAGTAAATTCTGATACCTTTTGCTCTAAAACGATTTTGAGTCCATGTGAACTTGCCGACATTCTATGAATGTAAGTTTAGAACTGAGTTACGAAGTGATAGATAGTTTTAAAAAACAGCAATCTGTACGGTATCTTTTAGAAGATTTCCCTTTTATAGCACCAATATATCGAAGACCATACTCAAACCCAGTGGATTAAGTACGAGTTCCATGAAACTAATGAAATATTTTGTGGCGCCGCAGAAGCCACCCTTTGTGTCCGAAGACAGTATGTGGCACAGTTTGGAAACCAATATATCAGGTTTAAGATATATTATATTGCTATTACATCTTTTTATAGTCTCTAAAATTTTCCTCTTGATATTTACGGTGTAATGTAGAGATTTCTTATATAGCTTTCGTATTGACAGTTCCTCAAAATATTATGCTTGCAATGACTAAAAACGCTGACAAATATCGTACGAAATCAATGGTATTATATGCAAATTTTAAAATTCTATAAAATGAAAAATTATTGCTAAGAAATTGTGAGCAATAAATGATATATATGACTTGCATGTTGTGGAGGTTTTTAATGCTTACGTGTCATCTCACTGTGAAAACAGGCGAAAAATAAGATGTTCGCCGAAAACATCGCGGACGAAAACGTAGCGGAAAAAACAACGCAAGGCAAAAACGTCGTGAAACAAAACGTCATCGGAGAAAATAAAGCAAAGAAAAATATCGCAGAGAAATAATTTAAGGGAATTAATTCAGAGCAGTTACTGAAATTTCTCCGTTATGTTTAATCACATTCATAGTTGTCTAAGGCTCTTCACTAAAATAAACTGAAATTAAATGACAATTCTAATTTTTCATTTTAAAAATCAGAAAAATGACTGTATGTATATATATATATTCATCAGATTTCTTGAAGGTGGAAACCCTTGAAATTTAATAGTACGTTTGTCGGAAGTAAAATCTGGATCTTCTGGTGTTAGTTGTATGAACTAATACATCGCAAGAACTCATGCAAAAAATTTTTGTTACTACTTGCACATAATAATAATGCAGAAGACGCCTTCAGTAAAACATTAGACTACAAAATAAGATTTTCATACAGCTATAACTAGCAAATCCACACGTATTTCTAATATTCTGTGCCTAATATCGGAAATAAATTTAAGTTGTGCTTCAATATATACTGTGTTAAATTTTACATTTACGTGCACCAAAGAAGCATATGATTTTAATGAAAACTCAGAAGTACTAGAACTATATATGGTAGACTGAATGCACTGTAATTTGACATGAAAATTAATCAAACATTCTGCAGTTGTACACTCCATCGCGTTCCATTCAAATGGTCATATTTTTTTCAGAAAGGATGTCTTTGTTTTTGAACCATCTTTAAACAAATCCAATTTATTGTCGCACATAACACATTTTAGGATACCTAACTTTGTATTAAGAGATCTCTTATGTAGTTCACTTCACTTCTAGAAGAAATGTTTCAAAATCTTCTATATCTTAGGTAACAAACTCGAGTACTGCAGAAGAGTTAACAAAATTTATCATTTACTATTATGTACCACAGACTTTCAAATATGAGAATATTTTCAAAATGTTTCTAATGACACCATAAAATGTTAGAATTCCGAGAAGCCATACATGACCCAGCTGGAGTTATGTGGTGAGCAAGGTGACCCTTTTCTCATTACTTATGCTTAGGACAGCCGCCGACATTTGAATGATGTATAGAAACATTATTCAATAACTTATTAACTGAATTACATGTTAAGGGCATGAATGTTTCAAATTTATTCAAGATGGCAGTCCTTACATGTGTAAAGCCTCAAGCTTTGAAGCTATTTATTCTGAAGATACGTTTACAAAGTAATTTGAAACAAATATATCTATTGCCCCGAAATAAATGTGATTTGATTCTTTCACAGCACACATTTTAAACTTATCTTTATGTCTGCAAAAGTTAGCCACCTATATTTTACAGCTGTGTTAGGAAGTCAAATTTTATTACATTTGGCCTTTCTCGTTAACACCACGTAGAAAAACTAAAATTGCTAGAAATTTTGGAAATGCGTGTATAAAAGATACAGTGCTTAAGATACTGATCTCTTTTAACGACAAGTCTCAGACCGTTAGGCCAACAGATATTCAGAATAAAGGAAACAAATATGTTTGCTCTCTTCTGGGTTCTTAACTGTACTTCTTTATAACCGTGTAAAGTTTATACTAATTTTATCGAAGCTATTTTATGCGCAATTCCTATTTCTTCTAGCTTCAGCTTACAATTTCCTACCAGAATGTGTTTTCAGAAACGTGGTTAATGTAAATGAATAAGCGTAGTACTTAAGTCGATGTTTCACTGACTTCGTTAGAGAGCCGAGTTCCTGACTAGCGCGCGTTTGCCTTTGGCTACGTCTCTCTCTAAGCTATTATTACGCTCGGCCGTACTTTAGGCCCTTGATTAGCTTCGCTGATTTAACTGAGATTTAGGGGCCAGCTACTTAGCATCTTGATAGCTTCTATATCTTTTAGTTAAGCATTATTTAAGTTTAAATTCCCATTACTTTAAGTTCAAGCCCAAGTGTACGCTTTGCTGTACGCTCCGAGACATGAGCTGATTGTGTTCATATTTATTTTGAGAAATAAAGAGTAGTTAACTCTTCTTGAGTCTTACGTCTCTGTTCACACACTCAAGCGATTATTCGCTTATCAGTGTAAGGAGTTTCTAACATTGAAATGAGAACTAAAAGGGTGGAACCCCCGCAACAGTTAAAAATTAACTCTAACTCAATTCTACAAAGTAACAGATAAATTCAATAAAAAGATAAAACTAAGCCTAAATTTATAAATAAGACTAATCTTCAAATATCTATAGATATTAAATCAGAGGTTCTCAACCTATGGAGAATTTCATTGTTTCTGGAAATGCGGTTTACTTTTATTCATGTTTATGTATTTATCATTTATCAACATTTTCTATACCTTTTATTATTTAATTTATAAAACACGTTAGAAAATATTCTAAATCTGAATACATGTATATATGTACTTTTCAGGTTTGGAAAAGAGGGGGCAACGATCTTCTAGCAATGGTGAATGGGAAAAAAAGATTAGGTCTAAATATTGTTGCGTTTTACGGGTTCGTGGATTTGAGAGTAATCGATGAAAACACGATGCAGAACAATAAAAAGCACAATTTATTTACAGGAATCACTATGTACAGCACAGTTCCAAAATTACCTTTACAAGCGTCGAAAATCTACAATAAATACGCTGAAACAATCAGCAACACAGCTTCAGGCTGTAACTGTAAAGGCAGCTTCACGGCAACACTAATCTTATAATAAAACACCGTGGAACAATCACCAATCCACTGTCAAGCTATACTGTAAAGATAGCTTCACGGCAAAGCACTATCTCGATCGCTTTCCGTTCACAAAACTCTCGCGTAGCTTAGCACTCACAGTAAGCAGCTATTCGCACAACTAATCACAACGCTCGCAACAACTCACAATCTTCACAACTCACTCAACTAACTGGCTTTCAGAAACGCAAGGGTTTATATAGTTTTTCTTTAAGTTCCACACGTTTCGAGAAATATCTCGACAGGAAGTTATTCTAGAAGCTTCCCGATTGGACCATGGGATATCGCCCATTTGGTCGCCAAATGGGCGATAAAGTCGCCAATCTGGCAACCCTAGTGCTATGCCGGAAAGCTTACATACAGGCGCAACCGCCGAATTTTTCGCAACAATATTAATGAAAGGAAAAGAAAGAGCATAATTTTAAATGCAGTGAAACAATGTCTACAAGCACCTAAAGTTTTAACCTCGAAACCCTAATTTCTCAAACAACGGCCATGAGTAAACGCATTTTCTTGATTACAGTTCGAAAATGATCCTTCCCACACTTACCCACTTTTACCTTGACTCCTTTTCTTTCAGTATATCTGCAATTTGAATTGTTTTGATACATTTCAATATGCATGTCAGTCTATTTAAAGGTATCGTGATACATACTTTTGAATGCATATATATTGCTTGGCAGCTTGAAGGGTTTTAATCGCAGTATGTTTGCAATCTTTAAGTCTAAAACAGAAACCTACACATTTATGACTGAATTTAGAAAATTTGGAACATTTTCGTATTAAACTTCAGGTACAGATAAAAAAAGAAATGTTTTCCATAATGTGAGGGTTTTGAAGAATGATTAGAAGTTAGATATCATGATACTGCTAAAGTTTTTTCTACTACGAAATTGATCGTGACATAAAAGCGGGTAAAAATGTCTTTGCAACATTACTTAAAATAATAAAAAGCTTGGTAAAGATTGAAGAATTTCCTTTGGTTTAAAAGGTTATCATATCATGGGAAATTGTCTCAAAAACAGAGAATGTTTTTTGAACACGCCAGTTTAAGTCTGGAATTGGAAAATAATACTTTTATTTACAGAAATGCTAATAACTGTCACTTCTTTGTATTCAGGATCCACTATAGACGTTTTGGAAAGTTTTAAAGATAACTAGAAATTTCGAAAATTAAATATCTGCAAATCAAGTAACTCTCCTGCAAACCGTACTATAAAAAAAACAAAGAAAAAAACTGAAAACTGAGCATGATTAATGTCTTGAGAATCTCTCATGAACGAAACGAAAATCAATAATCAAAAATGAATATTAATAGGAACTTATTTTCAATTAACTAAATTATTTATTGTAAATGACATTACGATTCATGTTATTATGATTTATGCGTCTGTGATCTTTAAAGGAAATTGCATTCTTCAAACAAATGTCAGATCAATTACGTGATTGCAATGCAAACTTATTCTCGTTTCTTCAGTACAGGACACAAAACTAGTGATTGTACATGTTGTAAAGACATTAGGTAATTTTGAAGTAGAAAATATGAAAAGTGTGTAATGCCCTCGCCGGGACTCGAACCTGGACCCTTCGAATAAGCACAAGTATGCTACAGTCATTCCGTGAAAGCATGCAGAAAGGAGGGAGAAAATACTTACGTTCTCCCCCTTTTAAGGGCCGGCTGGGGATTAGAGGATCCAGTCGCCAAATCCTGGTGGTGAATAATCACCATCCATCACCTTTTTTAGCTCGGGCGCCACTGTAGAGTCATTAGGATTTTTGAAGCAAGAAGAGGTGAAAAATGCGCAATGCCCTCGCTCGGACTCGAATCTGGACCTTTCAAATACGCGCCAAGTGTGCTACCGTTACACCACGAAGGCATGCAGAAAGGAGGGAGAAACCTTATATACTCCTCCTTTTAAATGACGACTGAGGATTCTAAAGGGTGACCAGTCGCCAAATCCCGGTGGTGAAGAATCATCAGCCATCACCTTTTATCAGGGCGCCACTGTAGAGACATTAGGTAATTCTGAAGCAGAAGACATGAAAATTATACATTGCCCTCGCCGGGACTCGAACCTGGATCTCTTGAATACACGCCAAGTGTGCTTGAAAGTTGCACATAAATGCATGCAGAAAGAAGGGGGAAAATACCTTATAATGTAACAACATATATAATTGTAAATTTTAGGAGCTTTACATGCGTCTATACTAACTGCTGTATTTTGGCAGGGAAGTTAACGAAGAAATTTCATACCTGGGAAATTTAATTTACTTTTTCACACTTTAGTCGAACATCAGCTTTGCCACGCGAAAACGCCCACTACTGCTACCTGCTAAGGGGAGGGATGCCATCATGGAGGACTTTCTAAGAAAACTTAGCTCGTACACATGTTACAGATAGTGGAAACCACGAAACACCATCCCATTTCACGGGAATCAAACTCAGGTCGGAACTACTAGTGTTTAGCGATTTTAGTTCTCGGCCGCTGGTGGACCCCATTAAACTGAGATAAATTAAAATTTTATATGGCCTGTTACCTTAGATGCTGCAATTTAACTTTAGGACAAGATAGCACAGTTTGTTTACCTATGTTAATTACCCACAATGTAAATGTGCAAGTGATAACATTTATGTTTGGTCCGCACGTCTTAAAAATGATTATAGTTTGTTGATGCAATTCATAATCTTGAACATATTCTCTACGGTTAAGTATATTCAGGCAGTATATTAAAGGCTCTTCCGTCGGCTTTGGTGTCTTAGAAGTAGCATGCACTTCTTCAGAAGATGAAGTCCTGGTTCCAACATTTATTTCAAGCTGAAATCTTTAGAAATATAACCCTAAACTCTGAATTTAGAGGTAGTCTTCGAAAATCCACCAACACATTCCACCATTCACGCCTTCTGAAAACAGAGAGAAAGCTGACATTAATGTTTAGTAAATGTAAGTTTGCGTACTCCTCAAAAGTGACTTCGACAACAATTTGCGACTGCAATAAACTGAGTACATTCAAATGGAATTGCTTTACAATTCAAATGGAAATCCTGCACATTCAAATAGAATTAATTTTGTAGAGACATTAGGTTATTACGAAGCAGGAGACATGAAAAATGAGCAACGCCCTCGCCGGGAATCGAACCATGGACCTCTCGGTTATGCGTCGAGCATGCAGACCACCACACCACGAAGGCATGCGAAGAAGGCGGGAGAAATACCTTATATACTCCCCCTTTTAAAGGGCGACTAGGGTTTGGGGAACCCACTCGCCAACTCCTGATGGTGGAGAATCATCATTCACCACCTTTTTAGTTCGGGCGCCAGTTGTAGAGACATTAGGTGATTTCGAAGCAAGAGAGGTGAAAAATAAGCAACGCCTTCGCCGAGAATCGAACCGCGGACCTCTTAAGTACGCGTCGAGCATGCTGACCACTACACCACGAAGGCATGCGAAGAAGGTGGGAGAAATACCTTATATACTCCCCCTTTTAAAGGGCGACTGGGGTTTTGGGGACCCTATCGCCAAATCGCGGTGGTGGAGAATCATCATCCACCACTTTGTTTTTTAGTTCAGATGCCAGTTGTAGAGACATTAGGTTATTTCGAAACAGGAGAGGTGAAAATAAGCAACGCCTTCGCCGGGAACCGAACCATGGACCTCTCGGTTACTCGTCGAGCGTGCTGACCACTACACCACGAAGGCATGCGAAGAAGGCGGGAGAAATACCTTATAATTTGATTAAGAGTGTTTTGAGTAAAATGTATTTAAGAATACAAATTTAATAGTTTCATCATTCAGTCTAGAATCACTTTTTATATTAAAGATAAGAAAAGATTTGATAAACTTTTAGTATAAGGCTGGTATTGCAGTTTGTTCAGATTGCTTCACAATAATGAAAAGACTACAAAATTACAGTTTTGAATTGAAAGAATAAGTGATTACTCAGAAAAAGCATTTAAAACTTATCTAATTTCCGAATATTTTTATTTTTAGCCTTCTTTTTTAGCCTATGAAATATATTTATACTCACTTTCGGAATATGCTTGTATATCATAAAAGTCTTGAAGCCGTGCGAACGTCTTTTCAAGAGTTGGTGATGGTTTTAATATATCGAATGCAATAAAAAATATCGATGGAAGGCAACATTTTTCTGTGCCATATTTTTAACATAAAAACATACATTAATGGCAATTAACATAATTCATCTACAGTAAATTTGTTTACTACCTTTTACAAAATGTTTTTAAATAAGCGCAGTCAAATTAAGATTAAATATCAATGCATCTGGAATCTATGCAAGTAATTAATTATTGCCTACTGTTCTGTATCTTATATTTCTATTCAACACTTAAAATTTCTTAATTCTGTTGGAAGGAAATATGTATTAGCAATAAATGCATTGCAATTAACCGAAATGTAATTAATCTGGAAACCTATTAATTATCTTTCATCTGCAATAGAAGCCACACAAAAATCTGTTCAAATACTTGATGGTTTTCTCATTCTGTTGAGAATAGTTCGTTATGATCGTTTCCCTCCAACAGTTAACTAGTTAATAATCAAATTATTGCTTACGCTAGAAAAGAAACATGCTTTTAGAAAGCATTACCGTAATTTTAACCTAAGAATTTGATAGAGTAAATTCCTATTGAAATCAATGAAGGTAACTTATGGTACAGCTGTTTCCTCCGCAAAAGTGACTAAGGGCTTTTCATTCCAGATCTTGTGCCCGATTAGAAACTATGTCAAAATTAGCGTTTAAGTTATCGAAATTAATTAGATAGTAATTAATACAAGTCTTTTACTATACTTTCTAATAAGCTTTAGAATAGCTAATTAACTTCATAATGGATTCAGATACATATCCCATTTCTTCAAATGCAGATTGTACACAATTTGCTTTCAGAGACAACGCAGACCGCACTTACCGATGTAATCCATTAAATTCAACAAATATTTTGAAATGGAGTTTGTATTAATATTTGCCACTGGAATATGTTAAACAGATTAATGTTATTGCAATACACTTTAAAGAACGTATGAATTGTTTTGTTAATTATAACACACATTTGGGCAAATAATTACTCGCGAATACAAATGAAAGTTCTTTTAATCATGATATTACTGGCAATCATAGTACTACGTAATAAGTTGTTAATTTTAAAATGCTTTCTATATAAAATAATAAACTGAGATTCAACTAATTATTTAAAATAGCAATGATGCCTATTTCATGTGAATGATTTTACAAATTTTACAACGGTTAGGTTATGTTATAAGGTATTTATCCCGCCTTCTTAGCATGACTTCGTGGTGTAGCGGTCAGCACGTTCGACGCGTATTCGAGAGGTCCGTTCGAGTCCCGGAGGCACTGCTCATTTTTCACACCTCCTGATTAAAAAAAAATCCGAATGCCCTTACAAAGTTATGTAGATGAATACGGCAAAGCACACGAGGGTTATCTCCTTGAGGGAAGGCATGCTTTCATAGAGGAAGGGAAATTGCCCATACTTATATTACACATTCGGAAAACCACGAAAACCAACCATGCCACAAGTCTGATCGCGTGGGATCCGGCCCGTGTCAAATACCGAGTATTTAGCAGTCTTAACCATTTGGCTATTGATAGGACAATTTAAAATGTGTTTTAAAATACCGAACAGTAAATTCTATAAAACTAAGCATCTATCACATTATACCGAGAGAAATTTACAAGTTTTTCAAAATTTTAATTGCCCTGCCAATTTTATAAATAACAAAGTTTTCTTTTCCTTTTTAAGTCTAATTTTTTAAGTCACCTTTTTAAGTCTTTTAAGTTTTTTCTTTTTTAGCGTCGCATAACCCTGCTTTCAGCTCCAGGTAAAGCTTTTAACATAACGCAGTTAAAGCTGGTATGAGAATTATAACGTCAGAGTTATTATAATTCCCTATAACAACTTGTATCGTAGTCAATCTATCGTAGTCAGGAACTCCTTCAAGAAGGCCCTTCTCATTAATCAGACAAACCTAGCATGCTTTGTCATAATCAAAAAACAAACAAACGCTGGCGTTAAAATCCCGATTTGAGAGGGATATTGTCTTAAAAAAATGCTAAATTGTTTAAGGGTTATTTCGGCACGTGTTCCGTCTGACATGACTCAGGAGTCGCTAAATCTACTAGAAATTCAATTTCGACTAATTTCAGTAGAAGTATCTCCCGAAACTTTGGCAACACATAAAGCGAATCACTTCATCATAAATCTTCCAGGCTTGTATATGAAATTAAAATCTGAATTAAACTAGCTTAAAAAATCTCAAAAATAGAAAACTGTTGCAACAGTGACTCTTGACTGATTGCAAATTCTCATAACAGTGACTCTTGGCCGATTGCAAATTCTCGTGACAGTGACTTGGTTTTTATATTATAATATTTTATTAAACGAATAAATGTTTATAAAGCATTATATTCAAAGAGTAAGCATTGTGCACGATATTATTCATCGTAATTTAAAAGACTTCTCTAAGACGTCTCTCTTTTGAAAACGGTAAGTATCATAGGTCATACTCTTAATACATCTTATATACAAATACATCTTATAGACATCTTATATGCTCCTATTTCACCAGTATTTACCTAACATAATTTATTAGCAAATACTACAGATTGATACTGGTTATATGAGTTTGCTGACA
Source organism: Stegodyphus mimosarum (assembly GCA_000611955.2). Lineage (NCBI taxonomy): Eukaryota > Metazoa > Arthropoda > Arachnida > Araneae > Eresidae > Stegodyphus > Stegodyphus mimosarum. The sequence goes on from KK113457.1 coordinate 644,978, forward strand.
GATACATTGGACTTAATGAGAGTAAAACGATGATAACCTATAGGAGATCATAATTTTTAAAAGTGAGTAAAATTAGTAAAATGATAATCCTCCATATAAGAAATTTTCTCATTGTAGACTTAACAAAATAAAATGACAGTCTTTAGAAGTATATCTAACCTTGAAAGGCGCCACCTGGGAAGAGGTAAGGCATACATTTAAGAAAGGTTTAAACTAAATTAAATCCGAATTATTGTTATCCATCACATGCTTTAGTTACCAATGGTACGCTTGTTGGATCTATATTGTGTAATACTGTAACTGAACATCTGAGTCATAATCTACGGATGTTAGTTTCTGTAAATCTAATTAAAAAGCATTTTTTGATTCTTACTTTCAGCAAGTTCTAAACACAGCATTTTGTATAAAATGGGGAATTAAAACTTAGTGTATCTTTGTATTACCGAATGTAGGACTAGTAGTTAGATGTGGGTGATGAAAAGCGAGCAGTAATTACAAGCTAGCTGTTTTGACTTGCATACTCGTCATTTTTTCAAAATTTCTACAATTAGTTGTTGAAAACGATTAGTATCGTGTGCTTCAAGCAGTTTAATCCTTATTCTTTAATCGCTATTCTATTAAACTCTTGTGAGTGCTTTCAATTAAATACGTCGATTTAAAATTCAGCAAAAGATGCAATGGCGCTTCTCAAGTTTTAATAAAAGATACTGACAAAGACATGTGACTACTGAAGGTGTCTAACTATATTTAATTCCACTACGTGCACCTAATTTTAGAAGCGCTTACGTGACTTCAGAACCTAACTTTAGAACTTAATGTGCACTTAACTTAAACTTCAGAAATTTACGTGTACGTAACTTTTAAATTTTAGAACTCTAGGTGCACTTTAAACTTTTAGAGGTTACCACTATTTGGTGGCAAGTTATGGCCTCTGTTTAGTGCTTACTGTAGACACAACATACAATTCAAAACAGAAAAATTAACATAAAACTTTATTCCTCAAAACCTGAGCGCCTTACACTTAAAATAATGCAAAATAAGTTATTCTGCTTCTCGTTAACAGCCACACTTTGGAACTCTACAGTATATTAATTGGGTTACAATTCCAGCAACTCTAACCAAAGCTACAATACTAACGGGGTCGAATAGAAAGCCAGATCTAGCTTTCAACTCTAACCAGACGTGACAACGTCAAGCGTTAACTTCTGCCCGGATAGGTGGCTGTCTAGGTAAGCAACAGCATTTGCAGTCAAAATTTCTACCTAAAATCATACCCTTTATTATTTCCCTTTTATTTTGGTCTACGATACTTGCCGTAATATTTGTATGATCTTCTGGACTGTGCGAGTACGTGAATATAAGGCACAAAGGAAGGAATTAATATGAATGTATGGAATTTTACTTGATCTGGTACCCCCCCGGGATCGACACAGAGCGCTCTGTGCAGTACTGGCTAGGATCTGTACCTAGGCAATCTCGACCGTAGGGTATAAAATTCATGAACTTTGCGGTTCCCGACGATCCGTGGGGAAGGGTTTATCCGATCTTTCACGGGTCCGGCGGCTTAAATCCCCGGTAACTAGAGTATCAGTAGCCGAATAGCGCCCGGGCCATTGAGCGTCCGGTCCACGCTGTCTTTGGTATTCTGTGTTAGAGAAGAACGAGGAAGGGAGGGGATGCCCGCGTAGTACTGGAAGGTAGCATCAATCAATGGCCAGACAAAGCTTCAAGTTTCCATACCCACCCCATCGTGGTCTCTGTCCGCTGGGACGGTGGTCTTGGCCGGCCAGTTCAGCGGTGGGTTTTTAGGGGAAGCCTTTTAAAATAGCTCTCCCTTAAAATCCAAAAACCTTAGTTTAAATTTTATCAGTCATTTACATTCTGTTGAGGAAAGGGAAAGGAGAAGTTATAGTAAAGCCTGAAATTATAAATAACTGGTTAATTTAAATAATAATCTTACAGGTTAACTGTTAGTAAAGTTTAAATCAAATTTCACAGACTTACTGATACACTCACTGTAAAATGCGAGAAATATTGTTCGTGTAAATGGATGCTATATGCATCAAGTACTTAGAGTTTTAAGCTATTTTCTAAATATTTCGTATCTGAATGGGTAGGTAAGCAACTGCCTCCTGTAAATGATCACACAGAGCCTATATTTGTCCTCTTGTATTAAATACATTTTGTTCATGTGTATAAGCAATTTTACCTAAAGCATTTGGTAATATTCCTCATTGTGAGCAAGTAACTGAGTTTTCATTTACTTGCTACGTAAGAGAAAACTAGATTAATTGAAAATTTATAACGTGAATGAAATTTTAGTTCATGTTTAGAAACGATTTATCATCAACGTGGCAAACACAACGTATCATATTTTCTTACAAACCAAAGCAGCAACGAATTAATTAATCTCATCTGTTAAAAATAAATTTGAAAAACTTAAGACTGAAATAAGCAACTTTAAACAATAAAAATAAGAGTATTTAAGGTACTGTGCAGTAGTAGAAATAGTAAGTAATCATGGAATAGTAATGATCCTGATTTTGTAGTAAAGATAAATGCTATGTAAGGGCACGCGATATTCAGTCGAAAAGAAAAAGAGGAAAAAATATTTAATTTGGTTAAAGAGTGGTTACAAGATAAATGTCAGAAATGTTCTTCCATTTGACAAGATTGCTAGAATAAAGGGCTATGATTCATTTAAAAACAACTTTCGATTAGCTTTTGATATTCGGCAAATATTTTTAATAAACCTCGTAAATAATAATAATAATACAAAGCATAAAATAGGCTATTTTATGAATTAATGTTTTCGGATTTATTAGATTGTATTTAAACGGTATTTTATATTATTTTCTCACATTTGATAAACCGTATAACATGGCATTTCTTCATAAAGTAACTCCATCGCGTATCTCTAATACTATGGCTATTTAAGCCGTTCTACTAGCTTTTTTTCGATTCATAACGGGCTTGGTGCCCTTACAGCTAAACAATGGTATGTAAATCACTGAAGGAAAGGTATATACTGTAGCTAAACAAAATATATAAGATTCTTCAGAAACGTAATTTTAGAATAAAAACTGAATTAATTTATCAAAACTCAGCTCAAATACACACATGTACAAAATTAAGAGAATTTGTAAATTATGTCTGTTTTTACGAAAATAATGTAATGGTTTAGAACTAAACACACTAATTATGCCGCCGAAGAAATATGCAAATATTCAGAGTCGAATGCACAAACGCACACATGCGTGGCTGCAGAGCTGTGATTATGGAGGGGATAAAAGCGCAGGAGAATATTTCGACGATTTGTGTGCTCGTGCGAGTTCACGAAAATCACCATGTTTCTCCCACGAGTTGGACAAATTTCGCAAGGTATCAGGTAAAATGAGTAGCTAACGAACGTACGGATGGCGGAATGAGATAGAGAACAGTCGGTGGATTGCATGTAGGCTAATCAAAAGCAAAGGAGGCTAGAGAGCTCAATGTAACTCCCATTGTCGTCTGCAGTTTGTAGATACAGTTTCAGGACATTAGGTTTGTTTTGGTAAGACCTTTACAAGGTCGAGTAAGATCCACAACCACAAATGAAGATGGTTATTTGGCACTTTCAGCGGAGCAACACAGGAATGCTGCAGCGTCACAGCTTTCATTTGAGCAGAAGGCTATAACTTAAATGCGAATTTCATGGTCTACAGTTGCCCAAAGACTTCGTGAGATAGGGCTGTATGCCAGAAAAACCGCTGTTTCCGTCCCGCTCACTGCAGCGCACACGTTTAGCATGGTGCAGACAGCATGAGCCTTGGACCAGACTTCAGTGGAACACCGTGCTTTTTACAGATGAGTCTGGATTCAGCTTGAACATTGATTCTCGGCATAACTGCATCTAAAGAGAGCCTGAAACGAGATAACATACGTCCCTCGTCAGAATGGTTTGGACAAGCATTACGTTGGACGATGGTGCACTTCTGCATGTATTTGACAAAGGCTTCCTGATTGCTATGAAGTAGAGAGAGGACATCTTAGAGCCCTATGTTCGACTTTTCAAGTACATAGTTTGTCCTCGGTTCCTGTTAATGGATTAAAATGTTCGTCCACGTATGGCTCAACTGGTCGATGATTACCTCGAAAGTGAGGGTATTCACAACATGGATCAGCTAGAGAGATTTCCTGACTTTAACCCTATACGAAGTATCTGGGAAACTGTCATTCGCCATTTCCCTCCGAGAACTATCCCGGAGTTAAATACTGCCTTGCTGCGGGAGTAGAATCGACTGTCATAGGGACTCCTCGGCTGCTCCTGCCTAATATGCCGTCACGCTGAGCAACCTGTCTGGCTGTGAGGGGCATTTTTAGTTCGATATCACTGCGTGGATTTTGAACATCCCCGCACTATGAACTTTACTGATAATCTTATGTACATAAAATGACTTTTGAATGGCATATCTCTTTCTCTGCTGTAAATGTATATTCATACCAAATTTCATTACAATCTGTCTATTAGTTTTTCAGAAATTCAGCATAATGTGCAAATTCTGTTTTGAGCACGTGTGTATGTATGGATATGGTAAATATATTTTTACATACGGAATATACATATTCTGATGTAAAATAAAAAATCTGCGCTAATTAAAATATAAAAATCTGTGTTTTAGGCATTTCTGTTTATGGTTTGTGTGGTACGTTAAAATACTGAAGTTGTCTGTAAGCTTTTATATTTGAAATCAAAGTGCTTCCTCCAGTATTATAGTTAAATTTATTAATAGCAAAAGTGTGCAAGTTTTATGCTTAGGCTATTACGCTTTCGTTTTAAACTGCGACATGGAAAATAATAAATATTATTTTTTGCAATATTCAAGCGGATGGATTAATGCTATATTTAAGGTATTTAATTCTTTAAATATGGTCATTGTGTTCATATAAATTTACTAGTTAAATGGCCATTTTATTTAATTACACTCTTTAAAGCTTACAGTTGTATAATACCTTTTAGAGCCATTACGTTATATCAATGCAGGAACTTGAGAAATGTGCAATGCCCTAGTTGGGATTCGAACTCCAGACTTCCCGATTGCGCGTCGAGTGAGGTTACACCGAAAACGCGTGCAAAAAGGAGGGAGAATGTGCATTATAACTCATATTTCTGTTTTTAAAGTCACTACCTAAGCGCTGTAGCGTGAATTGCCCACTGTATAGTAAATTAGATTAACTAATTTTTTAGCTGTTTGAAGTATGGATTTTTACAATAATTCCTTTGTATACTGAATTCATCACCTAACTGAAACTCCATACAAAAGAGATTAAGATATTATATCTTGTAAACTATACATATAATTTCACAAATATTTGTTATCCTGCATTTAAATCTATATATGGATTAGGTATATCTCCTGTGTTCATAAGGTTCAAAATTACTTTTGAATCTTTTGGTTCCTGAAATCCTTGTGCATAAAACGTCTATTTACTAACTATGTACTATGTACAATTTGATTATTTTTACAGTTGAATATTTTTAAATGTATCTAATTCCTGCAAACTTATTTAATATGATCAAAGTTTCTTTTCATGTTTTGATTATTACGGAAATCAGACTTTAGTTAGCTCTAGCCTTCTGTGATATTTTCTTTTAATACTTTAAAATTTATCTACAGTGCATAGACTTTAAAATTTTTTGAAATGGTAATTTATAATTGCAAATAACCAGAAGTTGTTTAGAAATGTGCAAATATTTAGCAATATTAAACGATAAGCTTCTGGATATGAAATTCATTGAATTTTCAGTGCTATTTATTGACACATCTTATATATGTAGACTTTATGTATTGAAACTCCATACTTATTGAAAGATACGTATTGAACGTTGCTTTAAAAACAGCAGTAAAGATTTTGCTTGAGAACAAAAAAAGCATTGTCTTGGTCTGCCTGAAAGTTATTGCCCAAATCCATCAACAGTATTTTCAGTTTATTATATTAAATAAAAGGGCTTAAAACGGATTGTTAAATTATAATGTTACTTCTTTACAGTAAAAGATTGATCTGGACAAAATTAATTTTCATACTCCGTTTAAGTAATTGATATTAACTGGGTATTTCATAAAGTTATATAAAGTGAAAAGAAGCAGAGAAATGAAGTAGTCGAAGTATTCATTCGACCACTTTAGTTTTTACAGTAAAGTAAAGTACTTGCTTAAGATACGGAAAGATAAACACAAATATGAAGTATAATATTCTGAAAATATTATACTTATTTATGAGTGTAACTACCAAGCGTGAAAGAATAATTTTGTAATGAACGTCAAAGAAAAAGTTATATTGAAAAATCGTTATTTTGTCGGGACTTCTATTCCGTCTAATTGTTTTTGCAAACATAACTGGAATCCTGAGTAGGAACCCAAAGCTATGTTCATCTGCAGCCAATGATTGAACTTACTCCTCCTACGTGCCTGTATGATAGGACTTCACCGCCCGCTCGCCACTCAGCTCTCGCTAACTTTTCCAAAGTGTATTTATCTGTACGGCCTCACTCGAATTCTCAAACTTAGAACTCCAGATGATTTTCGAAAGTACCTTCATGATTATCTCAAGGACTTTCACGTTTTTTCTTTTTATCTCTTCATTATGCTAGCCAAACAAAACATCGCGGACGAAAACGTCGCGGAGAAAACAATGCAAGGCGAAGACGTCGTGGTACAAAATATTGTGGGAGAAAATAAAGCAAAGAAAAAGCATCGCAGCTCTAAAACATCGTGGTATAAAATATCGTGGTAAAAAATAAAGCGGTTCAAAGACTTTGCAGTTTAAAAATACCATCGTGTAAAATATCGTGGTAAAAAATAAAGTACCTACAAATCATCGCATGACGATAACATCGCACACATGAGTTTTTCAAATCCCATACTGACATATTATGTAACTGGCTTTCATCATAACTAACAAATCGATATCCAAAACATTGATTGCACGTTATACATGAAAACGTTAACAATACTTTAAGAATAAAGGGAAACAAAACAAAATATAATTTTCAGTAAAACAGCATCAGATTAACAAACATGAAAGAAAACTTACGTAGTTATTTATTTTCCTTTTTCTAAGCATTTTTAGACCGTATTTTTCTTAAAAATTATCAATAAAACTTTATAAAAAAAGTTAATTTATTATTGATCTTTGTTAATTAACTATATAAATTTAAAATTCTTTTAATTTCATTAAGTTGTGTTAATTTATTATTCATTTTCAATTTTTAAATGCTTCAGTTTCTTTCTTACTTTTCCAGCAAAAAATTTATTATTTCATTCAAAAATATGAAATATGGAAGTGAAAGAATCCCTCTTTCTTTCTTGCGCTTTCAAATCATTATGTGAAAATGCATTTACATTTTTGAAACCCTGAAAACGCGTCTGTACGATGTTATCGTCATGCCATGATTTGCAGATACTTTATTTTTTTACCACGATATTTTCGACGACGAAAATTGCGAAGTTTTTGGAACGCTTTATTTTCAACCACGATATTTTGTACCACGATGTTTTAGAGTTGCGATGTCTTCTCTTTCCTTTCTTTTCTCCCACGATATTTTGTATCAAGGCCTTTTTTGTCCGCGATGTTTTCGGAGGACACCACTCTAAAAGGTGAGCTCACTCTCAAGTGTAGAGTCAGAGAGCCTGACTTCCTTTCATTCATTCAACATTTAGCACAATTTTACAATTCATAGAGCTAGTTGCATTCATGCTATCACATTCTTTTAATTCAGCAGTTTTAAACTTTTGCATTTATATAATACTTTTTCCTTTAACACAACGTACTTCTAAATTTTAAGAGAACACTTCACATAATAATACGTTAACATTTCACTAAGTTTAAACATTTACAAAACATACAGTAAAAACAAAACGTTAACCCGAGCGGACACGCGTTGTATTATGTAACACGAGAACGTGCATGGGGTGTCAGCACACCCCAAGTAATTACATGAAGTACAAATTAAACATATTATTACAATTTAGTAAAAGAATGCATTCTATATTAATTAAAAACTAGACTAAAACTATTTATTATATAAAATAGTTTAAAAATAATGTTAATTTTAAAGTTAGTAACAAATAAATCAAAAGTACTTACTTTTTTTCAGATGACTAAGAATCATTGATTTCTATGAGAAATTTTTGTTTTTTACTTGTGAACGGAATTATAATCCAATATGTAGAATTATTACATGAACAATGAGTTATATAATTAACTTTTAAATCAATTAGGTTCAAGAAGCATTAGATAGTTTGCAGTTTATACATGAAGCTTCTATTTCACAGTGCTCTTTACATATATTATTTTTACACTTCACACATACAGTTTTTGATTTTCTGTCTTTTCCCTTGAAAACATGTAACATCTCCGGTGACATAATTTTCATTTCTTTGTTTTTGGTTCGTCAAAAGAATCTTTGTTGTGTTCCTTCTGTTTCTGTCGTGATTTCAAATGAGGATTTAAAAGTGCAAAGACCAGGCTCCATGCAACCCATGAAGCCACATCTTTAGATATATATATATATATATGTATTGCTAGGCAATTTTTTATGATATTATGGGACGCCCTGCGCCTTTAAACTCGAAAGGGTTCTTTCTGCCATTTTGTTACTTTATATTTTGCTATAAAATACTCAGTTTGATCATAAGGGAAGAATTGCACTCTTCTTCTGATTCAGACTGATGATCATTAAACATATCTTCATTATCTGATCTCCTAATTATTATTCTGTAGAGAATCTTCATCCGAAGAAACCTCCTCTAATAATGTCTGAAGTTTTTTTCATTTCTTGACCATACGTCATATGAGAAAAAGACCGAATAGAGTGACTTAAACATGCCATGGCTCACACTGAAAAATAGCAATACGAAAGCGCGCGTGGGGTGTTAGCACTCCCCAAACTGTTCTTTAAATCCCAATAAATGCTCGGAATTTACCGTTTTTACTCGAGACGTATAGACATGACCTTGGAGGCAGCTATTGATGGACTTACCCGTTTCGGATTATGGGGGGAAGGAATTGCTGGCGATTTTATTTGTGCGTGGGTCACGCGCGTCTTCGCGAGTTAATTTCCTTCACTTCATAGCAAGTGTTTTTTTTTTCGTCTTTTACATTTAAATACTACATTTCACTTTACAGAAGTCCTTCAGACTAAAATGTCTTTTCTGTGCAGAACATTTCCATAAAACTTATACAATACTTTTACAATATTCTTGAAATACTTTTACTATGCTGTTACAAAGCTTTTATACTATTTGAGTACTTGTACATTACTTTTAGATTACTCGCGAGTAATTGAAAACATAGTAAAAATAAGTAAAAATCATTCCTCGCCGATTTGGCTCAAAACTTGAACTCTCTCGAGGTAAAACTTCTCGTTAACTTTTGCAACTTGGAGTAAATAACAAAAAATTAACTTAGTAAAGTAACAGAAAGTTTTACTTATCATCTTGATATTCAGCCATGCGTCTTGCCACCCATTCTTGAAACGTTGCGAAGACAGTAGTTTGGTTCAATCGACGTCTGGCTCGGGACTGAACATCACGTTCCTCGTCCTGCCATTTTCTTTTGGGACGTGTCCCTTGACCCTTGAAGACCTTCTTCTTATCCTCCGATTGTTGTAAAGGTCGCTTGGTGGGCGGTATCCTTGAAGTCCTCGGCACATCTTTGGTCCACTGTTGCCGGGTTCTGGTCGCTCTCTGATCGGTATTCTCGTCACGCCTTGAGTCTAGAAATCCATTCCCCGGGTGAATTCGTGGGTATTTGCATCGTAAAATCCCTTCAGACGATTCACCTTTCCTCTTTTCACTGGTAGTATGGCTCCGGCCACTTCCTCTGACCCGCTTCTTACTCGTAGTATTCCTCATTTCCTTCTGTTGCATTTGGCCGTGACTTCTCTTTTCTTGTCTGGAGGCTACTTCACCCTTCTTGTTGCCCCTGCTTCTCAGTCGGGGGCTTTTCTTTTTCGGAATTTATCCAGACTTATCGATGGCTCTGGCGCTTGTTGTTGTTATGCCGTTTCTTGACAGGATGCCTGCCGTGCCAGTTCCTGCAAACGATCTTCAAATATTTTCATTTTATTTCGGTTATAGTACGGATTGATTTGATCGATATTTGCCGTAATTTCCTAGCTATTCTTGGCTCTTAAAACTACCACTGCCTCTGTTATTTTCTCAATGAAAAATGGTCCTTCAAACCGTGAACAGAATTTTGCCACCTTATCTTATGGAGCTGAGGAAAGAGAGTGAAGGAGCTGAGGAAAGAGAATTTAGCGAAGTCATACTCCTTCCTAGTGAATATTAAAAGTATTCAAAGTGGACAGATTGAAATTGTTCTACATATGCATCTCATCTTAAAATAGTACAAAATATTTGGGATAATCTGAACCAGGGAAACTATATTTTAAATCACTTACCAATGAGTAATATGAAGGTTTTTCCTAAGCGCAATCTGTTTACTTTAGTGTGGCACCAGAGTTTAAAACTTAATGTCGTTAAAATGATATGATTACATACTGAAGATGAAACAACGCATGTAAAGTTGATTGGCTTCGGTTTTATTTTATCCAGGTTTTAGTTTTTAGCCATTTAGAGTATTGGTCTACAAATTCAAAACAAAGTGTTAAAGTTTAAAGAAACGAAATTCAAATAATATGCTAACTAATTGTTATATAAAACTACACAGGAGCTCAAAGTTAAGAAGATAAACACGTTTCTTTCGAAGTTCTAAAAAAATTCTGAATTATCAACTGGAAAATGTGTGGTCTAACAATAATGCAGTGGCCATGGTGCCCAATATTTAATCATTTTCGTACATGTAGGTGGCGCCGCGTCAACAGCCGGTGTAAAATCCACGATTTATCGTTTTACTCTTATTTCATTTTTATACATGAGGGATTATTCCGGCGTTTTAATAAAATTATATTTCATCAGTAATAAGTTAAAATGAGTAACAATTAACTTTTAAATGGTATAATGAAGAGCAGAATCGTTGGCAAATTGGAGGTAGGTTTGTAAGGTTTTAGTTTAAACTAACAAAGTTTTATTTTAATTTCTCTTTCCTATGAGCTCTTATTTCAACTTTCCGTTAGAATGAGCGCGCGTTTCAGCTTTATGTTAATTTGGGGTGGAGCCAAGTTTTGTATTTAAGGGTTATCCAGGAACTTCTCAGTGTGAGAGAGCTTTTAGTCTCAGATCACTCTCAGCACACTCTCGGCTCTGTTCGACGTCCACCTGTTTAGCTAGTATTTAAATTCTAAGCCTTAGCGCTGTTGCTCTAATACTTATTGAAGTAATCTAAGTGCGTTAGTATTAGCTAAGTCTTGCTACGCACCACTGATAGTTTAGCATAGAGGCCAACCTCACGTTTATAGCTCTGTGAGCAACGACTACTTAATTTCTACTTACTTTATTTTAAATTATTTGATTGTTCAGTTTAGACCCAAGTGCGGTCATTATTTTCTGTTATCCCTTCCGAGTTGGGAAGTGGCTGTAAATATTAGTTTAATAAAAGGGTAATTTTAAAACCCTCCTTGCGCGCAGTTATTCTACCACTTCCACTGAACATAGCTGCATTCAGCTCCTTTTTCAAAATCAGGACGTTAACACGGTTAAGACCATGTTCGCCAAAAGTATGCTCAGAACACTCAGTCCTGACAGGTTAATCGCAAGCTCAGGTTCGAGAAAGCTCATTAACGCATAGTGTCTTCTGCAGTTTGTAAAAACAGATGCAAGAGAAGAAATTAATATCATAAAGGCTTGGAAAGGGCCTTTAAGAGCCAAGACACGAAATAAAGATTGGTATTCTTCACTTTCAGCTAGACGCTGGCCGACAGGTACTGTCATACAACTCTCTCGAGCTTCCACTGGAACCTTAGTTAGTTATGTGCTGTTGATAGAACAAGAAAAAGCTTATTTTCTCTTCATTGTTTACTTATACTGGAATGTTATACAATTCTCTTTAATAAATTCATCAACTGAATTTATATGTAGAAAATAAATTTAAATTCCTCAACTGGCAGCATATTGTAATGATCTGCGTAGAAAAAAGCTTCAAGAATAAGAGGCTTTTTAATTGTGTAACTAAATGTTTACATATTTTGGAAAAACAATCTAGATTTACTTAACGAAGATATAATAGTCTGAAAGCTGATACACATCGTGTATTAGTTGACAATTTGAGATCTAAATTTATGATAAGGATATTAAATAAATCCCCGAGTGTGTGCTGATATATCATTGTCAAATAAAAATATTTACATCATGTTGTACTTCATACCTATATTTGCATAAATAAATTGTTCTAACATAAATAACCTTTTCAAAACTGATGAAAAAATAGTACAATTGCTTTTCTGTTAAAAGCTGTATTAGCACTAACCAGCCATCTAAGAGTACATAAACAGAATTTAAATTCTTCGTAGTCTCGACAATATGATAATTAAACGCTTATTTAAATATCAAGTAATTAAATTAAATGTAGCTTGAAAAAACAAAAATGTTATTATAACGTATCCCACGCGGAGAAAAAGGATTCTGTCAAAATTAAATGCATAATTATTTTTGCATATTTTCAGCTTAAATATACATTAAGGAAAATACGTAAATAGCCTTTTGATAAGATTTTCGATGAAATATGTTAAACTAAATCTTCCAGAAATTTAACCAGTATAGGAACTAAAATATTTATTCTGATTATGATTTAGTATTCAGTTGATATAATACTTTGCACAAAAAAAGGGGACAGTTCTATATCTACCGTTCTACTTGGCCTAGTGACGAAACTTAACTTGCATTTTTCATGTCTCAAAAGCCCGACTTGGGATATATATTAGATTTATATAGACTTCTTCTAACATAGGTATTTTGACACAAAATCGAACTTTTTCTGACATACCTACTTTTTTTTCCAGTATTTCGATTCTGCAACTCAAATTATGCCAAAGTGCCACCCAGCCAGTATAGTGGTTAGTGACTCTAACTGTCATAGCGATGGGCCCGGTTTCGAATCTCAGGAAAGGCATCGTTCTTACTGTCCGTCCCTTCAGATGAAGCAACGGTGGCCACATATTAGTCGCTTCCATAATGAAATGACCACCACTTCCGGCCGTTGCAGTGGCGCAAGGCTAATGGCTATTAAATAAAGCACCCGGCCATTAAAAAAATATGCCAAAGGGCAAAATTTTCTAAAAATCGCACGACTAGTTCTTAAAACACTAGCTTTCAAAATTTTAACTTAGTGTTAATTGTATACGGTTATCAAAATTAAATGATAATTAGATATCATTGCATTTAACTTGATATAATTACTAATATCTCTTTTTTAATTAAACTTATGGGAGTCCTTCTTCTACAGTTCGAAATGTAGGTTCACTCCAAATCACATCCGAACCTATATTCGGATTTGTTTTCAAATTTGTATTTTTTAGTAATTTTTATAATTTTTTCGAAACGCATTTTGAATTATAAGCTACAACATTTTTGCCTGCAAAAAATTAGAATTTGTTATACGAAATTTCCGAATATATATATGAATTTATATACTAACCGGTTTTGAAATTTGACGTATTTGTTATAAGCGATAATAACACCAAACATTGTTTGCGCACTTTGTTAAAATTATTTGAAAGAACGAACGATGCACCAGTTATTTCGCTCGTGCACCTTTAAGGGAAAGGAAAATTGGTTATCATAAGCAAGTGAATTATTCTTGGCTGAAACTGAAAAAAGTGTACCAAGACACATTTTAAAATTTTTTGGTAAGTTTTTCATCAAATTTTATAAACTTTAATATTAGGCATAATTTGAGACCTAGAATCGAAATTTGGCAAAAAATTAATATGTCATTTCAGAAAAAGTCCGATTTTGTGTCCAAAATCTACGCTAGAACAGTGCTATGTATAAATCTAATATATATCCGAAGTTCCGCTTTCGATACATGAAAAACGCAAGTTAAATTTCGTCAGTCGGCCCGCTATAACGGGAGATATAGAACGCCCCCCTTTTTTTTGGTGTTAGGTGTACATCTCATTCTACAACGTATAGTTCAGTTGCTCTATCAAACATTTCATATAAAAAATATGTACATATCCTTCAAGGCAAACCTTTCTTCCAGAACGTATTTTCTGGTTGATTTTGAGTTATTATAGCCGACCTCAAATTTTATTACTTTAAAATTCGCTAATTTTGAATTTATCTTCATTCATTTCTCTTTAAACTTACACGCAAAAAGAGGAGAAAAAGCTATTGTATATTTAATGAATTACATTCAGAACTATAATCAAGATACGAATTCTCTTAAGAAAGATTCCATAATTGTTGATTTCCATTTGAAACAAGCAGATGAAAATATTTGTTAACAAATATTTTACTGAGACCGTTAATACAGGTATACACATTTTTATTTGTCTTGTGTCTTTTATTTACTTTATTTATAATATGTCTTGAAATTACTCTGTAAGGTAGAATTTAAATTTTTGTAAGTTTTATTTTAGATATTATGTAGATTTAGTATAACATCGAGAGTAAATAATTACATTTTGTGGACATATTCATACAAGTACGTACGTTTTGCTATTTTCTAACCTCTAAATATATTCACTTGCTTCCACTATAGGATCAAGCTCTGAAAATAGAGTCTTCCAGAAATATAACAATCAACGCAAGGAACAAGGACGGTAAAATTACGAATAGGTTATCAATAGGTAAGTATTCGTTTACAATGATATTCCAGAAATTCCACTGAAAACATATTCTAATCATAAAGTGTCTAATAATGTGATATGGAAATGGTAAATGTAATATACAAGTGGCACTTATCATCGTGTAAGGCTTGGAATAGTTTGTCATAAAAATATAGTCTTGTCAACTGAATTCACTTCCTTATTTAAGATTATTATATATTACTCTAAATGAAATCATTGAGCATTTCTTGACTTTAAATTATTACTCATTGCTAGCTTAAAATTTAGCTGTCCGAAAGACTGTATTTTGTCCTTCATTTTACGTTTTTTTGCGAAATAATTTGTATGAAGTTGGCATTTCTTTCGTCTGAGCACAGTGTAGAGTCATTAGAATTTTTTAATCAGGAGACATGAAAAATGTGCAGTGCACTCACCGGGACCCGAAACCTGGACCTCTCGAATACGCGTCGAGTATGCTTCCAGTCACACAACGAAGGCATGCGGAAAGAAAACAGAAAATACCTTATAACTTTTTTTTACTTATCTTGTGTTCTATTTTTTGATAGCATGTCTGAAATTTAAATCGATGTTTGCGCTACCTTTATCAGAAGATATGTTAACAGTACTTTCGAATGTTCTAAAACGGTTCGTTTCCGCATAAAGCGATGAAAGTTTCCCAAAGAAACATTTGATACATATAAGTATTCTATCACTATTATGTGCCATTAAACTTTCGTCGGGCGGCTCTATACTTTCCAGGTATATGAAGAAAAAAATCCCTTTGCTCTACATAGCAATACGAGTTTTTGTCCCTTAACGGGTTGGCTAACAGGAATTTCTGTGATTTTCCCCGAGTGCAATATGAATGCTAGATATTATCCTTGGAAAGTCCTTCACAAAATCGTCTTTAAGGTTCCAGAACGATACTGCAATAAATAACTAACCACTCTTCAGTTATTTTTATTTTACATGTCCAATAACCCATCTCTAGCCATAAAGAAACAAACGATAATTCAAACCATACCTTGTGTAGCTTCTGCAACAAAAGTTGAAGGATTACGCCCGTCGACTAGATTTTTGTGTGAACAATCAGAAAGTATTGGATGACGAAGATTTCGCCATTAAGATGATACTCAGCTATGAAGCAAAGTTCCACTTATCCGGAACACTTGGCGAAATCGTGAAAAACACTGGGTTGAATGTGTGGTTTGTTTCATGTATTTGTATGTGTGTACACATAATACTTTTGAAATATAGCCTTTTCAAAACGAATGAATCACTTACGCTAGCCCGGTATATTGCATCTATTACATTATATTAACCATGGAGTTGTAAAAAGTGTTTGAATTTATTTAAGCAGATTTCTTTTTATTCATTATATATATATACGAAACGACCAGTTGTAACTGTAATTATAATTACTGTTGCTCCACATAGGTGCATGCGCTCAGTGTGAAACAAGAAGCTGACGGCAAATTAAGAACCTTTTCACCTGATGTGTACACTTTCTAATGTCTGTAATGTCTCTGTTCTTATTATATGCGTTTTCGTTAATAGATATTTTTATTTCGTTTTATTTAACTTTTACTTGATGATGAAAATCTCTGCCACTGGTTTAGAGAGTAATGCCGTGAGTGGAATACCGGTAGATTTTTTCAAGTTCTATTCCCGGAGGCCCTATAGGTTAGCTGCATAAGGTTTTCTTCAGACCTTCGATGTAACCTGAATAGAATAACGCCTTTTTTCCTCAGAAAGTCCTCCCTCATCTTAAGCAGATACTCCTGCATTCTTTGCCGTAATTAATGAATCCAAGTCTGTATACACTGTAATTTACTTTTTAATCATCTCTATTATGTAGATTGGTGCATGAAGTAACTAAAAATGTATAACATAAATACATTTATTACATATAAAATACAGAATGTAAATGCGCGGATATAAATGTACTTGCAAGAGCTTTGGTTCCATTTTGATATATTTTATTTTACAAATGCCAAACATTAGCGCTTAAGCCATTAGCTCACGTGCTCTCCAGTACGTTTGAACAGTGTCCTCATATCGAGAAAGTGCAGTACAATTATTTAAATGTTCGAAAATCATAGGCTGATTATAGTCACACAAAATACAGTTTGGGAAATCCACACTCTAATTCTGTAGAAAATTTCTGTTTGCGAGACCACTGGTCTCGCAAACAGTCATGTCCGGTGAGACGTCTAAATAGAGCTACCGCTGCCTTTCTTGGAAAACTGTGATTTAAAGCTGTCTCTTCCCCCAGAATCCTCCAACTCTTTTCCATAGCACGTTGAATCATACCCTGCTTAAGATTTTTCTTAAGAGTCAGGTTAACAAACAATGTAGTCGTATGAAATGAAAGCGGTAGATTAATGCGTTGCATTGTGAAAGTTCATTTCTAAGCGAAAGTATCAGCTTTTTCATTTCCCATAATTCCACAGTGGGCTGTATTCCATTGGAAAAATATTGTGTGTGTCATTGCCTTAATCAAAGGCCTACAGTCTAAGATTGTTTGGGAACTATTTTGAGTGTTTAGAAGAGTTTGAAGTACACTTTTGAAATCTGACAATATGACTGCCTTTACAAAAGAGTGGCTGCGAATCGACAGTTGTTGAATAGCCACAGCAATAGCTTCGATTTCACCATCAAAGGCAGTAGTAAGAGGATACATTGGTAAGCAGAAACTGAAAATCTTGCTAAGGATACCTGCTCCAGCATTGTGTTCTCTCTAACATAGAGCCGTAAGTGCAGACATGCAACAACTCATTTTCAGGATAGCGAACTCCAATAATTTCCGTTGCAATAGATCTTAATTGTGAATCGCTCATTTCGTTTTTAAGAACTCTTTGGATAAGATCAAAATTCATAATAAAATTCAAAAAGTCCAAGGGACGATGGGGAGGAGGTAAAATTTGATAATCTTTGCTCAACTCCAAAGCATCAGATTCTCTCTGAACAGCCTCTATAAAGCCAACTTGAGATTTAAGATTCCTAGAAATTTCCTTATTATAGTTCCTTCAAAAAGGGTTGTCAGGCTATCACACCAGCTTCTGATATAATAGGATCGCTTTTCTCTTAATACAATAATGAATAGGTTCCAAACCAGTTAAAAGCTGCATTGCAAGAATATGAGTAGATCTCACTGTCCCAGTAATCATACGTAACGCTTGGTTCTGGAAGATTTCAAGGATCTGGACTACATTCTCCGGAGCCGTGATGAGGAGCTCGCTACAATGACCAATAATTGCTTGAATGTATAATTTGTAAGTCGCCGTCAATGTCTCTCTGTCAAAGCCCCACCTTGAGCCAGCCAAACGTTTTAAAACAGAAAGTCTACTTACGGCTTTACTTTTCAAATGTTCTGCATGTTTCCTCTAATTTAAGCGTGGAACCCAAATATTTTGTCAGGATGCAACCCAAATATTTTGTCGAGTCGTTATATTGGACATCTACACCCTTATATGTCAACTTTCGGGTAAAAGTATGTCCGTTCAGAGTGAAGAACTGGCGCGTGTTCTTATCCTGATTTACTCTCATACGATTTATTCGACACCAATATTCCAACTCTTTCAGAACACCATTAAGAGTCTCATATAAACCATCATGCTTCTTTTTAGAAGCACTACTCCAGATAAACAAGTCGTCGGCAAAAAGAGTCTTCTGTCAGAGTCTTCGGTAAAGCCAGCTTCAGTCTGCTTAAATCTAGAAACATCACAGCCATATCTAACAGCAGAAAAACGCTGTGATAAGAAATACCTAATTCTTAAAAATATCCTGTCACCTATTCGCAAGTTCTGTAATTTCTGTATAGTACGTAGTCTCCATACTTTATCATAAGCTGATTCAAAGTCTATGAATGTTGCCAGGACAAACAAGCGATTGTCTAAAGAATCCTTAATGGATTGACTAACATAAGACACCTGCTGGATAGTGGAATGATGTTGTCTGAATCTAGCTTATTTAGGAAACAAGAGACTGTTATTCTCTAGAAACCAATTTAGTGTAGATACTATTATCTTTTCCATAATTTTCGACAAAACTCTTGTCAATGCATTAGGTCGATAGCTTTTAATATTATCTGCAGGTTTATCCTTTTTCAAAATAGGGATAATAATGGCTTTTTTCCACATGGTGGGTACATAACAGTTCCAGCTATGATTAAAAATAGATAGAAAGAACATTTGTGCATTATATCCTAGATGTTTAATAAACTCTGGATGTATATTATCTGGGCCTGGACTTTTTCCTATCTTTAGGAAATGAATAGCTTCTTTTAATTCTAAAATGTCAAATTCTATATTAAAAATCTCTTGTCCAAATCCCTTGTCTCATGGGAGTCCGTGATTAATTTCTTCATCAGCTTTTGATCTCTCTTAAGTTCACCACTCAAACGTTGATTAGAAGCATAAAAATTCATAAAAGCTTAGAGATAGCCTTGTCAAATTTTAAAGCCTTTCCTTTAAAAATTATTGCTAACCTTGAGGAAAGGGGGTTGTCACGTTTCAATTTATTTACAAATTTAAAACTTTAGCACTGTCTTTACGGTAGTCAATATTATTTATAAAATATTAAAACGCTTGCGCTTTGCTAAATTGATTTCTTTACAGAGAACTGCAATAGTCTTTCTCCAGTTTGTGACAGCTTCTAGGTTGTTAGAATTTTCAGCCTTAGTACGAGCCTGAACCGACTGTTCCCTTAACAGAGTAGGTTAATCTTTCCAGAAGGGTTTGTAGTTGTATTGTTTACTTCTATTTATCCAAAGTTTAGCCACTGTTGAAATTGCCTTGCAAAAATACGACAAGGAGGAATCTACATTTGGTTTTCTATATTATTTGATTTAGTAAAAACAACTTCCAATTCATCTCGATAAGCCTTTCTAAAATTCCCCCTGTTCTTAAGCTAATACTGTTGTTTACATATTTTCCCCTTAATTCGGAATAAAATAACAATAATGCGATGGCCAGAGCCCGGATTATAAATTATTTCTCTGCTCGCCTCATCTTCTAAGTCGCTTGAGGCCAAAGTTAAACCAGGGTTCCATTATAGTGAAAGTAAGTAGGAGTGTCAGAATTTCTGTAGATCAGCTCTAGAGTATTGGAATCCAAGAGGTCCTCCATAGCTCTTCCTGCGCTGTTTGTGTCTCTATATTTCCAGAGTACACTATGTGCATTTAAATCTCCACATAAGGTTGTTTTATAAGAAAATTGAATGCTATCGAAATTCAACCGAGAATTGCCTGGGCTGTAACAGTTAAAAATTTTAAAATGGTTCTGATAAATCCAAACATCGACTCCGACCATCTCAGTTCCACTATTGGACGAAAGATTACTAATAATTTCAAACGTAGAAGTTAAAGTGTTCTTAAAGCCAACTAAAATACCACTAGCATTACGCCTAGTTTTAGGTAGTAATTTCAAGTAAAAACCAGGGAATTTATATTTAGTTAAATCACTATATTCAAGGTTTGCCTCTATTATCATGAAAACATCAATGTCATGTGAACCCAAGATAGTCTGGAGTTGTGTTCGTTTTTCCAGAGAAATTCCACCGGCATTCATTGGAGAATTCTCAATTGTTGAATATCCTTAAAAGGACAATTTGTGTTATTTTTTGAACTTATTATCAAAAAGAAGACAGGAAAAAGAGACAAAACTGTAGCAGATTTAGCATTATGCACCCTGGATAATTATGCATCACAAGGAGGCCTGCTACGTTGCACCCCCATTTTGATATATAAATTAATAAGTACAGACTGAGTATAAAATAATCTCAAATGTGAAGTTGTTTCATAATAAAGGAGTCATAATCCTGAGGATGGATATTAGGTAGAAAATATATATTTTTAATCTTTTGCAATCTTAAAAAGTTAATATTTAATTAAAGTGGATAATATTAGAATAAAAAAGAAAGAATGTTAGCTATATGACAGCTTATTAAAAAGATAAATGTGTATTGTCCGATAGAATGTTACAGGTCATAGAATTTTGAAAGTAAAAAATATTAATAATTAGCAAAAGATTGGGCGTAACATGCGTAAATTTGCAGGACTATTGATTTGAAGATTGAATAGGACCACCTTTTTGAGATATGGGAGTGAGAATTACGACAAAGAAATGTACTCACAAGATAACAATTTGCACAAGATAACAATAAGACAAAAAATTTGATAATTTTCTATCAAAACATTAAAAAACAAAGCCACATGCGCCATCTGTTAACAAAAACGTGAACGAAAAACTATTAAGAAAAACTTTCTTGGCTGCCTAAGGGTAAAGAAGGATTGGTATTGGGGTAATTAACCAGAACCGAAAAATGTTTATAAATGTTAAACTCTTCCAGGAAATTTAAGTCACGAAAGGATAATGGCTTTTTTAATAATTTTGCTTTTAGAAAAACGTAAAATATGATGTTTTGAATTGCAGTTATGGGCAAGAGAAGTTTTATAAGTTTGTTTTTTCCGAACACAATTCTCGCTGTTTTTAATTCGAAATTTCAAGCCTCTCCTTGTTTGACTAACGCATATTAAGTCACAGTGGCAAAGAATACTTTAGACATTTTAGAATTACAAATATTTGTTGTCTAAGAATATTATAGACACACCAGAATTACAGATATCTGTTGTAATGCTTACTTCTGCTACTGAAGAAGAAAGTTCCGTTTCACCTTTGAAAGTATAGTCTGCAACTTTACTCATGTTACCCTGATTTTTGTTGCTAATTATTAATATCTTTAGCATTTTTTCTCTGGCGTGTTCTTTTTGTTACAAATTTTGAAAGCATTAAGTAAAATACACTGCTGGCCACCGTAATGCAGCACCCTGAAGGAATCATGCAAATAACATGAAATTTACAACATTCATTAGCGGAGGTGAGATATGCAAATAATTAGAATTTCAGCGCAGACCACATCACGCGTACCTGTGGCGCCACTTCAAAACCCTATTAAGGCTTGGAGTTTTCGACGATTTCAAGTTCGGCAATTATGTTTTTCTTGTGGTTTTTTTCAAAAAAACGATCAATTGTGCCTCGTAGTAAACAGTGATCATCGTTTGATCAAGTATCCGAGTTCGACAAAAGAAGGATAGTGGCCTACCGAGAGTGTGGATTATCTTTCAGGGAAATCGGTAGTCGTGTTGGACGAAACCAAACAACTGTAATGCGGATATGTGACCGTTGGATGCAGGAGGGTAAGACGGACCGACGTGTTTGATCGCATCCACCTCAGGGCACCACTTCACGTGATCACAGGAACATTGTGCGCATGGCAGTGAGGGATCGCTCAGTCATATCACGACCCATAGTACAGCACATTCAGTCTGTAACGCATCATCCAGTGTCTGCGCGTACCATTCGACGCCGTTTACAGCAAGGTGGTCTGTCCGCAAGACGTCCATTGCCTCGTCTACGCTTGACGCAGAACCACAGACGTGTCCACCGCCAATGGTGCAATGAAAGAAGGATGTGGACAGCAGAATGGAATGCAATTGGCTTTACTGACGAGTCACGCTTCTGTCTGCAACACCACGATGGTCGGATTCGAGTCTAGGGACACCGTGGACATAGAATGCGGAACAGCTGCGTTATGCATCGACACACTGATCCTGCGCCGGGTATTATGGTATGGGGCGGCATTGGATATCACTCTCGCACTCCTCTAGTACGCATTGCCGGTACTTTAAACAGCCAGCACTACATCTCCGAGGTGTTGGAACCAGTTTTCCTTCCTTGCCTTCAGGGCTTGCCCACAGCCATATTTCAACAGTATAATGCGTGACCACATGTGCACGCATTGCCCAAGGGTTCTTCGTCGATCGCCAGATTGAATTGCTTCCCTGGACGGCTCGCTCTCTGAATCTTTCGCCGATAGAAAACATGTGGTACATGGTTGCTGGACGATTGACCCAGATTACATCCCAAGCTGCCACACCAGATGAACTTTGGCAACGTGTGGAAGCTGCTTGGTCTGCTGTACCTCAAGAACACATCCAAAGTCTCTTTGAATCAATGCCGAGACGTGTGGCAGCGGTGATTTCCAACAATGGCGGCTACTTTGGCTACTGATTCTAAAAGGAACCACACTTCACAGAAGTCTATAAATTTAATCATTTTATACTTGGTCAACATGTTATCTACTAAATAAATTTTGTTATGATATCTCTTGTCTTTCTTGGTGCTGCAATTTGGGTGGTCGGCAGTGTATTTACTTTAGCAAATTTTTAAATTCTCTTTTGCAGTTAATCAGAAATGTTCTGGCTTGTAAATTGGAAAACGTTTCCCTGCTTTTATTAATACTAAGGGTAGATAAATATAAGAGAAATTCTCTACCTACATAGTTGCAAGGAGTAAGGTAAAAATAAAAAAGGCGTTATGTATCTGTTACTTCAAAATTATTATTTGTACTTCACCATTGACAGTTCCACTTAATTTTGTTGTACTTTTATTGGCATAAATTATACTATTTATACCTTATTAAATGGTGTTTAAAGCTGGTAACTTCTTATTACTAATAATAATCAAAATTTGACAGTATAAATGAGCTAAATATTATTGTTATTCCGAAAATAACCAAATATTGCACGCATCTAGAATTTGAAGGACTGGTGGTGATAATCGGCTATTTCTATAGATATATATTAAACTATTTGCATGAGTATCGATACTTACATTAACTACTTACGAATATGTATGTGGCTAATTTACGATTTCGTTGAATACCTGAAAACAGGTGTAATGCACGTGTAAACATAAAGAATCGAATAATTTGTTTTTGTTTATTCTATAATGTTACTCCTACTTCTTTTATAAGAATAATTCTATACAGAAAAATAAGGTTCAATTTCTTTATGTTTGACCCAATTTGCAGTGTATATGAAATCGTAGATTTTAAACTCTTGTCATATAAAAACTCTGAGCTTTATTTTCATTTCATCTTCGGTAACATATTAAGCACATTATGGCTGGTTTATAAAATTTTGTTAGGATAACAAATCTAATATCCAGGTTTGATAGTCGGCGTTTTAAAATTGTGTAATTTATTGAGATTTCCTCCGTCTTTTTAAAAACTTTCGCAATTTTTTGTTATTGCATTTTAATATGAGCATTTTCAACTGTTTAGTCAAGAAGCTCATATGTATGAAAATATTTGTTTAGCGACGAGTTTTTAATGTTTCTAAATAGCTGCATGTAAGTCTTGAAACTCTAATGGCTTCCATTAAGGACCCATAACAATGTAAAAGAATAATCATGAATAGCTATCTCTGAAACTACATTTTAATTTAGATATATTCTAAAATTGTATTTTCACAAAATACTACTTAATGTAATTAATATTATATATACATGGATTTGATTGCGTAATTTGCTGTAAAAGCAATCTGTGAATAATATTATAAAGTTTTTAAGCTATAAACTTGTATAAGTTAATGTGAATATGATAAATTATATTAATTTTAATATTTTGGTTTAAATTAACCACATAAGTATTAAATTGTTATTAGTATTTGATTCATCGTATCTGTACATTAACAAAAAAAACTTATATTAAAGCAACTAATACTCATAATCCGTATATTTCATTCTTCCTTAACTTTTACAACCATTTCAAATTTCCTTTACATAGAACCATAGAGCTTTTGTTTATTTTCTTCATTATAAAATCCCGAGTCCTGTCTTTGATGCAACACAAATTAATCCAAAATAATATATTTTCATTAATTATTTTTTTATTATTCGAAGAGTCCCGATTAGTTTAAAATCTGTGAAATTTTCTGAGAGCACATTTTTGAAACGTGCATATGACATGCATTTTAAAATTTTGTCTTTTTTCAGAGTAATTTGCATAATACTGTGATTTGTTTTCACTTCTTAAAATTAAGCTGTATTTCTTTGCTGATGATTAAAGCAGATCATATTAAATATCCATAAAATTTATGCTCTCATAAAGAAATGCATACTTGTTTTTTGCTCTGTCATATGCATTTAATTTCGATTATCTTGTAAGAATACTTTAATTATAATTCTTCATCTTGCATGTGATTCCTTTTCAGAAGTATATTTCAATTTTTCTCTGTATTTTTATTTAGATTATATTCATTGTATGTAATATATGATAAAACCCTCAATAATCAGTAAACCTCAGTGGCTTTCTTAATAACTAAAATATCCTGGTTACTGAAGTTATTAAATATAACGTTCTACATATCGTATCTATGCAATCAAATAAAAAGGCTGTCATAAAATCTTAAAAGAATTTAATTAAAATAATTTTCTCAGGATATTTAATCAACACTTTCGATAAGATAATGATTATATTTTTAATGGAAGTAAGCTTTTATTTTATATTTTCAAATGAATTGTTACTCCAAAATCTATGTCTGAAGTTAAAATCCATGATCCAAAATTTTCTTCATGATGCAACATAATATATCAAAATATTATATATCAAATATAGCCTTAAATATATCATATATAGCCTTAAATTTTAACATTAAAGATGAAGTTACGTCATTTTATTCTTCGTAAGTTATAGGTATAGCATGTAGTCTAAATCTAATATTTGAATAAGAAGGATCTTATTTAAAATCTTCTTCAATATTTCTACTACAGTCTGTTCTCCCTGCATCTAGCGAAACAAGAATATTTGTTGCACCTCTTTCTTACACGATCTTAATAAAACACTCCTATTTTAAAACAGTTGCTTTAAATGGAGTTATTATACCAAAATTAGCGTTTCGAAATCAATTCTCTTTGTAAAACTAACTGATGACACAAACCAAAATAATCTCTACGTTTACTGCTTAGTATTTTTCATTTGAAATTTATACAGATAAAAGTGCAAATATGTAAATGATAATATAAAACTAAAACACGTCTTTGCTTTCCATCATGTCAGTGTGTTTTTAAACACATTTCACTGAATTTACTGAAATTGGGGGAATGTTTTCGTCATACGAGCGAGTTTGCCTAAGCAGGGAAAAATATTTTATTATAGCCTTTTAAATTTACTTCAGAAAATCCTATATTACCCTAAATAGTTCACATATTTTTATGATATTCGTTATAACTTTATAGAATATTTAAATCAGACTCTTAGGAATTAATGAACGTGGTTTCACTGATGTGCTATGCAGTGCTGACGTTATGTTACTGATGTCCTCAGCAATCGAATGCAGCATAATCTAGCAATCAAGCACATCTAAGTTCTAGCACATTTTTGATATTACACAAATAATACAGACTTACAGGTTTTACATTTTAAGCTATAAACGTTCTTTTCAAGAGTTGGAATAGAAGTTAATTATTGTACAGCACAGACAACTTATTACCTGGGCTGTAAACATCTTCTCTTCCTCGAAAAGAAATTAATGAAATTTCCTAAAATTTGTAACAGGAAAATGATAGTTTTAGTAGATTATTCAGCATAATTTTGTTATCTTTGAGACTGATTTATACACGTATTAGCAAACTCTGTATGTTGTTTTCTCGCATTTTGTATTTTCTCTACGCAGTTTTGTATTCTCTTTATACAATTTGCATTAGTAATCTTCTCTTGCACAAGATTTGTTTTAATACTTTATTTTATTGAACTTACTTTTACGATTTCCTTTAGCATTATATAAAGTTATTACATAAGCAGTATGTGGTCAAGCTATCTGAGAATATGAATGTTACACTGAATTTTTATTTGAATATAATATTTTGAAATAAAATCTTGTCTTCAATACTGTTTTCCTTTTCATAATTTCCCAAGTAAAATTATCTGTTTTTCATTACTTCTCCCTTCAATGCTGCAGAAATTGAATATTTTGGCTCCATAAAACATGAAGATTAATAATGATAATTTTAATTCTTTCCCTGTTAAGCATAACTTCCTTTCAAATATTCAATAAATTTCAAACTTGTATTAATAGTTGTATGTGTGTTGGGCCGCTGACCATACAAAGTGTACCCTTTTTCAGTATTTAAGAACGCATCCCTGAATTGTGAAGAGTTACTTCACGAAAGTATTTAATTTTCTTTAATAGCCTTTTTTTAAAACAGAACAACAGAAAAGATCACACACGTACTGACAAAGAACATTTAGGGCTTTTATGCAAAACTAGAGTATCAAAATCAATTTTCATTGATGCTGATATTTTCAGCTTGCTCTGAAAATGACCCTAAGATGTCAAAATTATGCATAGTAAGTTTACAGTCACTAATAATAATTATTGTTTCTATAAATTATTTTAATTTTACTTATAAACTCAGAACAGGATCTCATGGGCGGCATTTGCTCCACAAGCTAACAGTTAACATTGCTTGGAATAAAATATTCAATGTATCATAGAAATTTACTCAAATTTACATAAAGGCAAAGAAACTTTTCTCCTTATATGGGATTCCTCATTTGGCGTCAAATAGAAAATTTTTCTGTTTAAGTCCCTCCAGGAAGGGAGGTTGTTCGCGATTTAGGAAAGATGCCTATAAAAATAGTGTACGGCTTCATGTCGCACTCCCACTATTAAGGTGTAATATATAATAACGTATTTTTATTTTTAAAAGACATTGCACTAGTCAGAGTTCTTTTAGTGTAATTACTAAGTGTTTACATGTACTCAGTTTAGAGGATTGTTTAAACGATAGCTTAGCTCCATGAATAAAGTCATGTGTTGCATGAAGAAAGGCTGTAGAAATTAGTATTTTCCACTCAGAAAACAATATTTTTATCATTAAAGCCCAGTGATAGAAATCACAAGGTATATGAGAAGAACGCGGTGGTTGTTTTATCGGGGCAAGAAGTTTAATACAAAGAAATGCTGTTCTACACATCTGCAAAAATCCGAAATTCCATAAGAATTTGCACCATCTCGCTAAAAATTGTTTTCAATCGTCTAACATGCACTGCATAATGTTTTCATTAAATCTCTAACTTTTCAAGAAATCGTGGATTGCTTTAAATTTGAAGCTTTTTCGCGCATATTATTCTCTCTTGTATTACGTTCTGAAGTCAAATTGTTTGAGTAGCCCACCAGCGCCCGGAGCCGCTGAGCACTAGTAGTTCGGTCCGCATTCTAGTACACGACAGCGGGCTGGTTGTATGGGTGTTTTCGTGATTTTTCCCATGTGTAGCGTAGATACAAGCAAGTTTCCCTTAAAAGACGTCCACGGGCCATCCCTGCCTTTCCGTATAGTGCCTAAGGGCGGAACACGTAATAAGTAAAAGTAATAAGTAATTGAGTAAATAAACCATGATACGTATGTTCCAAATGAACC